>BSQZ01000020.1:6847306-7224806 GCA_033239005.1 Lamellibrachia satsuma | reverse complement strand
GCCTGCAATCACAGGTATCAGGAGAATTGCTTAATTCACATCGTTTTATGTCCATACTCGTACATGTCAAGCATCATCATTCCATAGAAATCAATATGTGATGGTAATATTCGACCATGGCAGGGCAAAGGCCTCTTTAAGTTCGAGCCACTTCTTTCTGTCTTGACCAACGACTATCCAGAGTGTGTGTGTGTGTGCGCATGCATGCTCATGTGCATGCCTTCATGTGTCTGAGCATGTGTGCATGTGTGCAACATGTGCGCTGTGTGTGCGTGTGTGCAGTGTCCATGTGTGGATGTGTGTGCATGTTATGTGTATATGTCAGCAGAATGTGACAATGGACAAGAACTAGGACTGACCATAGAAGACACCAAAGTCCCTATGAGCTGGCTGCCCATCGCCTGATGTGAACTCATTGGCAAACTCCTCCTGTGTGACAAACCACCAAGCCAGATGTTACACGTTTTAATAAAATACCTATTATGTCATATACACTGTGGTCTCCTTGACAACCACTTAAAGTCTGCTGTGAGACATTATAAATACTGTTAGAACTACAAAATACCATACTACTCTAACCACTTTTCTGCCATCTTTCAGACTTAAGCAACTCACAAAAGGGCAAATGTCTATGAATAAAAAATTTAAAACGTAGTAATTTTTTTTCCATTATTAAAGTAGAGAATGGCATGAATGAAGACATAATAAATGTGCATAACCTTAGACAAATTATAGTAACAGTAATTTTAAGTAGTCTCTGTAGATCTTTTAATTAAATGTGTCCGCGTGCAAGGTATTTGGAATGAACTGAAATGCAACATGAACGCTTCTGCTATGAATCATTTGGTCGAGACACAGAGATCACCACAAGTTACACATTTACCTTTTGTGGGATCTTCTTCCAAAATACACCTGTAGGTAATGTGAGGTGAATGAAATTGGCCAAGTTTTGAAACTACTAGCAGTAGATGGATTCGAACCCCAGTTTTCTCGACTGGCAGTCTGGCGCTCTAACTGTTGAGCTACCGCAGCACACTATGATGTTGTATTTCAAATATTAAGTAATATTCCAAGTGAGTAAAATTTTTAGTTTTAGATTTCTTTGGTAATGTTTAATCATTTTAAAAACGTTTTATAATTGTAACAAAATACCAAAAAAATTCCAGTTTACATAATTTTGAAACAACCCAAAGAAAAAACACTGTGCAATACAATATAATACTCGAGTGCCGAATAAATGTCCCTATATGCGTATTTATTTGATGAAAAATGCCACCCTATATGCACCTTATTTGGCACTATACTATTATTAGATTTAAACATTTGTGCCGGCCTACGTTTTCCGATAATCTTGACAAATTACGCATGGCATAATTTTTTTAGGATAGCAATCGCTCTCACTCCCTATTGCTCGTGCTAACCAATCATCCATGGAGTGGTTTACCTCTCGCACTAAAATCACTTGCTCCTAATTGGAGCTGCATGTGGCTCCCTCTGACGGTTTCATCCTTTTGAATGACAGTCGTGAATTTAGTGGGATCCCAAGCTTCCAGAACCTTGATTTTGATCCCGAAGCATTAGACCATTAGATTTTCATGATTAAATGAATCGGTCAGAATCCTTAGTTCTCAGGAGCTCAATATGGTATGTTATTAGTTAAAACTCCATTATCACCACGTAAATGGCCACTGTGCGCAGTGCCTCAAACTGGTCGCAACTGGCTGGTGGCGGTTTCAACTGAAACAGGCTTAGCCTTGGGTATTCAGTTCAATAAAACTTTATTGTCCATTTAAAAACGAACAATTCCCCAGTTTTTCTCAGATATAAAACAGGCTACTATATTGGTGGCGACGCGAATACGCATAAAGTTTATGCATATTCTGCAGAAATGCCTTGGCTTTATGTCGAGTAAAAATGGTGAAAGACATCTTCGGTGTTAAAAAATACAAATCTACTAGTGCCTTTTTTGCACTATACTAATACTACTATTTGTTTTGAACAATTTGCCAACCTATACTGTTATTTGGCACTATTCTATTATTAAATTTGACCGATTTGCCACCTTGTACTGTTATTTGGCCTATACGTTTATTTAGCACTCGAGAGTACGACTTCTATTGCCTAGTTAAGACTATATAATTGGTCAATCACCTGCAAATGGCGGCTAATCAGAATGCATTATCCGACAGAGACATCCCATTATGCATTTAGGCAGAAATCATAGTACTGTACTGCAGAGTACTGGTGGTGAAATAACCAGGAAATAAGTGAGGCATTCCCACAAAATCAGTTGCATGTCGCCAGCAAACAAATGAGATATCAACACCACCAGAAACTCAAGATGTTGATCTTTTACTTGGTGAATGATATTTTGTAGTAGCAGAGATATTGGCAAAGGTATAATACACTGAACGTTGTTGTGTGGAAAATGTTAAAACTGAGAAAACCACATTTAGAGACAAGCAAATTTGTTTGCACATTGGTAACAGCACTTACGTATGGGCTACAATCAATAAATTTGGAATATAGCAAGAAAATACATAAATTAATGGCATTTAAATTAAAATAATCCAAATAATGAGTCCCATCAGTTTGAGCATTCAGACCTACAATTGTTAATCGGCTCGAACTGCGTAATCATTATGTTCGACACGTGACTGCATTCATGGCAAACAAACATGAACATGTGATTGACACTAGAAGTACCCCATTACTGTTTCCAAGAATTTGATAGAGACTGCCACAGAGAAAAGTGAAATATTATTTTTTTAACTGTGGATTGGCAAAATACAACGTTAATGCAGCATGATTATTTGTGCCACAGATGTTCAGTTAGCATTAAGAGATTAATTGATGCAAAAGTAAATGCAAAGATTCTTATGGCAATTACAATAACTTGCAGTCATTTACTACAAAAGGCACTCACCGTCCCGACTCTGTTGATTGCACATGTGAAGTAACTGTTTGCTATTGCTGCATTTCTTGCTTCAATTGGCCACAACGGCTCACTGGAACATGATGGTAGTTCAACTATCTACAACATTAGGTCACTGGAACACGATGGCAGTTCAACTATCTACAACATTAGGTCACTGGAACACGATGGCAGTTGAACGATATACAACATTAGGTCACTGGAACATGATGGCAGTTCAACAATATACAATACTAGGTCACTGGAACATGATGGCTCTTTAACGATATACAACACTACGTCACTGGAACATGATGGCTCTTTAACGATATACAACACCAGGTCATTGGAACATGATGGTAGTTCAACTATATACAACACTAGGTCATTGGAACATGATGGCAGTTCAACAACATACAACATTACGTCACTAGAACATGCTGGCAATTCAACAATATACAACATTAGGTCACCAGAACATGATGGAAGTGCAACAATAAACTACACTAGGTCACTGGAACATGATGGCTGTTCAACAATATACCACACTAGGTTATTGGAACATGATGGTTGTTCAATGATATACAACACTAGGTCATTGGAACATGGTGGCAGTTCAACAATATGCAACACTAAGTCACTGGAACATAATGGTAGTTCAATGATATACAACACTGGGTCACTGGAACATGATTGCAGTTCAATGATATACAACACTAGGTCACTGGAACATGATGGCAGTTCAACAATATACAACACTAGGTTATTGGAACATTATGATAATTCAATGATATACAACACTAGGTCATTGGAACATGATGGCAGTTTAACAATATGATGGTATTTCAACAATATACAACACTAGGTTATTGGAACATGATGGCAGTTCAACAATATACAACACTACGTTCAATGATGTACAATACTAGCAGGCCATGAATTTGCCGCAGTGCCCTGACAACTGGCTGTAGGGCCCCGGAAATGCTTCATAACACACTACATTTCAGTTGCAACATCGTCGGCTGAAGGCATCATCGTCAGCAAATGGCAAGTCGTTGGCTGATAGCAATGTCATTGGCTGAAGGAAATGTCGTTGACCAATAGGAATATCATCAGCTGTAGGCAAAGTCATCGGCAGACGGCAATGTTGTTGGTAGAAAGCAGTCGTCAGCAGAGGGCTTCAGCAGATGGTAACATCGTCGGCAGACGGGACAATGTCATCGACTGATGGCAACGTTGTTGGCAGATGGGGCAACGTAGTCGGCAGATGGCAACGTAGTCAGCAGATGGCAACATTGTCGGCAGACAACAACTCAGACACGGTTTCTTCTTTACAGTACCCCAATGTTTTTTTTTACAACAATGCTAATTTACCAATATGTTCATTCTATTAAAGCACTTGTGATAATATAACATTTTCTACTGGCCTTGGTGCCCTACCTACTAGCCTTGGTGCCCATAAAATATATAAAAGTTAAGGTCAACTGGACTTGACCTCAATTTTGCAAAATTCGAGGCCTGCACTTGATCACTGGAACAAGATAGCAGTTTAATGATGTAAAACACTAGGTCACTGGAACAAGATAGTAGTTTAATGATGTAAAACACTAGGTCACTGGAACAAGATAGTAGTTTAATGATGTAAAACACTAGGTCACTGGAACTTGATGGTAGTCCAATGATGCAAAACACTAGGTCACTGGAAATTGATGGTAGACCAATGATGTAAAACACTAGGTCACTGGAACTTGATGGTAGTCCAATGATGTAAAACACTAGGTCACTGGAACTTGATGGTAGTCCAATGATGTAAAACACTAGGTCACTTGAACATGATGGCAGTTCAATGTCTGACACTAGGTCAATGGAATAAGACCGTTCAACATAAAAGTTACAATACCTCAGAGCTCCAACTGTTGCTGAAGGATTGAAGACAATTTCCGCACCATTAATGCCATACATCATCCAGTTCTGTGGATGATGGCGGCCATAGCAGATGTTGATGGCAATTTTACCTGCAGGAAATGTTACATGAATGTCAACATATTGTAAACATATCTTTTATTATTCACATATTCCCAGATATTTGGCACACGTTACCAGTTATGAAATTTATTCATGCCAAATTTTAGATATGCAAACAAAATGTCATATTAAAAATTTTTAAATTTAACATATTTATAAACATAACTTTGGCTGTAATGGTCCTAAAGTGCTGATTCTAATCTAAAAAAAAGTTAGACATTACCATTTTATCCACTTTAACATGAGATACTCAAAATTAACAAACTCTGATTTTGATCAAATTTTATAAAACATTAGAATGGGCCCACAGTAAGTTTTAGAGAAACACTATACAACAAATTGAAGTCAGGACAGTGGCAATAGTCATGCTATTAAACAAATTTCTGCAGAATCTTACAAGATGCCTTAGTTGTTCTGTGCAGTATATATAACTGGTTGAACTTATTTGATCACTTGTTGTTTGCTAGAATTTTTTTTATATTGTCCCCAGAGTTAAAACAAGTATAACAACTGGGGCTGCTCCAAGTCCAACTCACTTATAGTGTTGGGAAATAACGTGAAACAAATAATAGGAACACTATGAATTTTTAGGCTACATGGGATTTTTTGTGTACCATTTTCATGAAAGTACCCTTAACATTTTGGTTTTGACTGATGAAGGGTTTCATATAATTCCAATGCCCCAATTCTCTGAATTTTTCCGTCCAGTCACAAATTTACAACGTTATACTTCATGTTTTAATCTTTACTGCTGCAGTATATTTACCATCAGAGATTGTATAAAACTAAAACAGGAGTTTGACAGAGCAATAAATCATCTGATGAAACCATTATATTTACCATACAAAGATGAAGATGTATTGCTCAACCTTTTCCTGCAGTACAGTGATCTGTGTATATCTTTTGCTGCAGTAGAGTGATCTCTGTATATCTTTTACTGCCATACAGTGATCTCTGTATATATTTTATTGCTGTATAGTGATCTCTATATCTTTTACTGCCATACAGTGATCTCTGTATATCTTTTACTGCCACACATTGATCTCTATATCTGTTACTGCCATACAGTGATCTCTGTATATCTTATACTGCTGTACAGTGATCTCTATATCTTTTACTGCCATACAAAGATCTCTGTATATCTTATACTACTGTACAGTAATCTCTGTATATCTTTTACTGCAGTACAGTGATCTCTGCATATCTTTTACTGCAGTACAGTGATCTCTGTATATCTCTTACTGTAGTACAGTGATCTCTGTATATATTTTACTGCCATACAGTGATCTCTGTATATAATAGTGTATTTTTTTTATAACATAAAGACATACAAGATCGTGATAATTACATGTTTTGCATGGATATTATTTTAAACAACAAAGATGTTATAAATACTAATACATTTAATATCTCAGTGCCCCAACTTCAATGGCAAAAATAATTTATTTTCCTTTAAAGATGTAACACAAAGTTTTGCCATTATTTACAGTTTTGGTATGCAATATCTCTAAAACGGTTTCACTAACAGGACTAAAATTTGCCAATAGTAAAGACCCAATATGTGTACTAAATTTCATCAAAATCAGACGGGATTACGAATATTTTAACTTTTTTCCATTGATTTTAACATGGAATGACCCATAATACAATAGTGACACATACACAGTCAGTTCAAGACAGGGCACTTACCAAATTGAGTGTCAAACACTCTGTGTCCAGTGTCACCCTCCATGTAGTATGTTGACTGAAAGATGTCATACATGACACTTTATTCAATAAGTACAACTCATATATTGTAGATTGTATCAGAGTCAAATTCATGTCACAAGCTGTTTTGTTGTGCCTCTGAGCTCAGGTTCTCGAGGATATAGGCACCATAGAAGTTGATTATTATTATTATTAAATGTACAGTCTAGCCTCATTATAACGTGGTGGTCGGGGTCCATGGTTTTGGACCGTGCTGTATGTGAGGCGTGTTAGCTGTTCCCATATCTGCCACCAGGGAGCTACTAAACAACAGCGATCGCCGCCTGCAGCACCAAGTCCATGAACGCTGTCGAAAGCCTTTTACAGTATTATACACTAATATGCAGTTTATTGAGCTGATTTAAAGAGTCTACTAGCATCAATGTGTATAATTTTTAAATGTCACACCCTGTTGAATGTTGAACTGAATAAAATCGAAAATAATAACTTGAACCTGAGCAGCTGAAAATGTATATGATTTGACACACGTAGTATGTAAGCTGATAAAATACAGAAAACGACAATAGGTAGAATTAATAATTGTTTCACTTCGTCTTTCAATCGATCTCGACCGAAGCATAAATTTATTAAGCACCACTTAACATTAATTCAGATGACGAATTTGTATTTTTGCACAACGGTAGCGCCTTGGGTTACGAATTTGGCATGTTGGTTTCGCGTCGCGAAAACGATTAGATTTACGATGCAATGGAAGCATACCATTTCACCCCAGTGTTATATTGGTATTGCATACTAAATGCATTCAGAACTGTTTATCTGATTCTTATGCAAGGTATATTTATGAATCTCAACTGCTATTTACAAACTGTCGAATTGAAGCCAGCGACAGCGATTGATGTCAGCGGCAGCACAAAACAAACAACACGTTGACACTCGTTCATTGACATTGTTCACCTAGATTCTTGGGAATTTTCAAAGCAATTCTAAGTAGGTTTAAGCAGGCCCATTTGGCATTTCCCCTGGTGGCAGAAAATCAGGGTCCATGATAGACTGCCTTATATCCGAATCCGCATAATAACGGGGCGCGTACATAAACAAACATAAAATAGTTAAAAACATAAGGCAAAGGGGAACGTTGAAAATCAATTGTTTCCACTGACAATAAGCAATGCTAAGTTAAACCATGCTTATGACTCACCTCATTAAAATCCCCAGTTCTTGGGATGTGGTTCTTCCTTGATTTTCCCATCACTATGCCTGAGTTTGAAATGACAACTGCAACGATAAAAGGCACACACACCCAGTAAATTGTTAAACTATCAATGCTAGCAACAATTAAAACAGAGAAAGTGTTATATATGTCAAGTTTTGCGACACTTGTCAATCAACTGTACTAGTGGGGGAATTCAATGACTGCATAGCCAGAGGAGGCCAAATGGTGGTACTCTCACACTTGGGGTTAGAATATTTAGTGAGTTCTTTGGAATTTTTACCATCCCGATGCCATTACACCTGTAATGCAATGCTGCATACTGTCACCATTTCTGTTCCTGATGGCCATTGACTGGAACATAAGAACCATTACAGAACACTATGGACACCATGGGACCAATTAGATGATGTTGACTTCACCGATGATCTAGCTCTTCCTTCACACAACCAGAAGCAAATGCCAGAAAAAACATCACTAATAGAAACAACTGCAGCCAAGTTAGGACTGAATGCGAACAAAGGCAAAACCAAAATCATGAAGAATCAACAGCCCAATGACACTACAAGAAGTCCCAGATGAAGCACAGTCTTTCACGCATCTAGGAAGCATCGTGGACAATAAGGGAGGAATGGATAGTGATATAAGAGCTAGGATTGGGAAAGCAAGGGCAGCCTTCATCATGCTTAATCTTATTAAGCATGATGAGAAATTTCAATACCAACCAAGCTAAGGATTTTTAACTCAAATGTTAAGGCTTTGCTAATGTATGGATCAGAGACATGGCATACCACAAAATCCATGAACAGAAGATCCAAACTTTTGTAAATCAATGTTTAAGACGAATTCACACTACCTACACTGACCTGCAGTGTTAGCCAGGTCATCTCCATGCAGGTCATCCCTCTCTAGTATTGGACACACTATCCACAATGACCTGCAGCATTAGCCAGGACATCTCCGTGCAGGTCATCCCTCTCTAGCATTGGACACACTATCCATAATGACCTGCAGCGTTAGCCAGGACATCTCTGTGCAGGTCATCCCTCTCTAGCATTGGACACACTATCCACACTGACCTGCAGCGTTAGCCAGGACATCTCCGTGCAGGTCATCCCTCTCTAGCATTGGACACACTATCTACAATGACCTGCAGTGTTAGCCAGGATATCTCCGTGCAGGTCATCACTCTCTAGTATTGGACAAAATTATCTACACTGACCTGCAGTGTTAGCCAGGACATCTCCATGTAGGTCATCCCTCTCTAGTATTGGACACACTATCACCATGTTGTACTTCTTGGCCAACTGAAACAAAGTAATTTGAATAATTCATAAAATAAAATTGTTTCTAAAGACTGAAAAATATTGTCTACTTCATGTTGGCTAATAGATTCATTTGCTTGATTAAAACAGCTTATCTGCCATTCTACATTAACTGGCCACTTTCAGCAGAAAAAAAGTGGCTGGATTTTTCATGGTCTGAGATGTCATTCTATGTAAAAAAAAAAGTAACATTGTTTCTTCTTACAATAATGCCTTGCTTTGTTTTATTTCGGGTCTTACTCCAAATCTATTTGCTCAGAAGAAAAGCATGAACTGTTGGAAGACTAAAAATTTCACTGAACGTATCAAGTACAATCATACTAATATATAGTGTCACTCAACATAACTTTGGCTCACATACAATGGAAAACATCCGTTTAATGTAAATTACTAGACATAAACGTAAATCACAAATCCTGCATACTGGCTTTGTATTATCAGTTTCACCAAAACAATGTGAGAAGAGTTGTCAGGGTAAACAAACACTGATGGTTGCTTTTCTGCTAGGTGCAGTCAGCAAGTTGTTTTTGAAAATGTTGGAAAACCTTGTTGAATGGCAAACTGTGATCGCACTGTGCAGCCGAACCTAGGTATTTAACATCATAAGATATTTGTTTTGATATGACAGTTCTGCAGTTAGTGGTAACATTAAATATTTATGCACACCAAACATGGACAGACAGTGAGCAATTCTATTTGAAGTTTTACAAACTATAATGACATGTATGTTATTCATGTAAATGACACACAAAAGTTACTCTACCTCCTGCAGAAGCTTTATGGTGGGACCTTCTTCTGCTGACTCGGCAAACTCACACCATGGCTGTTTCTCCCTTGTACAGAAAGCAAAGGGCATTGCTGAAGAAAAAAAACAGACCACATTGTAAACTCATACATTCTGTATCTCAAACAACTAAGCAGGTTATTCTGCATGATGGTGGATCCATAGGGGGGTCCAGGGGGTCTGGACCCCCCTTTTTTGAGTACCAAAAAATCCATTGCAACTGCATGTCAATGGGGGACAAAGGCATTGCCAAGAAGCAACACAAGGTCAAAATTGTCGCTTGCTACATACAAATTCTTTAGTAGCAGTCAACGTTTTCAGACACTGGTCTAGCTGCTCAATCTGCAGATTGTGCTCGATTGTGCTGCGCAATCCTCAGATACTCGAAGATCTGCAGATTGCACACCCATCACCCATCTGCAGATTGCGGAGATCCAACAAATGCGCCCAACAGATGCGCTGGTCATTTGATGAAAATCGTCTGCATCAGTTCTTCGGACCAAACTTTCAAGATAACAATTGGCATTTTTACAGGTAAAAATTTAAACTATCCTATCGTATCATAAATGTCTTTGAATATCTTAATCATTATAAAAAGTAATACACATTTTAAAATCACATTTCGCTGTCAGTGAGCTCATTTTTACACAAAACCTAGAGGAGTGATGTATTTTTTTTAATGACATGATTAGGCTTAGCCATTTTCAAAATGGCCTGTTGGCGGTATTTCAAGAAACTATGCTGTCTGGTAGATATGGTTTGTGTAATGGCAAAAGTGTAGGCTCGCTCATGTGAGATTTATCTGGAAACAGTTTGTCAAATGTTCATAGAAAGGAACAAACAGAAAATGTTCTCAAGCTACATACTGTATCAATAATCAATGTGACTCAAATCAGGTGTGCTAATATTATCACAATGGAAAAAACAACGTGTAGTGGAGCTTGTTGTGTAATGATTAACAGATCTGCCGATGAACAACAGTTATTAAAACACAGCTGATATCAACAGAGTTTCTAGTATCTAGTCGTTTCCAGCACCCGACAACGTTCTTTTAATTGACTATAGTCTTTATAATTATATTGTGGTTAGATTGTTATGGTCTTTTGAGGTCTTATTCAACTAGTTAGCCTTTTCAGAACTTCATCACCAAGCCAACCTCAGTGCATGGTTCTTTAATGTCCCAAACTGAGACAGGACCGACATTACCGACCAATAGTTAAAACGGATACACAGTCCACAATGTTTAGAGCCAGGTTTATAAACCAAATGTACCGTGTCCGGTTTGCGTCTTGAATTCAGAACTTTGGCATGAAAGGTGGATGTGCTAATCACTACATTTACATTTTTGGGTTTTGTAAAATAAGTGCACAACGTCAATTAGTTATGCCATACTGTTTCTCTTTCTATGGTGCATGTATTTCTATGATGCGTTTTAATTTACAAGGCACAAATGTATAAGTAAACATTTTAATCTACCAGTTTGCACTCACTGTTGTTATATGGCACTATTACTACTACTTTTAGCAGAATGTCTCCTGATTCAGATTCAGGTCATGAATCGAATGGTGCGCTTTATACAGAGTAGTTTAAAATGCAAGAACAATTTGAATAGGCTCTCCTGAGAGGGCAATTTAGCCCTTTGGGGTATTGGTTCATATATTTCTAAGTTTCAATTACACCTTGATGCCACGACTTTCTGTAATATGAAACCTAGCTACTTTTATTACATCATTCAGAACCACCATCAGAAGGGGCTGGATGAGAAACTATTAAACACAGTTTCCTTGGCAAAGGATGTGCTGAATAATATAGAGAATGCGTGTAGCACTTTTTTAGTCAAAGATGTGTTAGTCTCTTTGTGTGAAAGGATAGTACACATTGTCATACAAAAAAATATATATTTTTACTATTACTACACTATCGTGCCTCTAGTTTGCAATAATGCCAATGCAGAGTTAAGATGATTATGTGTTGTTTTAGTCAATTGTAGCATGCTCACTTTTTAATTAAACATTTGCATTACAATAGTTGTTTTTAGTCAATATTGCAATAAATGGCACATGACAGATGTTTAATATTGTCTTTTTGTTTGGACATTTTCAGACACCCTGCATTTTCTTCGTTGGAATAGGCCTACCTAACAGGTGTAAATAAAACAAAAAATTCATACGATGTTGCATATGTCTGTATTTTGGGTTGATTACATTAGGCCCTAACTCGCTTAAAACCAGATTATGGGTGCTCCAAATTACACCATTTCAAGGGTTTTGTCTAAAAAATGTCAAATGGGTGGGAAGGGGGATATCTTTGTGCCTCATTTCACACCAAGTACATTACCTTGGACCACCTTTTTTCTAAACCCTGGATCCGCCCATGATAGTAGTATGCAATTCTTGCAGCTCATAATAATATTTCTGAATGGGACAGTACTAGTTTTCATGATATACTAAGCATACTTTACATACATTTCAACATGATACTTGTTGTAACATTAAAGTAAC
This sequence comes from Lamellibrachia satsuma, assembly GCA_033239005.1. Classification (NCBI taxonomy): domain Eukaryota; kingdom Metazoa; phylum Annelida; class Polychaeta; order Sabellida; family Siboglinidae; genus Lamellibrachia; species Lamellibrachia satsuma. The sequence goes on along the minus strand of BSQZ01000020.1, from coordinate 7,212,340 downwards.
AAATACTGTAATTATCATAGTTTGAAAAAAAATAATTCATGGACTCATTCTCGTGGGCAAGTCACCATTGAAACTCCAGATATAGGTATGCTGGATGGCCAATGAAGACAGTGGCTGCCCACCAATCATAGATGAAGTGCATAATTTTATCATTAATGTGTGTCCACTTAAAGTATCACACCAGCCATGAAAAAACTGTCTGTTACAATCTTCTTTTAACACGAAACTTAGGGTTTCAGACCTTGTCATCCCAACACTGACTTCCAAGGATAAATATCGACAGGCAATGACTGAATCAGAACATACACCCCTGCGTCCACAGCAAGGCTGTCACATATAGAGCAGTGTCGGGTGTGAAATAGCAGGTGTTTGATTGTACTGGTCGAGCAGTTTCATAGATTGGATCAGTCCCATTGGACTAGCTGTAATTTTGTGAATGAATGTGCGCTAGGTGTGTAGAAGCTAGTGGCTGTAATTTTTTAATGAATGTGCGCTAGATGTGTAGAAGCTAGTGGCTGTAATTTTGTGAATGAATGTGCACTAGGTGTGTACAAGCTAGTGGTTTTAATTTTGTGAATGAATGTGCGCTAGGTGTGTAGAAGCTAGTAGCTGTAATTTTGTGAATGAATGTGCACTAGGTGTGTAGAAACTAGTGGCTGTAATTGTTTGAATGAATGTGCGCTAGGTATGTAGAAACTAGTGGCTGTAATTGTTTGAATAAATGTGCGCCAGGTGTGTAGAAACTAGTGGCTGTAATTGTTTGAATGAATGCGTGCTACGTGTGTAGAAACTAGTGGATGTAATTGTTTGAATGAATGTGTGCTAGGTGTGTAGAAACTAGTGTCTGTAATTGTTTGAATGAATGTGCACTAGGTGTGTACAAGCTAGTGGTTGTAATTTTGTGAATGAATGTGCGCTAGGTGTGTAGAAGCTAGTAGCTGTAATTTTGTGAATGAATGTGCACTAGGTGTGTAGAAACTAGTGGCTGTAATTGTTTGAATGAATGTGCGCTAGGTATGTAGAAACTAGTGGCTGTAATTGTTTGAATAAATGTGCGCCAGGTGTATAGAAACTAGTGGCTGTAATTGTTTGAATGAATGCGTGCTACGTGTGTAGAAACTAGTGGATGTAATTGTTTGAATGAATGTGTGCTAGGTGTGTAGAAACTAGTGTCTGTAATTGTTTGAATGAATGTGCACTAGGTGTGTAGAAACTAGTGGTTTGAATGAAAGTGGAAGGAAGGTGTATAGAAGCTAGAGGACTTTATGATTTTAGAGTGGAGTCAAAAAATACTTACTCCAAGCTTCTTGCAGACAAATGATGTTGACATCACACAGTGCTGCCACCTCTATGATAGAGGAGATACGCTGATACAGTGCGTCCCTCTAAAGGCAACAGGGTACACCATTAGAAAGATAAGACTATCTTCAAAACCGAATATCAGAAAATAAGTTTCTCTGAAACAAAACTGATAAAAAAAATTCCAGTATGTTCAGTTGTTTTTTTTAAAACATTTATCAACCATTAACAAAGCACTGTGGTAAAGTATAAACAAATCTAGCAAATAACTTTAAACTGGACATTACAGATCTGTTTTCTGTCAAAATATTTGACAAAGTAATATCCCATATCATATTTTGAATGAAATTATGCAGGTTTGCCTCAGGGTTTTGAAAAGGCGGGTTCGAGCATACAGAATACACTGATGATTTCTGAAAAACCCCTCACCCCACCAGAATGGGCATGCTATGTGGTGGTATACATTTTTATAAGTCACAAACTCACATGATACAGACCTGTTGTAGAATGGGCGCTGTGGTGGGAAGGACAATTTTGTTCTGTATGAGTCCAATGTTAACAACACGAGGATGCCGCATCACTTCTGGCTGGGCATCAAACACATAGCCAGCAAGTTCAAAGTCACGTTCCTTTGCCAGCACTTCTGCTGCATCGGGCAGGGTCAGCTCACTGCAACACACATTTACTTACACTGGCTGGTACTAAAAGCATTTCTTAGATACAAATTTAAAAAAAAAATTATCAAGTTACCCGATTTAAAGATCAGAGTCAATTCTTTTGATGATTTTAACAAAGATACACATTCTTTTATCAAACTGACTGCGCATATCGCTTAAATTATTCACACACTACAGATATGAACATCACTGAACCTGATTCATGATGGACTAACAGAATTGTGGTAGCAGCATTAAGTGTGTCTATGATTTTAGGACGGTGTTATGGATCTGAGTATCGGGAAGATGGAAAAGCCAGTTTTATAGGTCAGAGCCCTAATGTATAAGGCCTTACAGGCTTAGAACCCTAATAAAGTTACCCACTAATTGTGATGTTGATAGTAAACATACAGTGTAGTTAACTGTCATTAGTTTCACATCTGTCAGCTAGGTTTGGAATAAAGCCATTACATTGCTGTGAACCGACAACGTTGCACGAGTAATCATGTATTTGCTAAAAATTAGAAGAGACATAACAAATTGGTGACGAGGATGTTCGCAATTGGTCGCATGAACGAATACAACAGCGGCAGCGACCTAGAAGAATACATGGACCGTCTAGAACAATATTTCGTAGCAAACGAAATTGGGGCATTGCCAGCAGGGGCCGTAGACAATGAAGAGACATGTCAGGCAGCAGAGTGGAAACGAATGGCCACATTTCTAACGCTGGTCAGAGCAGAGACATACAAGCTACTGAAAAGTCTGGTGAGTCCGGATGTATCGTCAACTAGAACATTTCAACAACTTACTGACACATTAAGAAACCATCTGAAACCCAGAAAACTGGTGGTTGGGGAACGATTCCGGTTCCACAAACGTCAACAGAGATGGTGTCACAGTTTGAGGCAGAGCTAAGGAGTGTGGCGTCCACCTGCGAGTTTGGCGAATTTTTCAGACAAGTGCTCCATGACCAGGTAGTGTGCAGAATAAGAAATAAAAGAACACAACAAAAATCGCTTAGCCATGCAAGAAAGAAACTTTGAGCAAGCTCTGCAAACAGCAATAGCAGGCGAAATTGTCTGAAGTGAAGCGAAAGCCATCCACATAGAGGTAAATGGCAATGCTTAGCCACCAGCCAGGTCAACTATGTGAAGCATAAGAGTCATGGGACAGTCCAACAACAGCAAACGAGGAGCACACAGTAAACAGGCAAGTTCACAGAAGTCACAGCTGTGTTTTCGTTGCAACAGTGGTAATCAAGCATCCCATGAATGTTGTTTTCATGATGCAGTGTGTCATGCCTGTAAACGCAGAGGCCACATTGCGTGGGCATGCCAAAAAAGGGGGACACTGACGTCAACGAACGTAGTAAAGGCCGCACTCCACAACAGGCCACTGATTACTCACTGTCATCTGTGCAACATGCGATCACTGTTGAAGTGAAATCGGTTGGAAACCCAATTCAGATGATTGTGGATACTGGTGCAGGGTGTCGATTATCAGTGAATGGACATTTTGTGATGATTGGAAGCATCAATTACCACTTCTAAGACTGGCTGGTGATGTGACATTAAAGAGCTACACCAGACAATCCATTGTGGTCATGGGCAAGATCAAGCCTCAGATTACATAAAATGGGCAAACAACAGTGAGGCCTATTCTGGTAGTGCAGGGCGAACGGCCAAATTTGTTGGGCAGGAACATTTGTTGTCATCAAAATGGACTGGGTGAATATGTTCTCGGTGTGTAATTCTGTGACATCATCCCAGTTGGTGGATGAATTTCCTCATGTTTTCAGTGAAGAATTTGGAACATTGAGAGGTGAGACAGTGAAACTCTATGTGGATAAAAATGCAGTGCCTCAATTCCACAAAGCCCGGCCTGTACCACATTAAGGACAAGATCGAGCATGAACATGAACATTCTCCAAATGGGCAGCACCAATCATTCCCATTAGAAAGGGAACTGGAGTAAGAATTTGTGGTGACTACAAGGTGACTGTCAACCAAGCAATCATAGAGGATAAGTATCCTCTGCTGAGAGTAGATGATCTGTATGTTTCGCTTGCGTGTGGATCAATGTTTTTGAAACTTGATCTCAGCTGTGCCTACATGCAACTCATATTGGACGAGGAGTTTGACGACTGGCAAGATGGAACAAGAGCACATTGAAAACCTGAGAATGGTACTACAGTGTCTCGAGAATGCTGGTTTGAGACTAAGCCAACAGAAGTGCGAATTCTTTTGGTCTTCAGTGATGTATCTGGGACATCGAATTGATTGGAACAGACTAGACCTGATGGCGGATAAGGTAGAAGCCGTCCGCAACCCACCAAGGCCCATAAATGTGAAGGGGTTGAGAGTATGGCTCGGAATTGTGAACTACTTGTCAATTCATGCAGAACCTTTCTTCGAAACTGGCACCGTTGTATGGGTTGCTAAAGAAAGGTGTGAAGTGGGTATGGGAAAACCACAAAAAGACACATTCATCAGAGTGAAGGAGGCATTGCAGTCGGACGACCTCCTTGTTCATTTCGACCCGAGTAAGCCGATCCTACTTGCATGTGACGCTTCACCATATGGCTGTGGCTGTCTCATTTGATGCCCAATGATTCAGAACAACTGATAGCATATGTGCCATGAAGCTTATCAGCAGCAGAAAAGAACTATTCGCAGCTAGACAAAGAGGATCTGAGCTTGATATCTGGAGTGAATAAGTTTAACCAGCATCTGTATTGGGGCTGTTTGACGAAAAGTGACCGGTGCCACACAAGGCGTCTGGTTGTATTCAATAATGGGCACTTGTACTAGCAGGGTACAACTATACAATTAGTTATCCCAGTGGTGTTACACACCAGAACTGTGATGCACTGTCACAGTTGCCTTTGTCAACAAAGCCAATTGTAACACCTTCGCCTGCTGTGTATGTTGACCTGATCAAGCAGCTGAATGAGTCACCAGTGAAGGGCAGCACACATCTGTGAGTTACAAGACAAAACACTATCCCGGCTGACCCACAAATGACCCGGTTACTCAGGAATACAGTAGATTCCACGATGAACTGAGCATGCATGATGGGTGCATTATGAGGGGCCAGGGTTGTAATCCCAAAGAAAAGACAGTTGTCACAGTGGAGTGGTTAAGATGAAGGCACTGGCGTGATCATACATCTGGTGGCCAGGCATAGATGCACAAATACAACAAGTGACGAAACAGTGTTTCCAATGCGAGCAAAATGCGAGGGAACCGACTCGCGTACCAATGACGCCATGGTTATTTCCAGAGACCATGGTCTCATATACATCTTGATTATGCTGGACCTACTGAAGACAAAATGATCATGGTTGTGGTAGTTGCTTATTCTAAATGGATAGCAAGATCAGTCGTAAAGTCAATGACAATGCACACAACAATCGAAGAGTTGCGAAAACTATTCGCAGATCATGGCCTGCCGGACTCGGTCATCACTGACAACGGTGCATGTTTTACCAGCAGTGAATTTCAGTGTTTCCTGAACTGAAATAATGTGACACATATAAAGACACCAGCGTACCATCCATCCTCAAACAGATTGGCAGAAAGAGCAGTACAAGTCGTAAAGGCTGGTTTAATGAAGATGCATGATGGAGAGACGATAGAGACACGACTAGCTCGATACTTACGAACATATCGTGTGACACCGTACAGCACCACTGGTGTGGCACCTTTAGAACTGCTGATGAACTGCAAGCTTTGAACAGGATTTGATGCAGAACTGCAAGACCTCAATTTGAAGGTAAACATATGTCAGCAGCATATGAAGGAATACTACGATCGCAGTGCAAAGACACAGTCTGTCGACATCGGCGATGCAGTCTTTGTAAAGAATCACGCTGGGAGCGGACCCAATTGGATTAAAGAAATAGTGAATCAACTGACAAGCGTGATACCAACGACGCCACCTCCAAGTGAGGTTGTCAAACCTACTGTGGTTAAAACTCCTGTAATTAGGAGATCCATTTGTACAAGAGTGCCAGTGAAATGACTAGATTGGTAGTCACTGGAAGTGACACAATAAGGTTTGTTAACAAGACACTGTAAGATGTACTGATGCTGATTGAGGAACTCTAAATATATTATGGAGAACTGCATGTGATTGTTGGTAGTAAACATACAGTGTAGTTTGCTGTTATTAGTTTCACCTCTGTCAGCTAAGTATGGAATAATGCCATTACATTATTGTGAACCAACACTGTCGCATGTGTAATCATGTGTTTGTTATAAATTAGAACAGATATAACACTAATTACTCCTCCAATTACAGCAACATTATCATCGGGCAGGATAACCAACAAGCTGAATCAGCCATGTTTGAACATAATATGTGGCACTTGCACTTGGCCACAGAACCAATTTGATGAAGGTCTTCCACTCAATCTACACTCAGGATGACTGCATAAGACCCGATTCTTGCTGAAAACTGGACAGATGCACGGCACATCATGCACCACTCTGGAAATTCCATTGAAATTAATGCAAACACATGATAATGGGATGAACACACATAAAAAGACAGATATAGAATGGCACCCAATCAGACATCCATTTCCAGTACAGACAAGGAGAAAGATATCGGAGTCACATTTGACTCATCGCTCAACTTCTAGGCACATGTCAGAAAAAATTAACAAATCCAGTTCAATGATGGGCGTAATATGCTGTTCATTTGTTAAGACTCTTGTCTGCCCACACTTTGAATGTGCATACCAAGTCTAGGCTTCATTCCTAATGAAGCATATCACAGGAATTTGTCCAGTTTAGAGCAACCAAACTAATTCCAGATTTCAAACATTTTAACTATCTATACTATCCGACAAAGCAGATATGGTTGAATATTATACAAGATGTTGACAAGAAGGTATGGTGCTGCAGTCTCATCCAGCGTGGTAACGTTGAGAGAAAACAAATCTGACATGTGAGGACACAACCTGAAAATATTTAAAGAAAGAAGAGCTCTGATTAAACAGAGGAAATTTCTTTGTACATCGATTCAGATACAGTATATGGAACAGCCTTTCACAGTTGGTGCATGAACAGTGGTCACTAGATAGTTGCTCACCTTGCATAAATTTTATTTGATGTACAAAAACATGCCAGTAGGAATTGCGGAAACAGGATTCAAACAGGGAACTTACATAATATTTTCCATTTCCATAGATAATTATCAACAAGTCAATTCAATGAACCTTCGGTTTCTGACCTAACTATTAAAATGACCACCGAGATCTGCCAAACTTCTCATATATCTACCATACATGTGGTCATTTCTCACAAAACATCAACAAACTGGTTCTGATGGGGGTAAAAAATAAATATATTCATATAATTTCATACTTTCTGTCATATGAAGAGTTGAGGTAATCAGTAAAGAATTCTAGATCTTTGTGAAAGTGTAAGTGCAGAAGGCCTGTAACCATACAAATGCATGCAGTTTATTTACTTTAGAAGGCTGTTCAATTGTTTTATATTGAATGGTGTTTTATAGGGGTGAAGTGATGTTTTCTAGACTGGACTTGATGTTATTATTTACCATTGCAATGAAAAAGCCATCTACAACTTGATTCACCATTCATGTAACAACAGAAAATATGTGATTCTCAACAATGCATACATTGTGTTCACCAGCTTTATATTTATGAGTACATATTAGAAATGCATTTGTCCACATGTTAAGTCACTGTTGTTGTTATATAGTTTCTCCATTTCATCGGAAGAAATGTCTTCTTCAAAATGTTTGAAAATCCTAGGCGTCATTAAGGTGGCCGATTATCCTGAAATAAAAATAAATTAACTTTAAATTTCAAAGGGTTGTTTGAAATCCATTAGACCCCAAAAAAGTTGGGGGGTCCTGTGCAAATTTGTTTTTAATGTTTGACATAGAAACAGCTACATCATCTGCAAAATACTGTAGTCTGATCATAATCAGTCATAACACAAGATTTATTTACTATTCAAATATAAAACTTGCAGGAATATTGCAATTTGATGTGTTCATGTTATATAAAGCTTAACATGTAAAACTTGCATAAAATAAATTAATTCATTATTTTATGTAATTCATCAAGTCACAGAAAGCCATATTTTAGCTCAACTTCGCTCATACTCAATATTTGACCCACAAGGAATAATGCCACTTCAGTAAAACTTGGCCAATATTTGACCCACAAGGAATAATACCACTTCAGTAAAACTTGGCCAATATTTGACCCACAAGGAATAATACCACTTCAGTAAAACTTGGCCAATATTTGACCCACAAGGAATAATACCACTTCAGTAAAACTTGGCCAATATTTGACCCACAAGGAATAATACCACTTCAGTAAAACTTGGCCAATATTTGACCCACAAGGAATAATACCACTTCATTAAAACTTGGCCAATATGTTCATTTATTATTTATCCCTGTGAAAAGGCAAAAAAAGTTTGGGATTCCTGTGCACATTTTTTTAAATATATCTACATGATGAACATGACATAGAAACAGCTACATAATAGGCAAAATTAGCAAAGCTGTCATCAAAAGCCAAATTTTACCCACAAGGAGTAATGTCATTTCAGTAAAAGTTGGCTGAAATGTTAATTTATTATTCATCTCTACACATATAGAAAAAACTAATGAGGTGCATAGCAAAAAATCACGGGTTGCTATTCGCTGGGGACTTCACTGTTAGAACGTTAAATTTATACTATGTTTGATTCTTGTTAATGTTCTTTTACAAAAACGTATCATTTGTGTATATTATTGATATAAAGGACGTAGTTTCAATCGTCAGTATAACTTTTGTGTTGATTTCATGTTATGACTACAATGTGCAGACTAGTTTGATTTCATAGTAGCCACCTACTTTAAAAGAACTCTTAGCCCTTGTAATTTGTAAACTCAAAGCCTATTGCATGTTAACTCGTCACCCATATGGAATCCCCACACTACCACACAAATTAAACGCTTTGAAAGAGTACAACACTGTGTTGTTTCAAGAAGCTATCATGAAGCATCCCTTCACCACACTCCATCACTTCAACTGCCAATAAAATATATACATCAATGAAACAGAATCTATCTTGTGGACACTGGCATTTAATTAAACTAGTGTGTGAAGTGTAAGGCAGGCACAGTTTCCACACACCAAACCAAACTTATTCAAAATGTTGACTAACATTAAACAAAACTAGTGTGTGAGAGCTGTCTATGGATGATAACGCTTGACAGGGACAGTTCCCACACACAAAATACCTACCCCCCCAAAAAAATAAAAACATTAACTTATATTAAAATTATGAGTTTAGATGTTTAGTTGTTGCATCTCTGATTGACTTTGACCCAGTGCAAAACAGTGTTGTCATGACACCTGGGACCTCTGCACGCATTCCATTAAACAAAATGGGGTTATTACGTCACATTTCCAGAGATTCTGAAAATATGGTCCTTTTAAAACAAAGTCACCTCACCATTTTAGATGGCCCAACATCACCCCAGTTCCAAAGCACAAAATGTAATGCTATACTAAATTTATATTAACTCCATGTAATCTTAGATGCAATAATTGTTAGGTTTTGTCCAGCCCCCATTGCCTGGGCTGCCTACATTAGTTGCACACTGTTAACAATTTAGGTAAAACATTTCAAACATTTATTTTTCGTAATTTTCTCAGAACATTAGCATTTAAAAGGATCAACTTATCAGAATTGCTAGTAAAGGGATGTAGCATTACACACATTTTGGTGAATGGAATGCATGCTGGGGTGCCAAGTGTCATGACAACTCTTTTTATTTACTCAGGGCCCAAGTCACGGTACTTAAGGCGATGTAATAATATGGTAGGATGAACGTTTTGGGATAGATAAAACAAGGTAAGAATGAAACATAAAATAATAATAAGGACCACATATTTATGCAATATTACCAAGAAACATTATGTTTGAGTGCGATGTGGCAGGGGTCTCAGCCTCCCACCTGTTTTGGGGGCCAACCTCCCACAAATCTCTTCATACTAGTATTTCATTACTACCTCCACAAGAAGTATATTTACTGCACATGCATGGTCATGTAACTTCTAGCAGGAAGTATACTTACTGTGCATGCATGGTCATGTAACCTCTATTAGGAAGTATACTTACTGTTTATGTGTTGTCGTGTAACTTCTAGCAGGAAATATATTTATTGAGCATGCGAGGTCATGTAACTTCCAGCAGGAAGTATACTTACTGCGCATGCGTGGTCGTAACTTCTAGCAGGAAATATATTTATGGAGCATGCGAGGTCATGTAATCTCTATTAGGAAGTATACTTACTGTGCATGCGTGGTCAGGTAACTTCTAGCAGGAACCATACTAACTGCACATGAGAGGTTGTGTAACTTCCAGCAGAAAGCATACTTACTGCGCATGCATGATCACGTAACTTCTAGCAGGAAGAATATTTAATGCACAGGCATGGTCATGTAACTTCCAGCAGGAAGTATACTTACTGCGTATGCGTGGTCATGTAACTTCTAGCAGGAAGCATGCTTACTGCGCATGCATGGTAGGAAGAAAAAGTATACTTACTGTGCATGCATAAACTGCTGTGATTTATTGCATGCAGATCAAAAAATATATTCTTTTCACCATTTTTCATGCTTTGCTTGTGGAATACTTGACAGTGGATTTTCAAGTTTCCTTTTGATTTGAAGTATTGTTTGTTCATTTGTCTGACTTTTAATTGTTAGTGTAATCGAAATGCCTTTTGTTTACATGCTTGAGTTGAGATTTGGGGTATGATTTTTGCAGATTGAAAATCAACCTGTTTTTTACATTTCGTTTGTGGAGTACTTGACAATCGAAATGCCTTTTATTTATATTTTCATCAACAGTGCCATTCAGCTTTAGTACTTTGCAATAATGTGCTCCATAATATGCTCAAAGACTGCCTATGGTGATTGCAGTGGTTTTGTAATTTGTTACGTATCAGATCAGTGTTGCATGTTTAGTTGTGATAATGTATTAAGCAAATTGGTTAACACCAATTATATAACCTACCTACATGCTTGTGAATGCATTCATTAAAATAGTTTACAAATATATAACTTGTAATACAACAGGGTGACAAGTAGTATAAACTTATTCTAAAATTGTTGTTATTATGTAATTCCTTTCTGACTGCTTTTTTATTACACCAAAGACTTGAGGTGCACATTGTATGACAGTACGAATTAAATAAAGTTCTTTCAATGTGATGCTGTTGCCTAAAACACTTGCGTGAGCATAAATACATGTTTTCTGCCTGACAATATCATCATTTTCAGTAAAGTTATTGTTGATTATGTGACCAAGGTATTTACATTTCTCTCTTTTACAGGGTGAATATTTTTCTTGTCTTGCATGAGGTTTGTTATCAATAACCAAACAGTATGATTTGTTGGTGTTTTAAGTTATATCAAATATATCACCATACAAGCACTGCAATCGGTGAGTTTCATGAACCCAGAAATACTAGGTAAAAATTACAAAGGTCATCAGCATACACCAATCATATGGTTCATTACCATGTCAGCACAAATACAGCCAATTTGTAGTTTGTTAAAATTTACACTTAAGTCACCCATGGACACATAAAAAAGATGAGGAGAAAAGATTCCGTCCTGTTTAACACCATTTGAAACAATAAAAAAATCCACAGATGCTCCAGAACCAAATAACAGTAATTTAGGGGAGGCATTGGGCCATGGTCCCTTTGGTTTAAATATTTGATTTTGTTTTTACATGTAACCTGTTGCGCCACTACATGGTAGCATAGTAAACTAATGGGTGACTAAACTTGGCCCCCCTTGGCCTCTAACTTTTCGAGATCCTAGAGAAGTAGGTAGGCAAACAGTGGCATATCTAGGATCTCACAAAGGGGGAGGCCTAACATACAAGCTTAGTCACCCATTAGTTTATATATAACATACAAGCTTAGTCACCCATTACTTTATATATAACATACAAGCTTGGTCACCCATTAGTTTATATATAACGTACAAGCTTGGTCACCCATTAGTTTATATATAACATACAAGCTTGGTCACCCATTAGTTTATATATAACATACAAGCTTGGTCACCCATTAGTTTATATATAACATACAAGCTTGGTCACCCATTAGTTTATATATAACATACAAGCTTGGTCACCCATTAGTTTATATATAACATACAAGCGTAGTCACCAATTAGTTTATATATAACATACAAGCTTAGTCACCCATTAGTTTATATATATAACATACAAGCTTAGTCACCCATTAGTTTATATATAACATACAAGCGTAGTCACCCATTAGTTTATATATAACATACAAGCTTAGTCACCCATGCATTAAGTTCATTAGTTTATATATATAACATACAAGCTTAGTCACCCACTAGTTTATATATAACATACAAGCTTAGTCACCCATTAGTTTATATATAACATACAAGCTTAGTCACCCATTAGTTTATATATATAACATACAAGCTTAGTCACCCATGCATTAAGTTCATTAGTTTATATATATAACATACAAGCTTAGTCACCCATGCATTAGTTTATATATAACATACAAGCTTAGTCACCCATTAGTTTATATATAACATACAAGCTTAGTCACCCGTGCATTAGTTTATATATAACATACAAGCTTAGTCACCCATTAGTTTATATATATAACATACAAGCTTAGTCACCCATGCATTAGTTTATATATATAACATACAAGCTTAGTCACCTATGCATTAGTTTATATATAACATACAAGCTTAGTCACCCATTAGTTTATATATAACATACAAGCTTAGTCACCCATTAGTTTATATATAACATACAAGCTTAGTCACCCATTAGTTTATATATAACATACAAGCTTAGTCACCCATTAGTTTATATATAACATACAAGCTTAGTCACCAATGCATTAGTTTATATATAACATACAAGCTTGGTCACCCATTAGTTTATATATAACATACAAGCTTAGTCACCCATGCATTAGTTTATATATAACATACAAGCTTAGTCACCCATTAGTTTATATATAACATACAAGTTTAGTCACCCATGCATTAGTTTATATATATAACATACAAGCTTAGTCACCCATGCATTAGTTTATATATAACATACAAGCTTAGTCACCCATTAGTTTATATATAACATGCAAGCTTAGTCACCCATTAGTTTATATATAACATACAAGCTTAGTCACCCATTAGTTTATATATAACATACAAGCTTAGTCACCCATTAGTTTATATATAACATACAAGCTTAGTCATCCATTAGTTTACATATACCATAAAATTTGCTGTGCTCCTATTCAATTGGAGTAAATTGTTGTGCTCCTTTCTATGAAATATCTCAATCTGATGTAACTTCTAAAATCCCCATATTTAATAATAATATAATATATAAAATACTTCTATTGCACTAAAATCCTCGGGAGACCCAAGCTCGGCAGCGCACCAAACAAAAGTTCATAATCGATAAGCAGTTCCAGTTGTAAACAGTTGGTTTGATATGCTGGGGAGCTATGGAGGATAAGCAAGTTTAAACAGGTGGGTTTTTAATTTACGGCAAAATGTTGTTATATTTCCTTAACGCTAACAGGGGTGAGCTCTAGTTCCGACATTTGTCTTAACACTAGGAACAAAAAGTAGGCTAGAATTAGATGATTGAAGCTGTCTGGGCTGTTTTCCAGGAGTGAGTAGTGAATGTAAATATGCTGGTTGCTTGGATGAAAGTGCTTGATAAGTAGTTGTACAGTACAGATGCAATGATTTAAAAAGTGGTGCTGAGTGACAGAAATGAAGAGACCGGGTAACTACCCTTGCCAAACAATTCTGCACATGTTGAAGTTTCAAGATGTCCTTGAGAGCAATATTATAATAAAGGGAATTGCAATAGTCAAGTCTACTGCTAGCAAGAGCAGTTGCAATAGTTTTGGCAACAGCAAAATACATATACCGGCGAATACAACGAAGGTCACAAATGTGATAAAAGCAACAATGACAAGTTTGTGAAATATGCTGTCTAAAATGTTAATTATTATTGAAGGTGACTCCTAAATTCCATGCTGAGATGGCCAGTGTGAAATTCTGACTTAGCCTAGGTGTCGGGGAAAAAACATTAAATTTTACCATGTTGCTTTTGTGTACCTATAATACGAAACTTTATATTTTATTTGCATTTGCTGTCAGTCATCCAGTGGAAGATATCACGGAGACAATCCTCAGTTGGTTTAAGGAACAAGTTGTATCCGGGGTCGCCAAGGAAAGATAAATCTGTGTATCATCTGCCTATAGGTGGTGGTCCAAGTTGTGGGTTTGAATGACTGAGCTTAGTGGAGTAGTGTAGAGTAAAAAGTAAAGGTCCAATAACATAACCATTTCTGGTCCAATCAGGAAATTTTATCTAATTTTGAAGCACCTTTAAAAATAAGAAGTAGAATTCTTAAACTATTAATAGATGACGATGAAGATCTGATCAATGAGGAGTCCCAAGAATCCTGCGATCAGAACCATCTTCAGGTACCTTAAGGTAGGTATAGATGTTACAGATGTCTTGCACCAGACCATCCATTTCCAGCTGTTTCTACTTGGCCAATTCTCATGGATTCACAAGTTATATAAAGAGTTATTACTTACATAATTTCCAAGAACAATGTGCCATATCAAATTCATCTTATTCAACGACCAACTATAAAATGACTAGGTAAAACTGGTAACCTGATAGGTAGTAATCATGCTTTTGTGAGCCAAGCTCTTCATGAACTATTTACATCCTGCCCACCACACAGACAAAAATCACCAGTTGTTGTTGTTGCAACCACCAACCATGTGGATATGATCCTCTCGGCCTATGCACAAGACAAAACAAAAGTGGAATTTCACTACCTGTAAATGCTGGAATTTCAAAACGCTCAGTGCCACCATTATTATTAATCTTAGGTACGCTTATGATAAGTGGAGATGTCATGCCAACATGGTCGTAGGGATGCATCATCATTCAAATTACTATGATCCATTGTTAGATCTGAATGCATCTACTGTGTCAGTACCATCCGTTGACTCGGCATTCAGCCCAGTAAGGACAAGTAGTTCGAGGAAAAGTAATGGCACACCCACCTCTAAATCTAACAGCAACATGTCTACCTGATCATGTCTACCCCAACATGTCTACCCCAACATCTATAACACGACTAACCACCTCTGCTAGTTTATCAGATAGTCCTAATGGTACTGACCAATCAAATATAGCCCCGAACAAACTAAGCAATTGGCGAACACTTGTTATCAACTGCAACAGTATTTTCAAAAAAAAGGATGAACTAGCCTATTTAATTGAATCCACATCTCCAGATCTTCTCATTCTAACTGAAAAAAAATTAACTAAACTATTCAAAGGTCCGAGTTTCCTACCACCCAGCTATAGAGCCTTCCATAAGGACCGTAAACAGGGGGGAGGGAGTACAGTTGTAATGCTAGCCATTAAAGCCAAATATCCTGCAGTGGAGATCGACATGCAAACTGTGAATTAATATGGGCCAAAATATCATTGAAATATCAACATACACTTGATATGGGCGCCTTTTACAGACCCAACAACTCAAACACTAGACGAACTACTCCAAAAACTCAATCTTCATACTACATCATACTTTATGTTCCCAGATTTTAATGCTTGAACATAAATTGGAAAACCTTACAAGTAACACCTGGCACCAACAACAAAGCTGTCAATGACAAGGTCATTCAAATCCTGAAAGAACATCATTTAACCCAAACCCATCATGCTCCCACTCGAGAGTCAAAAATCGTAGATCTTTTCTATACCAACAAGTCCTCCCTAACTAAACAATCTGATTTCATTCCAGGTATTTCAGATCACAAAAATATTTTTACTGCTCAAATACTAGACCCGAACTCACCAAAAAACCATCATGACAAATCCTCCTATTCTCAAAGGCTGACTGGTATAAAATGAAAGAATTAACTTTCATTCTTCGGTTCTAAATATTCACAAGATCGCACTAAAACGTCAGTAAATAAAAACTGGAATGCAATTAAAACCCACATCTCTTCATTCACCATCAAGAAATATGACATCCGTCCGATGTCATCTTCTATGGCTGACAGTTGCTCTTAACCTTTGTGCTGAAAGAAAAATAGATTATACCACCATGCACATAACACCAATAGTGACCAGGACTGGCTAAAATTCAAAAGCTTTAAAACATCTGTTGACCAAGAGAAACGGAAAGCCAACTGGCATTATATCTTATTATTTTCTTGTCTGAAAAAAAAACTTAAAACAAGAACGTTTTCTAGAAAAGAAAATAAGTTTTATGATTTAAGAAATTTTTCACAAGAAAAATTTTGTTGGCTAAAGAAAATATTTCCTAAATTCAAGGAGTCTATAGAAATATTTTTTTTATCCAAGAAAATTTTTTCTAGTCTAAGAAATGTTTTTTTTAATAAGAAAATTGTTTTAGTAAATCAAGAAAAAAGCAAGAACATTTATCTTAAATTATTTTCTAGGGAGCCATACAAGAAATGTTTTCTTAAATTTAATAAGAAAATTTTTCTTGTAGTCATTTCTGATGTTTCATGTTAGTAAGAATATTTTTATGAAAACAAGAAAAAGCTTCTGAAAGACTTTTTCTTGGAATAAGAAATTAAAAAAAAAAAAAAAATTTGATCATTGCAAGTCAGCAATAATTTTTTAAAATAAGACAATTTTCTTACCACAATATGCAACTTGCGATGAAGAGTATCAATTATCAAGGAATATACTACCGTGAAATGACAAAAGAGAGAGCAAGTGATATTTTTGCCAAAAATTAGTTAGGCCTAGTAAAAAAAGAAACTAGTTTCTCGTCCCTGCCTGCTTCCTTTTTTGCAGCCGCCTCCTTTTTTTTATTATTTACTACTGAAAGAAAAACAATTATTTAAACATGTCTCTTTGTTCTGTGAAGAAATCTCTTTCCAAAACTTGCCATCCGAAGTGCCGTTAGACTCATTCAGTTCACTACTTATGCATCATATGGGGTGTAGAGCTGTATGTGAATTCTACAGTCTAAAATAAGAACAATGACCCCTTGTTTTAGATACTCTTTACGCAGTCTCATTTACATAATACCAGTCACAATCTGTTTAAATGTCATTCAATTGTATGCCTGTGATACAAACTAATGAAACCATGACCAAACCTACACATGGCATTCATAAATACATTCAACATTGTGTTTGGTTCTTGCTTCTTCTTTTTTCTAGTCAATTAAAGTAGTTTTCCACAGTAACACGTACGTGCCATATTCTACTGATGTAAATGTTTCTATTCATCTGCCATTCCCGCTAAAACGTATTGTATTTACTAACTGGCAAATGGAATGGCAGGCTTTATGGTAATATGCACCACTGACATGTTCCATATTGCTTTGATAAAACTACAGCTTGTCTTTAAATCAACTACAGTGGGCATCTGAGACATGGCAGCCATCTTCGAAACTAATAGCAAAAAATCCATAAATAGTAAATAATAAGGGCTACCATCTTCCTTTTTTAAAAAAGTCCAGTTAAGTATCAAAATGATGGGACCAAACGCCATATTTTAACATAATAAAACTTTAACTTAAAAAAGGTGATGTCTCAGAATATCCTAACATTTTAACCAAATTGCTATATCTGAGCAACTGTGTAGAAAAACTAAGCTAAAGGGTAAACGCACCCATTATTTGTATATAATATTTTCAGGTGCCTCTAACTACAGAGCTTAAATTTGCAGAATGTCTAAACATATTCATACAGATGTGTATCACAAAATGAAAGAATGATAATGAGAAGGATAATATCCGAGGGTACGATAAGGAGTTTTTTTACTATTTTTATTTTTGAGAGTGTTTTTAGCAGTATGTATTTCATTGTTATTAACTTATTAGAAAGTGTGCAAAGTAGGGTGACCGGGATGATACCCGACTTGAGACATGGAATATCCAAGAAGGTTGAGAGCGTTGAACATCACGACTCTGGAAAATAGGCACCTGCGAGCTGACCTATTGGGTTAGAGAGCATACTTCCTGCGGACTTCTTTGTCACAGAGAATGAACAGTCTGCGACAAGAGGGCACCCATTTAAAATCACCAAAGAGCACTCAAGATTGGATATACAGAAGTACTTGTTCACCCAAATGACTGGAATAGACTTCCGGAGGCAGCTGTTATGTCCAAGAACATCAACCAATTCAAGAGACGCATTGACTAGTACATATACAACAGGGCAGAGGAATATATGAGCCAGTGCTTGACTCCCTTCCTCGGCTACTCCCCGACTGCTATATAGAAAATCATGGAAAATTCAAGGTAAAATCACACATAAACTTTGGCTTTATTCATGCTAAGTATGGATTGTGCCCTGCCCCTGGTACAATTCTTAGTATTTACCACATAAATAAATCGAAAGTTTGTTTAGACGCAAGCAATGCCAATGGCCTTGGGGCACTGCATTAAAACAGTATATGACCCTGGCCTAGTGGTCTGCATAGGCAGTGAGCCATCATATTCGATTACACATTTAGGCCTAGGCAGTGAGCCACCATATTCGATTACAACTATAGGCCTAGGCCTAAGTGCACGATGCGGACATGCGGATGCACCCTATTTAGTGCGGTTCAAGAGTCACGCCTCACGGTCAAGGCCGGGCCCAGCCCCAGGGCAGAGGCCTTGCGGGATCGCGAATCAAACGACGTAGAGAGTCGTAGACGAAGGCGAAGCATCACACCAGAAAATACTTTACCACAGTTGTTTCCCATAAAGGATGCGCTTCACTTCCTGCAACTCTTCCTTTGGAATATACTTGTCAAGGACACTCTCCAAACTCTTTAATTCTCCCGACATGGTGAAGGATTGTTTAGGCTCTAGCCAGGAACTGTAACCCGCGTTGACCTCAACTTGACGACGTAACCCGTACGAAAGGGGTCAGGCCACGATTCAACTTCCCTGCTCTGTAGGGCACATACATAGTAACGTTGTCATATATAAGGTTTGCTGTGACGATGAAGGCGTAGCCAAAGGCAAAGACAGTGAAGTTGTGTATGCTAAAGGTAGCTTTAACGAGGAATCCTCGTGAACCGGCAGTTGTGACGGCTATTGTAAAAGGCTTAGGCTATTTTCAGAGCATGCTTTGAAAATAAGGGCCGATCACAGGCTTATTTTCAGAGCATGCTCTGAAAATAAGGGCCAAATAGAAGCTTATTTTCAGGGCATGCTTTGAAAATAAGGGCCGAGTAGAGGCTTATTTTCAGAGCATGGCCGATCAGAGGCTTATTTTTAGAGCAGCTCTGTTATATCTGCTACATTTATATTTGGATTTTAAAGGAAATATTTGCTTTATAGATGAAATAACGTGGAGAAATAACTAGATAAACTCATAGCTGCACAGCCTTATTTTCAGAGCATGCTCTAAAAATAAGGGCCAATCAGAAGCTTATTTTTTAGAGCAGCTCTGCTACATTTGTGTTTGGATTTTTAAGGAAATATTTGCTTTGTAGATGAAATAACGTGGAGAAGTAACTAGATAAACGCATAGCTGCACACCCTTATGAAAATATACCATGGTATTCCATAGTATACCATGGTATATTTTCATAAGGGCATATACCAGTGTTGTGGTACTTAATTCTACCCAACACAGGTTCTATACCAGTGTTGTAGTACTTCTACCCAACTCAGGTTCTATATCAGCCTTGTGGTATATCTACCCAACTCAGGTTCTATATCAGTGTTGTAGTACTTCTACCCTACTCAGATTTTATATCAGTCTTGTGGTATATCTACCTTATGACAATATACCATGGTAAATGCATGGTATACCATGGTGTTTTGAAAGAGATAAACCATGGTAAATCATGGTAAACCATGGTAAATACCATGGAATATTTTCATAAGGGAAGTACCACAAGACTGGTATAGAACCTGAGTTGGGTAGATATACCACAACACTGGTATAGAACCTGAGTTGGGTAGAACTACCATAACACTGGTATAGTACCACAATACTGATATAGAACCTGGAGTGGGTAGAAGTACCACAATACTGATATAGAACCTGAGTTGGGTAGAAGTACCACAACACTGGTATAGAACCTGGGCTGGGTAGAAGTACCACAACACTGGTATATGCAGCCTTATTTTCAGAGCATGCTCTAAAAATAAGGGCCGAATAGAGGACTTTCATAGCATGCTCTGAAAATAAAAATGTCAACGCAAGTCCAATGTAGATTAAAATAGGCCCAAAATCAGACCAACATGCAAACTTCCTGCCTACGTCCATCGTGGACTAAATCGGCCGAGCTAATGGGATCATGCCTCAGTTAGACTTCCTGGTGTGTATGTAGGGCACAGTAATTTTAGATGTGTGTAATTTTTTTTAAATCAGATCATCTAACATAACTGTATTTGAGCAGACACATTGGCAAGTTTAATGGTAGAACATGTTAGCAGTGTAACCGTGGATTTTTAGATGATTTGAATAGGCGGAAGGATTTTGGGCGATTTTTTTTCGCCACAAGGCACGTGTCCGTAATAATTTATGCAGAAATTGGTAAATATTGACGGGTATGACACATTCAGCCGTTTTAAAAGAGTTAGAAATATGTGATTTTGACAAAACTCGACCACCATGTCAATGAGATGATGACAACGGCAGGAACGAAGTTTCAGAATTTTTGATGGTGCCGTTTTCTTATAATCGTGCAAAACGTTAACATGGTCACCAATGGGAAATGTAACAATGGGCTGAACCCTAATGAATGCACCCGCTCTGAATTGACACCAGGAAGTCTAACTGAGGCATGATCCCTGGTGGGGTAAGACCACAGTTGACCTTCCTGTTTATTGTTTCACACGAACGTAGGGCGCATGAAATTGTAAAATGGTAACTTAATAAATTAATATTATGTGACATGAGTGCCTTTGAGCAGGAATATTCACAGGTTTGTTTGTAGAAGCTATTGGCTGTGAAACAGTGCATTTTTTAAAGAGTTTAACTGGCGGAGGGATTTATGGGAATTTTTCTGCTATGGGCCACGTGGGCGCATGAATACATGGCTATTTTTGTCAAAATTGATAGGCATCGCACGTCGGGGCGATTTAAAAGAGCTGGAGGTATGTGATTTTGATAAAATTTGGTCAGTATATCAATGAGATGATGACAATTGCTGTGTACAATTTTCAGAATTTTTGATGGTCACGTTTTCTTATAATCAGACAAAACGTTAACATGGCCACCAATGCAATTCTCAACTGTGGTCTGACTCCTGGTGGGGAATAGGAAATATTCCATCCTGCGTTTTGATTGGTTAAATCATCTTCCGGTTATTGGCTCGGTAAATAGCCAGTTCGATTATAAAATAGCATCACACTAGTGACACCTCGCGGCATAATTCGATTTGGCGCTAGTCAACAGAGTTACACAATATTAATCATTCCCTGACTAGTCTCGATTATCCAGGCTCCGCGCTATGGCGCCACTGTTTGTCGAACACTGTAAAGCAGAGTTCTGTGGCAGAGTGATTTAACAAGATTTACTTAGTTTGAATTCGATTACGTACAAAAGTTGAATGGGAATTAGGCCTAACATAATTAAACAATTGAGAGTTTTTCATTTATTAGTGCTGCTAAATATATTATTTAGCCTTTTATGCCGTCTAGAAATGTAGGAAAAGCCACTTTTTGTGAATGAGTTCACATTAAAAAAATCCATTTCGATAATTTTAGTTTCACTCATTTATTTTATGTCCAATGATGAATGACTGGATTAGAGTTAGACGATTGTATATCTTTTTTATATTCATTTATTTTTATTTAAAAACAATGTTGACATGTACTTTTCACGACACATGCAGGCGTATGCCATATGGTTTATTCTTAAATTTTACGTGTACTTTTAATGCATGACGTGTCTATATTTATTACTTATGTATATTTTACTGGTATTTTATGTGTACATACTCATGATTTTCATATGAAATAGCTCAACATTTTAAACTTTTGACTATACCTCTGGCTCTGTACCAGAAGTAAAACAAAACCTTTCTAGCCAGAAACACACTTCTTATAATGCGTATTATTATTAATCAAAATGGGGTTAAGTGTATACCGAATATGTCACAACATTTTTGCATTTATAAAAAAAATACCCATTTTCGATAATCAATATTTGCATAAATAAATGAAAAATTCCTTCGCGGAGAGTTCCTCAGATGAGTGTTATTTGACAATGCAGTTGTTATACTCTACTGCCAGGTCAGCAACAAGAACAGCATGAAGCAGACAAAGTCAGATAGGATTAAGCAGATTTATATGGATAAATATAGGTGTAAAGACAAAGAAGTGAAGAAGAGCATAAGGCAAGACAAAAGGAAATGGATTGACCACCCTGCCATGGAAGCAGAGGATGGTCGAAGCAGAGGAAGCAGCATGTAATGGAAAACTGAAAGAAGTGTATGATATTACAAACACTATAAGACAACAAAATGTAGTGAAAGACAAATGTGGAAATTTATTAATGGAAGGATTGGCCAGACGGGAGTGATGGAAAGAATACTTCAGGAAATCCTTAATAGACCTATCCCTGATGATCATGTAACAGATGTGGAGATAAATCTGATCATAAATGAAATCAGCACCGACCCAATAATAAAAGCAGAAATTAGAACAGCGCTAAGGAAAATGGAAAACGGGAAAGCATGCAGGGGGCAAGGACGAAATTACAACAGAATTATTAAAAGCAGACATGAATACAACAGATAAATGGTTTGTAAACTTATTCAGAACATTTTGGGAACAAGAGAAAGTGCCAAAAACATGGAAGCAGAGGTTGATCGTTAAGATACTGAAGAAATGTGACCTTATAGAGTGAAGGAATTTGAGAGGAATTACTTTGACATCTGTTCCTATTAAAATATTCGGAAGAGTACTCATAGACAAAATAAGAAATGGAGTTAACAGCAAGTTGAGAGATGAACAAGCAGGTTTCAGAAGTGGTAGAGGCACAGTTGTAACAGATACTTATTTTGCAAAATATTATAGAACAGGTAGTGGAATGGCAGGCAACTCTATACATCACGTAAACGTGTTTGTGGACTTTGAAAAAGCGTTTGACTCAGTGCGCCGAGAGAGTCTATGGAAAATCATGGAGAGCTATGGAATTCCACGCAAGATAATACATGTGTAGTGTAGGCCACTATGTCATAGAAAATGCTTTCGTGCAGAATCTGTGTTAAAGCAAACTTTCACTTGATTTAGTTTCTTTGTTCTAAAAAAAATGGTGGCAATTTTTCAAACTGGATATATTTACCAAATTCAAGATGGCCGCCGGCGTACAAATGACTTGATTTTCCATCATTTTATTATTATTTCTAATAATTCGTTATATATTTAGAATGGTGCCTGGAGCCTGTAGCAGTGAAAATACCTATTTATATTAATATTTGTGTTATTCATACATAAGGTGGGCGTTAGTAGATGGCTGCCATCTTGAATTTCAAAATGGCGGTCACAATAAAATGTGAAATTACCTACTGTAGACTGTACTGTTATGCTCAATCTACGTTGTTCTGTAACTAATAATATTTTATATGCTGCAACTATTCTATTATCGTTAAGTAAAGTGTGAAAAACATACTTCTATGATTGTTTTAATAACTTTCAATATATTATACAGGTTGGAAAACTTTTTGTGATAGCAACATTGATGTATCTATGAAACAACTAAGCACAATTTTAGCGCACACAAAAACCTCCAATCTTTGTATGCAATCAGTGCATTGTATAATTACAATTGCCGTGTTAGAGGTCTTCTTAACACAATCACTTTTAGTGCAGTATCAGTTTGTTATTGTTGCCATAATTTCGGCGGACACAGGTGATCGCAACAAAAAAACTTGCTCAATTAGCATAATCAATAGTGGCTCAAGGAGGTAATATTGTTGATTTATTTACTTCATAATTTACTTGTTTGGTACCTACATAAACTTCGTATGTATGTACTGTGTTTGTATGATTTGCTGCTTGTTTGTATGATTTGCTAAGAAGGTGACCAAAGATATCTTAGGTCGTGATGACATTGGACAGCAGATGTTTGAGGGATTTGTCACAGAGCGTTTAACGGAATGAGACCTTATTGTGTGGGACCCAACGAAGATAAAGGAGCTCGGAACAGTCAAAAGCTGGTTAAAATCAAGAAACCGTCCAGACCTTGATCTGAAGAGTTCATCGGGACTTTTGAATTTGTCCTAGTTCCACGATCTCTAATAGAGACTCTATTCGAATCGGACGGATTACTCTTGTTAGCGTATGACAAGGTGACGATTATCCATTATCTTCAGAAAGATGCAACATCGCAAGATATGGAAACAGAGGCTGGAAACCAAACAACAAGTTGAAGAGTAATCATATTCGATGGCATGGCATTGGTGAATTAAATTTCCAAAACGGATAACTTGAAGACTTCGACTTCGCTGAATCCTTTCTTGAGAAACTCATAAACTCGGTAATCACAGTCAGGAGGACGCAGATACTGTGCTCTTGTTGCCCTTATAACTGACAGAGATGCAGAAGCCGTGATTGATTCGCCAGACACAGATGTCTTCCTGCTGGTGGTTCAAATGTATCCAAGCCTTCCAGATGCAACAAGCTTTCTTACTGGAAAGGGCCAGCTGAAGAGAAAGATTGCAGTGCAATATATGTATGACATGCTGGGACCAAAACACGCATCAGCTGTTAGGCTTTCATGCTTTTACGGGGTCTGACATGTTTGGTAAATTTGCCGGTAGAACCCCGAAGAGTGGTGCTTCAAGGTGCTCATGTCTTGTGATGATGAGATTCTGGAAGCATTGACATCATTAGAGAACATTGATCCATCAACAGAAACATGCAAACAGTTGGAACAATTTGTCTGCATGCTTTACAGCTCCAAAATATGTACCAAAGTAAATGAGCTCCGTTGGTTCTTATATTCAAATCGTGAGGCTGAGGGAGAGATTCTTCCTCCAACTACAGGTTCATTAACTCCACATATTCTTAGGGCACATTGAATGAATGAATGAATGAATGGATTTATTCAACAAAAACACATTTACATAATTTATATAATTTATAACAATGATTTGGAGAAAGGTCGGCGAAGGTCACCCATGCCTCCCGTATCCAGCTGAGTGTGGGTGGAACTTCATTGCAGCTGTATATCATTTTGTTCCTGTTATATGTTTGAATCCACAAGCCCCTGAAGCAATCATGAACTTAGTCAAGTGTGGGTGTAAACGTGGGTGCAAGAGGAAATGCAGTTATCTTATTAACAATATTCCGTGCACTGAGGTATGTGGCTGCATAGGATTTAGCTGCGTCAACACAGCCTGCACCGACGAGCAAATCGGGTCAACCGGCGATGATGATGTTTGAGGTTGATATGTCAGCCAACACAATGTTGGCTGACACATTAAAATACAAAGTAGTTCGCCGTTCAGTTAGAACTATTAATATCCCTGTCGTTACAGTAATGTAGTGTGTATTGTGCTTGTTCATTTAGAATATATGTTTAGTGTGAAACATGCGAAGTGTCCGCAATTTCCTTTCAAAATGTACTATCATGCATGCATTTGCATGGGTTTGACATACCAACTACTTATAGTGTTTTACGGCAGCCATTTTGAAATACAAAAAATCGCTGGGGTTTCAGTAGATACTCAATATTGGTACTAAACTTGTGCATTTATGTTCAGAAGTCTAAAAATAGCTATTTTTATTAATCAATATTTGGATCAAAAAACGACGAATTCCTTGGTCAAAAGTTATTTATATAAGTGTAGTTTGACAATGCAGTGTGCTACGTAGTACTTACAAAGTGAATCATGTTGGAGAAGAGTGGCTAATTATTGAAATATGCTGATTTTATACTATAAAAATTCCATGCAAAATTCGCAGTTAACCCCTCCCAATGCAATGCCGAAACATTGTCATGTAACATTCACTACGGATATTGCAAGACAAATATCTTAGACATTTACATTGAGTAAACAGCCCATTCACATTTATTGATTATATCTAGTAAGAGTAAGCTAAGCACAGAACTGGGTCCGAGGTTATAAACTGTACTCAAGCTCAAGTCTGTGCTCAAATCTGAGATTCCATGCTCAGCTGAGTTTTCGTGCTCAACAGAGGTTATAAAACGTCTTGAGTACGTATACTCAGCTGAGTACGAAACGACGCAGTTTTCTCAAATGCGCAAGCGACCAAAAGGAACTCTCGTTTTGAAGAAGATAACAAAGATAATTTCGTATATAAACAGTGGCGGACAAATAATTTCTGCTGCCAGCTCCCTTTTGCAATAAAAGGCGTTAGAGAAAAATCAATTCTTCGCGATTATGACGCTGTTTGGAAAGTCGGGTACACTGTGAACGATTGAACAGACACGGCTAATGGGTTTATGTCCTTAGCCTTAGGCATAAACACTTGGGCACTGCTAAAGTCCAAGCCCAAGGGTTGCTATTAAGACTAATCTAAGACTAAGTACCCAGTCCAAATATTCCCTCCGTGTTACAAACCTCAGTCACTGGTATCTTGTGACAGGTGTTTCACTTGTATCTTGTGACGTGTGTTTGTGTTTCTTTGTGTTTCTTGCAAAAGCAATACAATATTTAATAAAATGTTAAGCAATTCTTCTTAATTCAGTTGCATGACAAATGTGTGTCAGCTTTGTACATGTGATATATATCTGATATGTATCAGTGTCCAGAACTTACTACAAGTTATGTTACATTTACATATGAATACTTTTTTCGGCTAGAATAGTTTCTTCGGCTTAGCACCATCTCTGCTTTTTAATGGTGCAGTCCACTCGACTGGAAGTGAAGTGCATGCTTTGCTGGTGTAGCTATTCTGCCAAGCATAGTCTAACTTAATCAGGACAACTGCAACGTGGTTGCAAGTAGACCCGGGTGTGCAATACAGGCAGCGAAAATGTACATATTTAGATAGCGAATTAATTTGATGAAAAAAGAGAAAGCTTGTTATCATGTTATGCATTCTGGTAAGTTCTTATTAAATCACTGCTATATTGTATGGCCTGTCATTTTATGCTTTATGAGGAAAGTTAATTAGTTGCACAGAATGTTAAATTAGCATGCCTACTACTGCAGGCCCCCAACCAACATGGCCCCACTACTAAGATAATGAGCTGATACATTAATTTGATCACAAGTATTAATAATGAAAAAATATATCATCATATTTATGTTAACTCCAGTCACTGAGTACTTTTGCAAACCGTACAGAGCAACATTTACACGTTTTTGGTTTGTTTTATTTCTGAGGGAAATTCAGTGAATTATGAAAAGTTGTTATATGAGCTCATAATTATGTATCTTGGTGAAATGAGCCCTAGTGCTGCATATATGAACTATTATAGTGTAATATTGTTTTCATGAATGTACACCTACCAAGTAATTCTATTGACACCTTCCTGTAAAATAATGTAATAATTATAGTGTAACAATCATGCATGATGGAATAAAAGTTGTAAATGTCAGGCAACCAGTTCTTCCGTGTTGCCAGTTGTTGGCAGCCCTATGTCACGTAAATATTCTTATATTTTTTCTTTTTTCCCATAAACAGAACTCAATAAAGTTGGCCATATCGGCGACCAATCAACATACACACCAACACGTAAACGTTGACGTGCATTGCACGTGGTGGCGTTTTAAGAGCTGGACGTATGTGATTTTGACAAAACTTGGTCAGCATATCAATGAGATGATGGCAGTTGCTGTGAAAAAAAATCAGAATTTTTGATGCTCAAGTTTTCTTATAATCGGACAAAATGGTCACCGATTTTTCACTGGTCTGATCCCTGCATCCCGGCGAAGATGTGCGCGACAAACGGTGGCGCCACAGCGCGTAGCCTGGATAATTGAGGCTAATGTGGCGCATGTAACTTTCGATGAGTTAGTTGTGATATCTGCTTAAATTTGTAATATAAGAATCTTTTTAACTATTGTTCAGACGCATTTATTCTTTGGTTTTTTAAGTGGATTGTTCTCACACTGGGGATACCTAACAATTGCACATGTTTTCTTTGCAGTTTAAAGGAAATATTGTGAGTGCACGGATAATAGTCAGGTCACGTGCATTGATTGTTTACACATCAGCATGCAATAATCACGATCACCAAAAGTTTCGATAAACAAAAAACATATTGTTAACCCAAACTAATAATTTCTGTTTACATAATTGGTAGTGAACATATGACTTGCACTACAATGGGGTGACAAGTTGGATAAAAATCTTAAATTCCACACTGGAGGTATACATTGAACCACAACACAAATTCAATAAAGTTCTCTATGTATTATGCATAAAAAAACAATCGTAATAAAACATAATGTGTTGTAGAACAAGAAGCTTTTTTTACCCCCAAAAATAACAAATCATGAAGCAATCAAGAGATATACATTTACACAAATAAAATATATACACATCATCTGTGCAGACATATTATCTAGGGATTTGTAACTTAGCATTTCTGATATGTACCATGTATTATTATTATAAAACTACTCGGGTCGGGGTCGAATTAACATGCTGTTATATAACAGTGACACGAGAACATGCATAGTGAACAAGTAACAAGGTCCTACCTCAAACTGTGAGAAAGCCGAATTGATTGTGTCATCCAGTGCCAGCTCCTCAATCTTGTAGCCAGAAACACTCAACGTAGGGATGCCAAAATCTCTAACATTGCAGTGCAGATATTTGATCTGTGAATCTCTGATAATAACAGTTGTCATGATGAACTTGATAGTACAAGACACGAGAGCAAATGAGTGACCTATTCCAGATGTCATGGCTTATATGACAGTGATTGAGCACAGGTAGTGAGCACATCTTTCTCTCTTCATTCTGCCCAGAAACGTTTTGTTTCTCATGAGGCAATCAACAAGATCACCTTTGTGAGTTTAATCCCATTATACTGGTAGTTCTATTGTAGAATGAGTCCTTTTGCATGTGGACACCCTAGTGATTTCATAGTAAAGTACTATTGCAATAACATTTACATTCACACCCCTATTCACTAAACAATTAAGGCAGCTCATTGCAAAGGTGCTAATCCTGAGTTTCAATGCTGTTGATTGCCTGAGTTGTAATTGCAGTAGTAACTGAACCCTGAATAGACAAGGGCTCCATTAAACAATAAATAAGAAATGAAAGTACTAGTATGCACAGTTACAAAGAAAATTTGGTGAAAGTGGATTCACAAGTCAGACAATGATTCAATAATCTGACCATTTCAGAGCACATTTACAAAGAACATTTTGTGAAAGTGGATTCACAAGTCAAACAATGATTCAGTAACCTGACCATTACAGAGCACATTTACAAAAAACATGGTGTGAAGTTAATTTCCTTAATGATAAATAACAACTATGCATAGTTACACGGGCACTTTATGTACACAACATGAGAGAGGCTCAATATAAATTGTGTATCAAGTTCAGAATCTAACATAAGTAATTATTCCATAATTTATTCTTTTAAATTCACTCATAAATTGCATTAGGCACAACAACAAAAGGCCGC
Organism: Lamellibrachia satsuma; assembly: GCA_033239005.1. Taxonomy (NCBI): domain Eukaryota; kingdom Metazoa; phylum Annelida; class Polychaeta; order Sabellida; family Siboglinidae; genus Lamellibrachia; species Lamellibrachia satsuma. The sequence goes on along the minus strand of BSQZ01000020.1, from coordinate 7,182,716 downwards.
TCCTAAAAAAGAATTTAGTTGTAGTGTTCATTGTGTAACACTAAAGAATAAAAAAAAATGTGCCATGTAGTATACAATATTTTAATAAATATTTAATTTTCTACAAAAAAATGTTGCGTTACATAATAATGTAATATAACACCAATATTCAATACGTGGAATGAAAGTTTTATTGACCAATAGTGTATTGGAAAAGGGTTAACAGAAGAAGTGTAATATAATATAGTTACCTGTAATACATATTATAAAATAAATTATAATACAGTCATAGACATAATATACATAATGATGTTGTATAGACGGGTGTAGTTAAACTGTATCATTTCAGATTTACTCCATTTTTTTAGATATAAATTATTTCACATCCCAATCAGTGATCACCAGTATTACTGCAGTAGATGGTGTATGAACTGTAACCCACTAATGTAAGTCCGCCCACTAGGTGATGTTCAATAGACGGAACAGCCAAAACATGACCGCCGATCGTCAATAAGTCATCGTTCCGGGAGCCCAAAACATATGTTAATGTACGTGTAATTATTTCTCACTTGGTGAAAAGTTGCATTATTACGTTATCTAACTACACATTTAAGTGAAATCATTATACAGATCACGTAATCCACGCATTTAGCAATTCAATCTCGTTCCGGGCTCGTTCCGGTCTCGTTCCGGCTAATATACAGGCCCCGTAGTGTTTGACCAAGTCACAAGTGCACTGATCATCAATATCGGTCACGATAGTAGCACCTAACTCGTACATCAAACACTTCAACCAGCGAATTGAACTCGTTTGCGTTGGTAACTAATAATAAACTAAAATGTTGTTTGTGCAGAATCTGGTGATCTTGCTGTTGTAAGGGTTCTTATTATTACAGCTTTGTGTTTCACTCTTACCTTGCTTAATATTTCCCAACACTTTCATTCTATCATACTACATTATTTTAAGTTCACAAATGGTACGTGATTGTCAAATATTGTGTTTTAGTGCAGTTTTAGTGATCGGAATTGCTATGAACAACGGCGTTAGTCGTGTTTTCATTCCTTCTCAATATTGCGCGTTTACAGAACGAGCACTAATGGTACTACAGTTGCATCAGAATCGTGAAGTCGAGTCAACACACAAAGGGATCATATCAATATTTATTAAAAACAACGAAGTAATATTTAATTTGCTCTGCATGGCATGAAATAGATAATGGGAAAATGGAAATATTCTGAAAAATTTTCACATAAACGCATTATTTGTAGAGCACTAACATGCACTTTTAAAATAGGGGAAGGCAGTGTTAGTTGAACCATTTTTCATTCTTTTTGATATCTAGGACACAATTATATTCATAACTCAAAACTGTGTTTACTCACATAAACTATGATTATTAATATATCATTTTATACCAAGATAATATATCTAGTATGCATAGATAATTATATGCAGCTGATTCAAATATGGTTGGTAAGGTGGCTCAACTAACACTTGGTGTAGGGTAAGTTGAACCACAGTGTAGCATAAGTTAGGTAAATGCTTTATTTGTATACTTTCCATAAGCCTTGTATTAAAATTTAATAACAACTCAGCCAACACATCTACCCAATGGGTACAACACGTCTCTGACAAGTCTATATGCTCTTAACTAATAAGTTGACTCAATTAATATATACTTGTAGGCCAATCGCAGCCAGTATAACTAACTGCCAATATGTTGCCTTGTAGCTACCCAATGTCCCAATTTGCTCGGAAAAATTAATTCCTTGATGTATTTTAGGATAAAAAACACTCATCTTTGTTATTTAGCCGCTGCTCAACTAACTTTCCCTTGGGCCTTGGGTGGCTCAACTATCCCCATTTCGAAAATTAAACTTTTTTAATGTGCGAAGTGATGTAAATAATCTTCTTCCCTGTGCATTTGTAAGTTCACAGAAAATAAAAGTCTGGTCACATGCATTGATAGTTTACACACCAGCAGATATTAATCACGATCACAAAAAGTTTCAGAAAGCATCAAAAAACATACTTTTAACGCACATGTTCTGACCGTTGTGACAAATAGCTCTTATTGTATGTCAGTCGTTTTCTAATAACACGTTCAATCATTGGGTGGTACCATATAACTCTTGCTGCTGTAGTTTCCTGGGAAACGTGGGTGGCTCAACTAACCCAGTGGCTCAACTAACACTGCCTTCCCCTAATATTTAAGATAATTTACCTGAAAATGGTTCCTTAGTATTTATTTTAACAATTACCATAATTTTTACTGAATATTTAGTGATGTTTAATATATGTTAGCTTTGAAGAGCTGTTCGATGTATTCCACTTGACTTCCGTGAAACAAAGCTGAAAATGCTGATAATGAATTGCTTTTTTTGTCTGTATTTTGTGGATAGTCCCTCACAAATCTGGCATCGTTACAAAGCTTTGCATCTCATCTTTCCATATAATTTGGTCATCACATTAACATATATTACAAATGTGTCGAATAGGAGGGTGTGAGAGGCATGCACTGTTTGCTCTGCTGTGTCCGACTGAGTGTGAGACTGTCCCCATTACTGGGCCGTCCAACCAGTAGGACACTGAGCGAGACACTATAATCGTTTTGCGGGGAAGGGAGGTGCGGCGTGAGGTCGTCGAGCCCGTCAGCCATCCCCATCATCTGCATACTTGCTCACACCATGAAAGAGAGGACGTGGCGACTGTCCCAATGGTGATTAACTGTTGTCTTGTATTAAATATGCCATTGGCGTTGTTAAGAATCTCTTGTGCGTTTTTTACTGTGAAGTGTGTCGCATTGAACAAATATTATTATAATTCTTTGAAACATGTTTTTCAGTATACAATCTGAAAACTTATAGAAAACATTTTTTAAAAAGTAGTTTAATAAATTTTTTGCTAACTTCCTGAAAAAATATTTTTGGCGACAAATGCTGATGTAACTTTTGGTTACTTTGATAGTGTTTTGTACCAGTTGTATAAGCTGAATGTAACACTAAAAACCTTACTTTGCTAGCATTATTACTTCCAGAGATATGAGGCATGGTTTTGAGAAAGCAGGATTATTTCTTGGAGGATGCATGCTTTATCCACAAATAAGAATGATTTAGAGACATGTAATTGTTACTGAAGTGAACATTATAAATACAAAAACTCTCAAAATAGGGTGGAAACATTTTGAATAATAAAATAATTATTTAAACAAATTCACCTGCTTTGTCTCCCCGTAGGAAGCCAGAAAATAGACCCAGATTCATTTCTGGTTCAGCCTACAGTTACATTTCCCATTGGTGGCCATGTCAACATTTTGCATGATTATAAGAAAACATGACCATTTCACTCTCAACAGCTTCCACCAGCAAACCTGGCAATATCCCTGCTAAAATGCACTTATGTCATATCTGTAACACACGAGGAAGTCTAACTGAGGCATGACTCATAAAATATGAAATAACTTCGGAACTAATAAATATATATTTAAAACATGGTAATGTAACATTTACATTTTTTTCTGATATGCCTAACTGCATTTCTTGTTTTATGCTCTTCGGTGTGGTGGAGGTATCTCATAACAAATCACTACTTCAAACGAGATGATTAATTAATTGAGGGTATTCCTGCTAGTTCGAAATACATAGGTGTACTCAACCCTGACAAAGTGGGTCAAATGCTTCTACCAAAGGACATACCTGAAGAAAATATCAGTGTAGTTCCCATGGAAACCCTTTGTGATGGGAACTGCCTTTATAATTCCATTTTCATTTTCCTCGTTGGTGACAATTCCCTTGCCACATTGTTGTGGGAGTCAATAACTATTGAACTGTATCTCAGACTGCTGGGTAACATCCACATTTCCAACAGGCTACAGAGAGTAGTGCAATATTTATACATGATTCAGACACAATATTTGTAACATGTAGAAGTGGCAGTGATTTTTGCTGAACGTGAAAACAGATCAGAGACTATTAGAAAAGAAGCTGCGATTGCTGCTGAGAACCATACTCGGAGGGGCCTTTTTTAAACAAGATTTGCCATCCAACCCAAAGGCCCAGATGGCAAGTGGACAAGGAAGCCATTGGCTTATTGAGAGTCCAACAAATTTCATCTGTGTGTAACCCTGTTTTTAAACATTTACGCCGCTAGCAATTACACAATCCATAGACAATTTGTTCTATTCATTCTGTGAAAACGAGTACTTCCTGATATCCAATCTACACTGCTCCTTTACTAATTTTATCTCATGTCCTCTAGTTCTTTCTTGAGTGAGAAAAACAAACAACTTTAATTTGATCTCCTCTTAACCTCCTTGTCTCTAGAGGTAACCACATTCTTTTAGGTGTTCTTCATAACTAAGGTCTCTCAGTTCTGGATTAATTTTAGTTGCTCTCCTCTGTATTCATTCAAGCGTATCTATACCCTTCTTATGATATGGTCTCCACATCTGTATGCAGTATTCTAAATGAAGCCCAACTATTGCTTTATACAGAGGTATAATTAGCTTTTTTCCTTGTATGTTATATTTCTCCTAATCAACCCAAGAATTTTATTACCTTTTGAAGCTGCAATACCACACTGCTCTGAAACTTTCATATCAGCACTTATTGTTATTCCTAAGTCCTTTTCTATTACAGTAGTACCTAGAACACTATCTCTCTTGTATAGTTTACATCCAAGTTCCTGTGTCGTGTATGTAGGCATTTACATTTCCCCAAATTTAATAACATCTGCCATTTTCAGACCATTTAACTAATTTGTCTAGATTGTTTTGTAAATGTTGTTTATCACCATCAGTGTTAACCTTCCTAAACACTTTTGTGTCATCCACAAATTTCAGTACGTTGCTTGTTATGTTGTCGTCCAATTCATTGATATATATTAAGATTTAAGAATAATAAAGTTCCTAATACTGATCCTTGTGGTACCCCACTGAAAACTGATTTCCACTTTGAAATATCTCCATCTACTACAACTTGCTGTCTTCTGTCAGTCAGCCAATGTTCTATCCAGTCAATTATGCCATCCCCGATACCATGTATGGGCTTTTAATTTAAGTAGTAATCTTTGATGTGGCACTTTGTTAAAAGCTTTCTGAAAATCTAAGTAGATAATATCTAGGAGTACTGGCGTTCTCTCGTCTATCCACTGATTTCTTCAAAAAAACAACATATTTGTTAAGCATGAACTCGCTTTTAGGAATCCATGTTGAGATGAATTTAGTAAGTTATTCTTAACAAGGAAGTCCACCATATGGTCTTTAATTAACCTTTCTAATAATTTACAAATCACTGATGTTAAACTTACTGTTCTGTAATTCTCTTACTTTTTCTCGAACTCTTTAAATAATGGTATTATGTCTGCTTCTTTCCATTTAACGGAACAATTCCCTCTTTTAATGACAAGTTGAACATTCTTGAAAGTGGTATACTGATTTGTTCTACTGTTTCCATTAGTAGTTTTGGAGGAATTCTATCCACTCCACGTGATTTATTATCCTCCATTGCCTTTATTTTCTTAGCTACCATTTCTGGAGTTACAATTAACTGCTCTAAATAGTCAAATTTAGCCTCCTGAAATTTAGCACCTGGAACTGGTAATGAACTAATATCCTCTCTGGTAAACACTGAACTGAAGTAACCATTTAGGTCTTCCACCATTAAAAAACCTTGTGATATTATATTTTCAGCTCTATCTTCTTGAGGTCCAACCTTGTCTAATTTTTTTAGTGTAGGGGATGCGCGAAGATGAAGGAACTAGAGGTGGAGTTGGAAGAGCTGAGGCTGCTCGTTGTGGCAATGGTGGGAAGGGAACAGGGGAGTTGTGCCAGTAGTTCCGGTGGGGGAACAGTAGACGATAAAGTGGGGAAAGACACAAGAGATGCTAGGGAGAGCTCACCTCAGCCTGGGAGGAAGCTGAGAGGAGGGAAGGTGACAGGTCATAGGGAGACAGACGTAAGGAGACGGGAAGGAAAGGAACGGGAGGGAAGACAACCGGAGTGAAGGAGAGGGGAGTAGGGGAGACAGGAGGGAAGGAGAAGGGAGTGGGGGAGACGGGAGGGAAGACAACCGGAGTGAAGGAGATGGGGAGTAGCAGAGACAGGAGGGAAGGAGAAGGGAGTGGGGGAGACGGGAAGGAAAGCAACCGGAGTGAAGGAGAGGGGAGTAGGGGAGACAGGAGGGAAGGAGAAGGGAGTGGGGGAGACGGAAGGGAAAACAACCGGAGTGAAGGAGAGGGGAGTGGGAGAGACAAGAGCAAAGGAGTGGGAAGTGGGGGAGACAGGAGGGAAGGGGTCAGGACAGAATGTGATGGAGGGGATCGAAAGGAAGAGTTATTCTGCAGCAGTGATAGAGGGGGTGAGGAAGAGAGCGAGGGTGTTTGTGGGGGATTCGATAGTTAGGAAGACCGACAGAGTCTTAAACAAGGGAGATGATGTGGTGGTCTGCTTGCCTGGAGCCAAAATAGAGGCGATAACTGAGAGGGTAAAAAACATCGTATGGTCGGGTAAGGGTGGATCTGTTTTAGTACACGTAGGGACAAATAACGTAGAGAAGGAGGGTACAACTGCCATAGTTAGGAAATATAGGCAGTTGGTCAGAACACTAAAACAGACGCGGGTTGAGCAGGTAATACTGTCAGGGATTTTACCTGTAATGGGCAGGAGGGGTCACAAATATCGAAATTGTCGGGGATGGCAATTAACATGTTAGTCCAGAGGCTGTGTAGGGAAGAGGAAGTTGGATTTGTTTATTTATGGGGAAGTTTTGTTGGGAGGGCTGATATGTACATGAAGGATGGGCTTCATTTAAGTGGAAAGGGGGCGGCAGTATTTGCGGACAAACTTTCAGCAGCAGTAGATAGCGACTTGGGTACAATGACAAATATTTTTGGAAGTAAACATTCTTTAAACTAGAAGTGCAGGGGGGTTACCTAGAGGTGTCTCAAGCAGAACAAGAGGCCACTAGCACAGATAAACCAATATCAAATCATCTGAAAAACATCTCTGAAAAAGGTTATAGGTGCGTATGTTTAAATGCAAGGAGCATAGTAAATAAGAAAAACGAATTAAACATTATGGTAGGAGATATTGACCCTCACATAATTGGTATAACTGAATCATGGGCCAACATAGATATAACAGATGCTGAATTAGGACTGACAGGATACGTAATGTTTAGGAAAGATCGAGTAGGAAGAAGGGGCGGGGGAGTTATTTTATATGTTAAAGAATCTATTCAGGCTTATGAAATAAAACTAGAAAGGGAAGCAGATTGTGATGAAGCTGTTTGGTGCAAAATTGTTTCAGGAAATTCAAAATTAACTATTGGATTAGTTTACCGAAGTCCAAACATAAACGAAGAGGACAACACAAAAATAAAAATGCTATAAAGGAAGTTAGTAAACGGGAATGTATCATAATGGGAGATTTTAACCATGGACACATACAGTGGAATTCTCTAGAGAGCACAGGGATTGAGGATCAACAATTTCTATGTTTAATCCAGGATAGCTTTCTTACTCAGCACGTACTAGAACCAACCAGGGGAGAAAATGTATTAGATATAGTTTTGTCATCACAAAAAGAATTAGTGGACAATGTAAAAATATTTGAACCATTGGGTAATAGTGACCATAATCAAATACATTTTGACATCAATGTAAAATCAGAAAGTAAAAATAAGAAAACGTACAAGAGAAACTTCCACAAAGGTAACTACAAAGATATGAGAAAATACTTAGCAAAGCTAGATTGGAATAACATGCTGATGAATAAGACCGCAATTGAATGTTGGAATATTCTAAAATATGAACTTGAGAGTATCACCGATAAATTTGTTCCCTTCCAAAAACAAGGAAAACGGTGTAGAAAGAAACACTTGTCAAAAGAGGCAATTAGAAAAATAATGCTAAAACAAACTATGTGGAGGGTTTATAGGCGTACCAGAAAGGAAGAAGACTATGCAAAATACAAAGAGGCACTTAATGCAGCTACAACTGAAATCAGACAATCTAAAAGAAGCTATGAGGAAAAACTGGCATGTAACATAAAAAATGACAGCAAGAGTTTTTATGCATATGTCAGGAGTAAACAAAACGTACAAGACAAGGTTGGACCTCTAGAAGACAGTGCTGGAAATATAATATCACAGGGGTTTTTAATGGCGGAAGACCTAAATGGTTACTTCAGTTCAGTGTTTACCAAAGAAGATATTAGTTCATTACCAGTTGCTGATGCTAAATTTCTGACTATTTAGGACCGTTAGTTGTAACTCCAGAATTGGTAGCTAAGAAAATAAAGGCAATGAAGGATAACAAATCACCGGGAGTGGATGGGATTCCTCCAAAATTACTAATGGAAACAGTAGATCAAATCAGTATACCACTTGCAAGAGTATTCAACTTGTCATTAAAAGAGGGAGTTGTTCCGTTTGAATGGAAAGAAGCAAACATCATACCATTATTTAAAAAGGGTTCGAGAAATAAGTCGGAGAATTACAGACCAGTGAGTTTAACATCAGTGATTTGTAAATTATTAGAAAGGTTAATTAAAGACTATTATGGTGGACTTCCTCGTTAAGCATAAATTATTAAATTCATCTCAACATGGATTCCTTAAAGCGAGGTCATGCTTAACAAATATGTCATGTTTTTTGGAAGAAATCACTAAGTGGATAGACGTGGGATCGCCAGTAGATATTATCTACTTAGATTTTCAGAAAGCTTTTAACAAAGTGCCACATCAAAGATTACTACTTAAATTAAAAGCCCATGGTATCGGGGATAGTATAACTGACTGGATAGAACAATGGCTGACTGACAGAAGACAACGAGTTATAGTAGATGGAGAAGTTTCAAATTGGAAATCGGTTTTCAGTGGGGTACCTCAAGGATCAGTATTAGGACCTATATTATTCTTAATTTATATCAATGACTTGGATGACAGTATAACAAGTAACGTACTGAAATTTGCGGATGACACAAAACTGTTTAGAAAGGTTAATACTGATGGTGATAAACAACATTTACAAAACGATCTAGACAGATTAGTGAAATGGTCTGAGAAATGGCAGATGCTGTTCAATTTTGGGAAATGTAAATGCCTACATACAGGACATGGGAACTTGAATGTAAACTATAAAATGGGAGATACTGTTCTGGATACTACTGTAAAAGAAAAGGACTTAGGAGTTACAATAAGCGCTGATATGAAAGTTTCAGAGCAGTGTGGTATTGCAGCTTCAAAGGGTAATCAAATTCTTGGATTGGTTAGAAGAAACAACGTACAAGGGAAAAAAGTTAATTATACCTCTTTATAAAGCAATAGTTAGACCTCATTTAGAATACTGTATTCAAGCATGGAGACCATATCGTAAGAAGGATATAGATACGCTTGAACGCATACAAAGGAGAGCAACTAAAATGATTCCAGAACTTAGAGACCTTAGTTATGAAGAACACCTGAAAGAATGTGGTTTAACAACACTAGAGACAAGGAGGTTAAGAGGAGATCAGATTGAAGTTTTTAAGATATTGAATGGGTATGAAAATATTGATAGAAATATGTTTTTCTCACTCAAGAAGGATAGCAGAACTAGAGGACATGAGGTAAAATTAGTAAAGGATCAATGTAGATTGGACATCAGGAAGCACTCGTTCTCACAGATGAATAAATGAATGGAACAAATTGTCTACAGATTGTGTAACTGCTAGCAGCGTGAATATGTTTAAAAACAAGGTTGACATATCTCAGGAGGGCGGGTTATAAGTAGGTGAACATTGTTGGACTCTCGATAAGCCAATGGCTTCCTCGTCCACTTGCCATCTGGGCCTTTGGCTTGGATGGCAAATCTTGTTAAATACGTTTTGTTTACTCCTGACATATGCATAAAAACTCTAGCTGTAATTTTTTATGTTACATGCTCGTTTTCAATGTAATGGTGCTGTAACAGGCATATAAGTTTGTTTATCTAACCGCATTTCTGTCTGATGCAGTTGGAACACTTGCAATCTTAAGTAAATGCATTCAGAAAGAAGATGGTACATAGTCCACAATTAAACCACAGATTGACACAACCATCGTAGCCCTTAAGAGTCTTCTAAGCACAGCTGACCTGCGGAAGGACCTTACTTTATCTCCCAATCAATCAGAATTCTTGCTAAAATGACACAATATAACAGCTAATAAGAAAAAGTGCCAGAAGGCACATGAAACAGGTACCTTGTTTGTTGAACAAGTTGTGATGCGGCTTGCCATAGCATTCCAAGAGGCAGGCACCATGGATTTTTAATCCTTCATTCATTCCTTCTTCTGAATTATTGTTCCCAGACTATGGCAATGATAAACTCAGTATTCTTCTTGAACATTTTTCTGATATTGATAGGAATGAAGCACTGCTATAGTGGACCGTCATTAAAGGGTTATACTCACCCTCTACATTCTTCCCTTATGACAAAGCATCTGAAATATGGGCAACAAAGAAGACTAGATCAGGTTACATCAGTATTTCCAAAAGGCCTGGTTTGTAAGTGTGAACAGTTTGTTTTGTTGCTGTAACATGTTCAATGAAGCTCATCCTGATGTTTTCATGGTACATAGATATAATCCCACAGGACACTTTAGTGCTTGATTTCTATAATTACTAGAATAGTGTTCAACAAGAATATTCTACTTAAGAGCATTTCTACAATTTATAATGATAATATGCTTATTATAGTGGTTTGCTTGCCTGGGGCCAAAATAGAGGCAATAACTGAGAGGGTAGAAAATATCGTGGGTTCGAGCAAGTGTTTGCTTGCCTGGGGCCAAAATAGAGGTGATAACTGAGAGGGTAAAAGACATCGCGGATTTGTTTGGGCAAGGGTGGATCTGTTTTAGTACATGCAGGGACAAATAACGTAGAGAGGGAGGGTACAACTGCCATAGTTAGGAAATACAGGAAGTTGGTCAGAACACTAAAGCAGACGCGGATTGAGCAGGTAATACTGTCAGGGATTTTACCAGTAATAGGAAGGAAGGGTCACAGATATAGAAATTGCCGGGGGATGGCAATTAACATGCTAGTCCAGAAGCTATGTAGGGAAGAGGAAGTTGGATTTGTGGGGAAGCTTTGTTGGAATGGCTGATATGTACATGAAGGATGGGCTTCATCTAGTGGAAAGGGGGCAGCAGTATTTGTGGATGGACCAACAGCAGCAGTAGACGGTGGCATGGGTAGCATAACAAATATTTTTGGTAGTAAACATTGTTTAAACTAGAAGCACAGGGGGGTTACTTAGAGATGCCTCAAAGAGGTCAAGAGGCCACTAGTACAGATAAACCATTAACAAAATATCCTTAAAACAGGTCTGAAGCAGGTTATAGGAGTCAGACCACTGTTGAGAATTGCATTGGTGGCCATGTTAACGTTTTGTTTGATTGTAAGAAAATGTGACCATCAAAAATTCTGAAAATTTTTTACAGCAACTGCCATCATCTCATTGACATGCTGTCCAAATTTGGTCAAAATCACGTACCTCCTGGTCTTTTAAAACGCCCCGACGTGCGATGCCCATCAATTTTGACAAAAATAGCAATGTATTCATGCGCCCATATGGCCCATAGCAGAAAAATTCCCATAAATCACTCCACCTGTTAAACTCTCAAAAAAATGCACCATTTCACAGCCAATAGCTTCTACAAACAAACCTGTGAATATGCCTGCTCAATTGCACTTATGTCGCATCATATGAATTGTTTAAATTCACATATCGCAATTTAATACGCCCTACATTCGTAGGGAAGTTCAACAGTGGTTTTACCCCTATAGATGCGTGTGTTTAAATGTTAGGAGTATAGTAAATAAAAAACCAAATTAAACATTATGGTAGAAAATATTGACCCTCACATAATTGGTATTGCTGAATCATGGGCCAACACAGACATAACAGATGCTGAATTAGGATTGACAGGATATGTAATGTTTAGGAGAGATTGAATAGGAAGAAGGGGAGGGGGAGTTATTTTATATGTTAAAGAATCTATTCAGGCTTTTGAAAAAAAATTAGAAAGGGAAGCAGATTGCGATGAAGCTGTTTGGTGCAAAATAGTTTCAGGAAATTCAAAATTAACTATTGGATTAGTTTACCAAAGTCCAAACATAAATGAAGAGGGAATGTAAATGTATCATAATGGGAGATTTTAACCATGGACACATACAATGGAAATCTCTAGAGAGTACGGGGGTGAGGACCAACAATTTCTATTTTTAATTCAGGATAGCTTCCTTATTCAAAACGTGCTAGTACCAACCAGGGGAGATAATGTATTAGATATAGTTTTGTAATCACAAAAAGAATTAGTGGATAATGTAAAAATACATGAACCATTGGGTAACAATGACCACAATCAAATACATTTTGACATCAGTGTAAAATCAAAAAGTAAAAATAAAAAACCGTATAGGAAAAACTTCCACAAAGGTAACTATAAAGATATGAGAAAGTACTTAGCAGAGCTAGATTGGTGGAATAACATGCTGATGAATAAGACTGCAATTGAATGTTGGAACATTCTAAAATATGAAATTGAGAGTATCATCGATACATTTTTTCCCTTAAAAAACAAGGAAAACGGTCTAGAAAGAAACACTTGTCAAAGGAAGCTATTAGAAAAATAGTGTTTATGCAAACTATGTGAGGGTTTATAGGCGTACCAGAAAGGATGAAGACTGCAAATTACAAAGAGGCACTTAACCTAGCTACAACTGAAATTAGAAAATCTAAAAGAACCTTTGAAAAAAAATTGGCAGGTAATATAAAAAATGACAGCAAGAGTTTCTATGCTTATGTAAGGAGTAAACAGAAAGTTCAAGATAAGGTCGGACCACTAGAAAACAACAGTGGAAACATAATTTCAGACGGGTTTCAAATGGCAGAGGTCCTGAATGAGTGTTTCAGCTCAGTTTTTACCACAGAAGATATCAGCTCACTCCCAGTTCCATTTACTAAATTTGAGGGCAGTAAATCAGAACATTTAGGGCAGTTATTTGTAACTCCTGTAATGATAGCAAAGAAAATTAAGAAGATGAAAAATAATAAATCACCAGGAGGTGATGGGATACCACCAAAACTGCTTAAGGAAATTGTTGAGCAAATTAGTATACCATTTGCAAAATTGTTTAACTTGTCACTAGAAGAAGGAATAGTTCCTTCAGAATGGAAAGAAGCAAACATTACGCCGCTATTTAAGAAGGGATTGAGGAACAAGCCAGAAAATTACAGACCAGTGAGTTTAACATCAGTTTTATGTAAACTACTCGAAACATTAATTAGAGACCTTATATGTAGGCCATATTGTAAAAAAGGACATAGACAAGCTAGGAAGAATACAACGAAGAGCAACTAAAATGATTCCAGAATTGAGAGACCTTAATTACGAAAGCCGTTATTACAATGTGGTTTGACACTAGAGACCAAATAGAAGTGTTTAAAATAGTGAATGGAACAAACTGACAAATGATTGTGTTAATGCTAGTAGTGTGAATATGTTTAAAAATAGAATTGACAGATATCTGATAAGGGTGGGCTACACATAGATGAGAAAATTGTTGGACTCTCGATAAGCCAATGGCTTCCTTGTCCACTTGCCATCTGGAACTTGTTGTTTGGGATGGCAATCTTGTTAAATCTTGTTAAATATTACCTAAACTTCATAATGACTTAAATTTACTGTAGAACTTGTGAACTGTTTCAAGTGGTTATTACAGTGTACCTTGGTGCTTCTGTCCATTACCTGAATATCACATCTGATGATATGTTTCAAGTGGTTAATTTATTATTATCACCTCTGTGAGGACACTTCAAGTGGTTATCATTGTCACCTCTATGGGGCATGTGTCAAGTTGTTATTACTGTCACGTCTGGGGGGCACATTTCAAGTGGTAATAACTCACCTCCATGAGGACACATTTCAAGTGGTTATTACCATTACCTCTATGACGATATGTTACAAGTGGTTATTACTGTCACCCTGTGGGGCACCTTTCAAGTGGTTCTTACTGTCACGTCGTTAGGAACACACTACTCATAATACTTTTCTTTTTAAAGTCATTTGTACAATGCTATGTATGGGTGCAATGTTTTTTTTAAATGTCTATTGATTTCCGTTCAAGACAAGTGGATTGTTTATTACAATTATTTATAAGTGCTGTAAAATAAATAAATTACTTTATTGTCCTCTGACTCCGTTTCTGATGTTGAATTTGTAATTAGGTCATGGAAGTGGTTGTTTTGGAACTAAATTCTCTGCACAAATTATATATGCACATTTATGACCCGATTTGTCTATATTTTTCGTTAATAAATAGTAAAACAAATTTGGCTACAGCAATTTGTATTTGGCTAAACAAAAATGACGGGCTTTAGCCAAAATGGCTAAACAGTTTACAGCATCAGAGCAAGCCCAGGTAACCATTTATCTCAACTAAACTGTGTCGCATTATGACACTGGTGGCATAGTGCTACTAGTTTTTACATTCATTAACAATGGCGGTAATTACAAGGCAATTAATTTTATTTGTTTTTTCTGACAAAGATCTTGTTATTATCTTAGTAGAATGTCAATTAATATATTAGTAGAATGTCAATGCCTTCATTTTCAAATGATCCAAATATCTGCCAGATATATGCACGGTAACTGAGGTAGCTTTGGTAATAAACATGACGGCTGATTTCTCAGTTTGAAGATTTCTACCCCATACATGTTTAGCAAAACGTAGCTTCAGCTAGAATCCAGATATCTGCCCGGTAGTCCCTTGATGTATGATGTGAAAGCTGAGATGTTGTTCTTTTCAATGATACTAATAACTCTGTTCAAATTGGAATATGTGACTCATTTTGCTAAGATGAGTCACATATGTACAGCTTTCACATCGTGTATCAAGCAACTACCGGGTAGATATCTGGATTCAAGCTGAAGCTACATTTCGCTAAACATGTATGTATATACACGCACGCACGTACGCATGCACGCACACACAACGCACACACTTTCGCATATCATGTGGTTATCGTTAAAATCATCAGTGCATAATTTTCCAGATAGTGTAGTGATAGACATAACTGATCCAATAGGTGTCAAGGTCATTCTTCACAAAAGTGAGCCAGTGTCAAAATAAATGTCCAAGTAACTAACACAAATTCATAAAATGAAATCCAAATTTCAGTATATGTAACAAAGTTAAATTTTTAACTATTTTATAGTGAGTTGGCTCACATTTCCGGAGAATGACCTCGGAGCAGGCACATGAAAGTTACGGGCAGTGTCGGGCACTGGTCCCGGATGCACAAGAATAATGCGGACAGACGCTGGTTGTGTCCTTTGTAGCGTTCCTGTCACACAAGTTCTCTGAGGTACTGCAGCCCCTAAATCCAGCAGTGGATGCTGCCGGACATGCACATAGACAGTTGGGCGGCGTACCACGACATCGACCAGTTGAATTGAGGTGTCTACCTCCACGATGTGGTGGTACACAAACAGAACTTCGTTGATCCCATCCATGCAGACATTCATACAAAGAATTTGGAAAATATGTGGATGCGTGCCAAACGCAAACTGTGACCCAAATTTGTTATGATTCGGGCAATTTTCCCAACATACCTCTGAGAATTTATGTGGCATGAACGCCACAAAGGACAAATGACTGATGTAAATAATGTTTTATATAGGTAAATCTAACAACAAACATAATTCATAATTGTTGACATATTTATTTTGCTTTTCTGGTGTATAGAAATATATGTGCATACATATTTAATTATATATATATGTATATGAATAATGTACAGAAATATTACAGTCGTCACATTATCAGTTTTTATTACATAGCCTCAACTAAGCATCACTATAGCAAGCAATTTAGGTCTGCTTATGGTGTGTTTTTGAAAAAAATGCACTTGTATCTATCTTAAATATTACTTTGAAAGTGCCTGTTAGTGTTTTTCATTGTTTGGAATATTTCCATTATCTATTTCATACTATGCAGAGCAAATTAACTATTGCTTCATTGTTTAAAAAAATAAATTGATATTACCCCTTTGTGTGTTGAATCGCCTTCATGGTTCTGATGCAACTAGTATTATTAGTATTCATTCTGTAAATGCGCCATATTGAAAACTAGTGAAAACATGGCTGATGCTGAACCCGGGTTCTCTTGATTGAGAGCACGACGTTGGTTGTTCTATTTCACATACTTTTAGTTTGATATGGAATTGATAATTGGAATTTGTATTTTTTCGGTTCCTTGATAGGCATACTCCCACCCAGTGTGTTAGTGCAGCTTTATTTGTCATGTTTTGTCAACTTCCTATAAATTATACTAAATCATTTCTATATATTTGGATTCACATTTAAACCTAAGCCTGATGAGTACCAAACACACTATCCGTGGTCACGAAACACTGATTTAATTATTACTTTCTCATTTAAATGTATAAATAATTGTTAAAATTGTATTTCCCTTTATATTCTTGTATTTTCCAGTTTACTGGGTATTGGACAACCATCATGTTTCCCTGACAACTCCAATACAATCTATCTGCGATGTGCTTGCAGTTTGGACACATTGCATAATATGTTGGACCAGATTGCCAGGCAGTTATTTGATGAGGTGTCACAGAGTCATAGAGAATATGGATCATGTGAGTTTAACAACTGATTCTTTGGAGTTACATGACACTTAACAATGTTTTACATCAGATTAAAAGTATACATCATATTAAAAGGATATTATCAAGAAATTAAGTGTGTGGAGGAGTGGGGGTAGACATAACAGAAAATGTTTTAAAGTGTGATATTATATGTAGGTCACAATTCTTGCATAGCTAAATGTTCACACTCATGCACGCAAGCATGCACGCATGCATGCGCACACATAACTTGTACTTAAAGGTTCCTACCATGTAGTTCCCAATATATGCGTAGTGTGCAAGTGCGAAGGCTTTGAGTGCACGTCTATTAGTTTCTCTTAAGTGGCACAAGCTGTCAGGGGCGGATGGATGCACAGAGTTCATGCACATGACATGCAACTCTATGATGGGCAACACTTAGAAAAGACACAGATTCAACACATCTACCAAACCAACTGAAGCTCGATGAACAAAAACGCACGAGACACACACTGAGACAGCGCAATCATTCATGTTTTTGTAATGCCAGACAAATATTGGCTAGCCACCACTCGATTCTTTGAGCAATGTTAAATACACTGTACACAACATTGCTGAATCAGCACTGAAAATTCAAACTCGCATACTTTGTCAATGGCAAGGGAGCATTAAAATTAACAAAAATAAATACCAGCGATACCAACATAGTGCCACTTTGTTAAAAGTGCACGCATGCATGCATGCACGCACGCGCGCACACACATGCTGTGAGTTATTTCAAGAGTCTGCAAGGTGGCGCCACTAGCATAGTATTGACATCCTTTGCGTTTAGTGTGCTTTCATTCCTGAAAATCATGGAATCCTAACAAGTTTTCGCACATGGTTTCACTTCTAAGAAAGGGAGTTGCATATGTATTACATAGTACACCTCTATTGGGAACTATACAGTATCTGTATATTAACATGCTAACTTTGGGGCCATCTGGCAGTATCTCCTCCTGACCTGGGTGCCACCGTCCACTAGCCTCTTTCTACGTTCCTTCGCCTCCTTGCACCACTTGCCCTTGATCTATCAATTGGTGATGTATTTAAAAAAATATTTATTTACAGTTATTTACTGACATGTTTTTCTACCTATCGGACAAAGGTGGAGACAGTGGGTGAATTGAGTGTGAGCCACTCTCCAGATGGCGTAACCGTTTAATATTAATAATTAATACACTAATATAATACATCTACATATTAATACACCGTCTGGGAGTATCTCCTCTGAGGCACTGACATGCACTCGCCTCTTTCTATGTTTCTTCGCTGCCTTGCACCACTGGCCTGATTGGTGATGATAAAAATTCACTGATAAATCAATGTAATGGGTAATGGCGGACAGATCCTAAATGTGGTCTGTGGCCAACAGAAGCCACAGTGGGGAGTGGAGAGTGGCTCAACACTCAATTCTTTGCCCAACAGATAGAAAAGCAAATAACTGCCTTCAACATATTTTTGCATTATTACTGGAAATATATCAAACACTAGGCTTAAGACAAACACCTTTATTTAATTGATCTAAGTTTAAAATAATTTTTTTCATTTTCCAGTTACAGTTAAGATGCTGGTGGCCAAATTGGTTCAAATGGATAACTTTTGTTTAGCCAAATCCGATGCCATGTGACCTATGGCCCAAATGGCCACCGACAGCGCTAGACTAGAAATGCATATTAGTTTCCCAACATTTTCACATTGGATATGTTAGTAAAGGTAATGTTGTCTGTACTGCTAAATTAGATCTTTCATTTGATGACAATGTACCAACATTTGTAAATCAGTATGCTGTGTGAAATTCCTGACACTTTTGCACAGCATCGGTGTTGATGGAGGATAACATTAATGTGCTGTGAAATTTAAAAAAAAGAAAATTGTAGGACAAATTTTCTTGGAATTCTAAGAAACATAATAGCGGCCTATTAGAAAATCAAATGTGGTTTCACACCTGTTGCTCCATGGATGGGTGTAAGCTAATTTAATGATAATGTAGTAGTTCTGTTAATCGATACAAATGTATGTTTGTTTCAGTGACAGATGAAATTTTGTCTGCGTAAGTATGCATAACGAATATAAAACAATTATTCTGTGTGATTGACTGATTGTGTTGACATTTCTTCACAGTTTTCATGACATATAATTTGTGAACTTTGCTTAATGAAGTTAATTGCTATTTAAGTAGTACATACCAGAGATCAGCGCATGTTTAGTCATCTGTTTTATTCACTCATCCTACACGGCAGCAAGGCATACTCCTGGCCACCATCTAACTCCAAGAAATATACCACAACCACATTGTTATATGAAATGCACAGTTTCAACATCGCCATGGAGCAAGCAGGGAAAACAGGACTAGGCTGCTGAAGAACAAAGAAATAGCAGTGGATTACCACATCAACCTGGGACAAAATATGCCAAAGGAAAGGAATACAGAAGAAGCTGCTCACCACAAAGTCCCCAAGACTCAAAGAAAGACTTTCTAGAGAATACTCACAAAAAGACGTAAAAGTAAAAAAGAGTGCCTGAGCAGACAAACGCAACTACATTGAAAACCTTGCAGAAGAAGCCGCAAGAAGAAAGGATATAAAGTCACACCAAATAACCAAGAAGCTGAAAGGAGATACAGGTCCAAACCAGAATCTCCCACCCAGATGCAGATGGAAAGATCATCTCAGTCGAGAAAGAGATAGAGAGATGAAAGGAACATTTCCAGCAGGTTCTTAATCGTGCAGATCCACCCAGACTTGCAGACATTCCAGAGGCAGCAGATGACCTTGAAATCAACCTCGAACAAATCACAGAAGCAAAAGTCAGAGAAGCCATTAAAGCCCAGAAGAATGGAAAAGCACCAGGAAGCGACAACGTCTGCCCAGAAATGCTGAAAGCAGATAAATAAGAGACCCAGAATCCTATGCCAGATCTTCCAGAAGATTTGGGATGAAGAAGACACACCAGATGATTGGAAGACAGGCACAATTATCAAGCTACCAAAGAAGGGCGACTTGGGGAACTGTAACAACTGTCGGAGCATAACCTTGTTATCAATGACATGCAAGATTTTTAGCCACATAATCCTGAATAGAATATCAGCAGCTACTGATACAATCCTCCGCCAGGAACAAGCCAGTTTCAGAAGACCACATTTTCAAGTTACGGCAGATTTTGGAACAATGCATGGAATGGAACAGTATGATCTACACTGCCTTCATTGACTTTGAAGAGGCCTTTGACAGCCTTCACAGAGAATACTTGTGGAGAATACAACGTCACTACGGGATCCCACAGAAGATTGTAAATGTGATCAAGATACTTTACACAGACATCCAGTGTCAAGTCGCCTGTAACAGTCACATGACAGACAGCTTTAGCATAAAATCCGGAGTAAAACAGGGATGTATTCTCTTACCATTTCTTTTCATCTTCGCCATTGACTGGTTCATGACAGAAATCACTAAAGATGGAAACAGGGGCATCAGATGGACACTTACCTCAATCTTGGAAGACCTGGACTGTGCATATGACATCGGACTGTCAGGCACAAAGACATTCAAGAAAAGATGGACAAACTCACAAAAACAGCACCACATATCAGGTTAAAGCTCAACACAGCAAAAACCAAACTGATGAGGAACAACTACAAGACAGATAACCCCATTACCATAACCAACAATGATGCTTTGGAAGAGGTTCAGGACTTTACATACCTGGGAAGTAAAATCACAACAGATGGAGTCTCTGCAAAAGATGCCATGGCTAGAATCAGAAAGGCAAGCCAAACTTTCGTAAAACTGATACAGTACAACAGTAATGTTCTCAGTGTACTTCTCTACGGCTCTGAGTACTGGAAACTGACAGCCAGGCTAGCACTCAAGCTTGAGGCCTTCCGAAACAGGTGTCTACGGAAGATCCTAGGATTATTTTGCCCCACCACCATAACTAATGAAGAGCTGCACCGCAAAACAGACGCAACATCCCTGGCCACACAGATCATGAGGAGAAGATGGAGATGGCTTGGGCACATGTGCCGAATGTCGCCTGGCGCACTGCCCAAGACAGCCTTTCGATGGACAGCAGATAGTAAAAGGAGACGTGGTCGCCCAAAAGAAACATGGAGACGAACAGTGGAGAAGGAGATGAATGAATGCGGCCTGACATGGAACACCATCACCAAACAGAATGCAGACCGACAGCAGTGGCACTCTCTTGTTGATGCTTTATGTGCCACCGGGCACTAAGAGGACTAAGCCTAAAACATAGTTATATCCATATTGCCACCTGTCTCATATGAGTGAAGTCATCTCACCAGAACTGTATGAAATTGGAAACCTTTACTGATTATTTCAGCATTTATAAAAAGTATGTATATACACTGTATATACATACATGTCACGGACACTGACAGGAAAGATGTGTAACAGGTCTGGGAGGATTATTTCAAGGAACTGCTAGACAAAAGGGAAAACAGTGAACTAGAACTACTGAGTGCAGTGAAGTTGGAGGAGATTGAAGTTGGAGGGAATTGAGGATGCAGAGGTAGAGAGAGCAGTGGAGAAGATGAAGACAAGCCAAGTGACAGATATTGATGAAGTGCAGGTAGAAATGCTGGCGATGGCTGAATGTGTTTGGGTTAGGTAGACAAGGTGATTGTTAAATACCTGCATGAGAGAGGAGAGGAGTGGCGGACGGAGTTGATAGTCCCTGCATGGAAAAGGAAGGGAGATGTTCATGACCCTGGAAAATACTGAGGTATCACGTTGCTGAGTCATGTCCTGAAGGTGTTAGAGAGAATTCTTGATGGAAGGATAAGGAAGATAGTGGAGTGTGAAATGGCAGAAGAACAACGAGGTTTCAGAAGAGGATGAGGTATGGCGGACAGGATGTTCACTCTGAGACAAGTGGTGGAAAAGAGACTGGAGGGACAGGAGAATATGGCCTGGAATCATAGACCTTGAAAAGTCATACGACACAGTTCCTAGAGAGATGGCCATAGCCACGTTGAGGTGGATGGGTGTCCCAGAGGTGGAGGTGAGGATGGTCGAAGGCACACATGAAGAGGCACAAGATAGACATATATCTTGAAAGCTAAAAGGAAAGGTGCTTAGCTCATGCCTAACACCAGCCAACCTATATAGTCCAGCAGCCGAGGGGGGTAACCCCTTTTTGCCTGATATAGTTTTTCTTTGTTGATTATTCATCTCTAGCATGTATATAATGACATCCAGAAAAAAAATCCAAAATGGCCACCAAAATCAACTTTTTATCATATCTTCACAATCAGACAAGATGCAGACATGATTGAAATGTTATTTTATATGTTTCCAGACATGAGGAATTCGATTCCATCATAATTGATATGAAAAAATGTAAATAAAACAAGATGATAACACATGGAAAATAAATTTTGTCATGTTCTTATGTTTTTTGTTTGCGGAACATGAAATATAGTCTTTTTTCACATAGTCAGCAACCATTTGTAGCATACTTATGGTCGCCATCTTGTTTTTTTCCATATCAATTATGGTGGAATCAAATTCCTCTTGTCTTGTTGCGAAGATATGATAAAAAGTTGATTTTGGTGGCCATTTTGGATTTTTTTCAAAATGTTCAAGGGTGAGAACTCCACATCCCTGGATGTTATTACATACATGCTAGAGATGAATAATCAACAAAGAAAAAACTATATCAGACAAAACAGGGTTATGTAAAAAAAAATGCCCTTTGGCTGCTGAACTAATAGATTGGACCATGGCGATGACAGAAAAACAACAAGAGAAACTGCAAGTTTGCAAAAATAACTGGGTGCAAAGAATTGCGGGAGTGAAAAGAACAGACAAGCGAAGAATGAAGGAGCTGAGGGAGGCGTGAGAGAGTCTCACGAGGAAACTAGTGAGGGGCCAGCTAAAGAGGAAAGAATGGAAATGGATTAACACAGAGAGTGGATGTGCTTAGAGTGGAGGGAAGAAGATGAAGACCGAGACTGAGATGGGAGGACCGTATGATGAAAGATTTGGCAGGGTGGGAAGGGAGTGGAGAATGAGAGTGATGGATGGGGGGATGGAGATGGTTGGTGGAGATGAAAGTGAAACGGGATTAGTGATGAAGAAGAAGGGAGAATAATAGATGTTTCACTATAAATAAATTTGATTAAATATGATACGATGTCAATGTAATTTTTGTGTGCTACGGAAGCCAATGGGTGTATAGTGGGTACGCACTAGCCACACGGTCACCAGTGTCGTGCCTATCTGTGTCTGTAGATCTTGTTGGTATGCACTGGCCACTCTGTCACCAGTGTCATGCCTGTCGGTGATATCTCTGGGACATATCAGTAATATTTAGTATTAATATCATACACTAATTATTGCTTTTTATTTTCAAATTGTAAAACAGATATAGGAATATTGTTGATTTGAGCTGCATCGGGGTTGTGTTGTAGGCTGCATGTTGTGTTCCAAGCACCACTGTTGGCTGCACTTGATCTTGTTGACCACCACCAAGTCACTCGTCTGACCAGTCCAAGTGGCAGAACTGTGTGTCAAGTAAGATCTACTAAGCTATCGTATGTGTGTGACTGTGATCATCTTCATCCAATACTTGCAGTGTGTAAAAATTCTATAAAAAAAATTTTAATTAAACAATATAGCACAATATTTCAAATAAAAGATGAAAATATGACGCCACACAAGTGTGAAGTGGATGAGGTCTTGTGGGAACATCAGCTGAATGAGGGTAATATTATTAAAGTGTATGATAATTAAAAATTTTTTATCTCACCAAAAACATTCAGACTCGATGCACTTTGAGCAATGTCGCATTCCATTCCTTCTGGAAGATGTGGATGCACGGGCCCAAGATACGACTGGACAAACGAATGCTGGTGTAAAATGCAATTGTTGTCCCAGTTATGAGTTATGACATACAACTGCAGCAGCTGGGCAGTACCAATCATTAAGCTTCACAAACTAGATGCCTGCCACAGACCCCACCTGTGATCGATATTGGGTATGCGCTGGCCTAACGGGTCAATGTAAATCTGTACGTGTGCTGTGGCACAGGACCACTGTCACAGCAAGTATGGAGGATGCGTAGATCCGTGTTTGGGCGCGTGTTGCACATACCACTGTCCCATCAATACCCGCCTTGCAGTTTGTGGATGCTGGGTCAATCCATTACAGGGGCCGTAAAATCTGCCCTGAACTGAGACGTAAGCCAGGAGCTCCCTAGTCTTCTTCTTCCTGTCAAGGACTGGGCTCCTTAAGAGCGTTGTAAGTCCTGCTCGGTGCCTCTCACGCGCCGGGAATTGGTGGGTTAGAGATAGAGACCACCACTCGTTGAGTCCACGACAGGTTACACTTTTACCCCCTGTGTGGGATCTTTCACTTCCCCTGGCATAGACACCAGGTAGAAGGGACCAACGGCTTTTAGTGTCTCTTCCGAAAGACATGGGCAAAGTTGCGTGAACGAAATTGCCCAGGTTTTGAAACGGCAGCAGGTGGTTTTGAACCCCGGTCCCTTCGACCGAAAAGTCCGACACTCTGCCACAGGTGGTTTTGAACCCTGGTCCCTTTGACCGAAAGTCCGACACTCTACCACTCGACCACCGCGCCCCACTACCACCGCACCCCACCAGTCTGTGTCCAGCATGTGCCACATTACATGACTGGTCATGTGACATGCCCATAGCATAGCACATCCTCAGTCAGTTTACTGATGAAACCATTTCGATCAAATATTTGTAGGACTTCAAGTTGTATGTGATTAGTTTATTATGTATGTTTAACTGTCTATTTTCTTGTGATTACTTAATTTCATCACACTTAAATAATTACAAGAAAGTCCTACAAATATATATATATATATATATATATATATATATATATATATATATATATATATATATATATATATATATATATCAGGGATAAGTTAACTACACATTGTTTAACTTCTTGTGCATTCCTTTCAGACATCATTTGTATTTTTTTTACATCATATCATGTCTATTGCAATCATTATTAGGAATACATTTATTGTGTTTAATTTAAATGGTAAATTATCTGTTGTTTAGAACTGGTGTATGCTAAAGGCTGGTCTAGCATGATGATTGACACCTGTCATCTATAGGTGATTGGCAGCTCGGGCACACCATACACTTGCCTGTTAACCATTGACTACTGTGGATGTCCATCATATCAGTTCTCAGGTCAGTTGCACTTGCTCTGTACTTTCTCTATTATTTCGCATTAAATGGAATGATTGAAAGAATGGGTGAACAAATGAAAGAACGAACAAACGAACAAACGAATGAAAGAACAAAACTTTATTTAGTCACATAACATTCCATACCAAAATGACAATTGTGGAGATTACATTGTAACTAGGATATCCTTTTTTAAACCACAAATGGGCTCGTGATAAGATAAAGTAAGTAAATAGCCATTGAAATTGCATAAAAACACACACACTTGACAATATAATTGTATGAGAACACAATAAGCAAACACAGCCTATTAATGCTATTGTACTCTAGTGTAGTATCAAAATAAATTGACATTCAAGGATGTAATAAATAAAATAATAAATAAATAGACATTCAAGGATGTAGTAAATAAAGAAATCTTGCCAGTTGCAGATTGTTAGTATCATTAAGTTTTAAGAGCTTGTTAAATAGGGATCAGCATAAGCCGCCATAGCAGACAAAAGGGTGATGAAACGGCAAAACCTGTTGAGTCTACGCAACTGCTGGCTGCGTGACCGATCGGGTCTGCGAGAGCGATTGAGTCAGGTTACCACTGAAAATAATGTATGATGTGCAGCAAAGCAATGCAGCAAAAAAATATACTATACTACCCAAATAAAAGTGGCTAAAAGTTACCATAACACAGTAATTTATATTTCATATAGAATCACCCACAAAGTCATTCTCACAGAGGACAATAAATGAATGGAACAAATCATCTACAGATTTGTGTAGATGTTAGCAGCTTGAATGTTTTTAAACAAAATTGACAATATTGTTAAATGTTGTAAGACAACAATGTCACGAGACGACCTGCAGAATATGTGAACTGTCGTGGCTTAGTGGTAGAGCATTCGCTTTGTATGTGAAATATCCCAAGTTCAACCTGCAGTATGTCTGATTTATATTTTTCTCCTTTAATGTTCTAATTAGTATTTTATCAGCATAATATTTGCTTTTGTTTAATTTCATTGACTAACAGTATGTGGTACTAATTATTTTTAAGGGTGGCTTAGTAGCAACTAAACTGGTGCAGCTGGTAAACTTTTTTACTCCTTTCTTGCCGCCTTTACAATTTATTGCATTGCCTCTACGTTTAGTATAAATCAGTTATTTCATTTAGTACACGTTCATTGGCACCAATGCAAAAAATGGTAAAGATGGCGAGAGAATAGTAAAACCTGTCAGCTGACGGCTGACTAGTTTAGTCTCTACTAAGCCACCCTTAGAAATAATTACCGTAAATTCTGTATTTGTAGCCTCAGCTTCAGTTACAATAGAGTGTAGTCGAATTGATGATGATGACGGCAAAGTTGGGGTGTGGCTTTAAATAGAGTAATTTGCCGAAAAAATTTTGAAAGTTGGCTCATTGGGTTGTCAGTACTAACGACTATTAGTGCAATAAATAACGGTTTATAATCAGTGAAAAAAGCGAAGTCGGATGCATTTATAAAACATTGTATTACAATTGCCACTGGTGCATAACAAATAATTACATAAAACATAAAAACCCGTGTCCGTAGTGTTCAAAAACTATGATCAAACGTCAAATCATGTCATAGTTAAAATCCTTCAGAATCACTTTTGTCGTCACTGTCGAAGAACACTGCTGGCACCGGCATGGTGGCGTCATCCCATGTGTCTGATTACGAGTCGTCGGCATCGCTGACTGTGGCCGCGTGCACCGGCAAAAATCTTTGAACATGATGTCGTCGTTTGTTCCATCGAGATTGTTGGAGATGCCCACTTCTTGAAGCTGTATTCAAACATGGCCGATGGAGTCGCACCCAACGCCTTCACGAGCCATTGTACAATAATCTCCTTGGCCAGCGCATGACTGCGGCCACCGGGAGTGGACGCCGTGAATCATCCAGTGCTCCCACAAGTGTCGCATCTGCTGCTTGAATGGGCAATTGATGCTAATGTCAAGCGGCTGTACTAGTGGCGTCAGACCACCAGGGATTACAGCAACATCGATGTTGTGCATGGTTTCAGGTTTTGATGTTTTAAGCTGCGTTACTTTTATGAGGAGTTCCAAGCTTGCTGGCTTCATCTGATTGTCAAAGCAACACCATTACCAATGCCTCCTTGGAGTTAATTACATTTACTCTGGTACAAGATACAGTGTTATAATCCCACGCTATTCTATGCAAGTGGTCCCGTTAACGCGCGCCAGTAAACTCTCTGCGAACTAGACCAATCTGTCAATCAGTAGTTCTGAGAATAATGGTCACGCCTTGCCAATTATGTAATCAACATGCATTGCCATTCCCTCATTGGAGCAATTACATTTACAACAGACTGTTTTATATTCCCCTGAAAAGTTGTGTGAAGTCAGCAATGCACAACCCCAGAAACAACACGAGAGTAAATAAACAATGTCCAGGCTTGCTGAACTGAATGTGCTAACATTTGATAATAATAATAATATAATAATTAGAGCACTTTTAGAGCGCCATGGATCCAGGTGACCCTGTTCAAAGGCGCTGACACAAACAGTTAAAGACAGTCAAGATTAAAAAATAAATAAATAAAACCATAAAAAATATAGCAAATCCAAGTTCATAGAACATAGCACTAAAAGTCGAATCAGTTTGACAGTTAAGAATAATATGCGCGTTTAAACAAGAGTCTTTTAAAAGTGTATAGAGTCACATTTTCGCATCTCATGGGGAAGACTGTTCCACAGGTGAGGAGCAGTGATGCAGAAGGCACGATCACCGTAATGGCGGAGATGTGCACTGCGTACAGTCAGAAGAGAGTCTGATGGGGATCTCAACATTCTGCAGGGTTGGTAGAACTGGAGCAGGTCTGCGATGTAGCCAGTACGACTTGTACTCAATACGGTACTGGACAGGAAGCCAATGGAGAGTCTCTAGGATGGATCTGATGTGGTCATTGCGACTGGCTCTGACCACAATGCAAGCTGCCACATTCTGGACTCTCTGCAGCTTGTCTAATAACTGATCAGGAAGAACCATAAAGGAGGCCATTTCCATAGTCCAGTCACGATATGACAAGGGAGTGAACCAGGGCCTGAGGTTAAAAACCATACTCAAGCTCAACTGAGCACAGTTTCGTGCTCAAACCTTGCTTTCACACTATGCTCAAACTCAGGCGAGGTTATAAAGGAGTTCAGTGGCATGTTTGTGTCAAACAATCTCTGATGGAGCAAATCCAATGTAGGTGAAAGTATGCTACCTGGCACAGTTTCGACACTTGAGATTCATGCTGAGCTCACTGTCAAACATCACTCCAATGTTGCGAGCGACGGCAGTAGGCTGAAGGATGCTGTCACCGATGATCAAATGCTTGTGAGTACCAGGGCAGTAGGCCAACGATGACACAACAACAGGAACTTTCTAAGAAATAGGTAAAACCACAATATCTGTTCTCACTAGATGCAGTCGGCTGATCGAGATGTCCAGTAATTACATAGTCACTCAAACACCTTTGAAGTTGAAACAGCTGGCACAACAACATACAGACCCCTGGAAGCCTTTTTAATCTGCTGCAATACATACAACGTTATACATGGTTCTACATAAAACGTCATACAAACAAAACTTCTCAGCATATTTGAATAATTTTAGCTTTATCGTATAGCCAACATGTATGGCTACATATCTCCCACTGGGTGTATGGACATTCAGCCACCCAGTTATTATTTGGTAGCACGGTGATATTTGTTTATCTTTGTTTTCCGTTTTTACGAAATTCACATAGTAATATTCCCATGATTATATAATGTTTTTATTTTTATTGCATTACATTAAAGACTCTTTTGACAATACAATTATACATCATTCATTCATTTATGATAATTATTAGCAAAGTTGACTTTTTTGCAGAACCCATTTAAATTGTTCCTAATTGTGTGCGCTACGGAAATTCGTCACATGAAGCATTAAAACGGTCTTGGCTCAAAGTCCGGGTGCTGCTTTAAATAAGGTTTTAGCCTGCAACAAACGGTGCGGAGGAGAGTCGGGGTTTATGTCAAAAGTCGGGGTGCAACTTTAATTAGGGATGTGGCTACAAATAGAGAATTTACAGTAGTACCACTTATTGTCAATCATTGCAGTTAAACAAAAGCGAATATTACACTAAATATAATTGATAAAACACTACATTAAAGGAGAAAAATATAAATCAAAAAGTTGAATTTGTTATGTATTCTGCAGGCCGTCTTATGACATTGTTGTCTTACAACATTTAACAATATTGTCAATTTTGTTTTTAAGCATATCGACACTGCTAACATTTACACAAATCTATAGATAAATTGTTCCATTCATTTATTGTCTTCTGTGAGAATGACTGTGAGTGATTCATGAAAATATATGAAATATAAACTACTGTGTTATGGTAACTTTTAGCCACTTTTATCTAGGTAGTATATTATGCTTTTTGTGTAATTTGCTGTTTTCAATGGTAACCAGACTCGATCGCTCTCGCAGACTCGACCAGTAATCGCGCTATTTCAACAGGCTCTCATGCAGACTTGATCGTTTGCAGAGTCGACCAGTCAACCGGCAACAAAAAACACCCTCTTGTGTGCTGTACTTTTTAACCCCATGGCCAAATCACCCAGAAAGAGTGAATCACAACCACTAAAACTCAAGATGATGCACAACACTAGCATAGCATAACATAACCCTAGCATAGCATAGCATAGCATAGCATAACAATAGCATAGCATAACACTAGCATAGCATAGCACAACACTAGCATAGCATAGCATAACATTAGCATACCATAACATTAGCATAGCATAGCACAACACTAGCATAGCATAGTACAACACTAGCATAGTATAGCATAGCACAACAATAGCATAGCATAATACTAGCATAGTATAGCATAGCATAGCAGAGCACAACACTAGCATAGCATAGCATAACACTAGCATAGCATAGCACAACACTAGCATAGCACAGCATAACACTAGCATAGCATGCATTACAGAGAGCATAGCTCTGTCGATGTTCTTGTTTTTGTGTATATATATATATATATATATATATATATATAATATTGACAACTATTATGGAATTTTATCTGTGGTAAAACTAAATTTGCTTAAAAAACTATTCTGCAACTTCTAACTCAATGTGAATGTTTTTCTTTTGTAGTAGTGAAAAACAGAGATCAATTAATGGTAAGTATTTTATGCATGTGCTTTTTCAAAGTTAAATAATATGTTGATGCTCAGAGAGACACAGTTGTGACCAACATTATTGCACTTGGGAAGAGAGCAATAGTATGTCTGTTCCCTCATATATCTCCGTCAGTTTGACATGTATAAGGATGACATTTTGTAGGCATGCCCGGGGGGCCATGATGATGGTTCATACATTAAACAAAATTTAAATTCCTCAATTCCTCCAGGGGGTAGGGATATTATGAAGGAACCTTTGTGGAGGTTTGACATACAGAATACATAACTCAGAACAATAGTACGTACAATTGTTAGCAATGCTATGTGTGCTTCTACTATTGTTACATTATCTATGTCAAATGTTCACCGAATGCTTCGTGAAACCGGTAGTTGTACGTGATTTTTGGAGCATGAAGTTCTCATTGCCAGTGGCATTGGCCTACCAAACCTTGACTGGGGAGTGCAAGGAGTCATAAGGTATTGCAGTGGTTGCCTTTTTGTCCCAGGCAACGCCAGACAACGTTGGGCAACTCGGCTAGTTTATACTATAGTTTCACATATATGGGGCTGAAATTTTGTAGGCATGCCCAGGGGTCCATGGGAATTGTTTGTACTTTTAAAACATTTCCAAATTCTTCCATGGGATTGAGATATTATGAATGGTGTAGATATTATGAATATGGACGTTCGATGTAGATTGTGTAACTGAGAACAATAGGAGTTTGTAGTTGATTACAGTTGTTAGCAATGGTATGTTTTCTACAATTGTCCCGAGTTACGTGATCAACGTCAAACATCCACGTAAGTTCCTTCATACGGTACGAACGCATCGTGAAACTGGCAGTTGGGTACGAAGTCGTTATTTCCATTGCCCTACCAAAAAAGAGTCGTAAGCCCTTGCAGTGGCAGAATTTACTTTGACAGAATTAACTTTTATACATTTTGGAACTGCAAATCCAGTGGCAGAATTGACTTTGACAGAAATAACTTTTATACATTTTAGAACGGCAAATCCAGTGTTTTTCCCATTATCAAGCATGTCACTGTCAATAGTGCACTATCCGAACCGAGATAAAACAAGCACATAGATGCTTTCTAAAGTCTTAGTTATATATTAACTATTAAGTAGTTTGTGGCTCTGTCAACATATACAATAATGACTGATATGAGAAGAATTATCTCCGAACCAACATTTGATAATTAAATTATTGTATTATTCCTCCACAATGAGTCAGGCTTGTTAACAAATGTATGTCAACGCATTTGAATGCATATGCAAATGTTTCACTTGATTCAAATGCAAATGCAAATGCCATTTTCCAGGAACGCATACAAATACAAATGTTTTGGGGTCACATTCAAATGCAAATGCAGATGTTTTGGTTTCACATTTGGAAATGCATTTGAATTAATTTCAAATGTTTTGGCTTTTATTAATGTTTTGTTTTATTTGGAGAAAAAAAACAATGTAATGTATACAAACACATTATTAATTTAATAAATACATTTGTACAATATTGTAACCACTAAGTACCTCTACATACCAGTCACACTACATGAACATGTATGTAGAGTCATACACTACACTAATAGACAATTGACAGTTTACTGGGAACCATGACAGGGAATGAAAGGCTAATCCTTCAGGTAGGCCTGAATGGAAGGGGAACCCAAGACAATAGACTGTCCACTGGTGGGGTCACTGGGAAGATAACCAGGTGGATAATTACAGCTACCACTAATCACTCTATCTGGCTGTAAATATATAGGGCTGGCACTGCTAATGTTTACTCCCCCATTGAGCTGACACCCCAACCCACCCACAGTGCTAACACAACACAAGGGAGTCATTTGTCTGCATTGTTTGATTTGTTTCAATGAACAGGTAATCAAGCCACCAACTTATAGACCAGTTGGTCTTTTCATGTTTTATGAATAACAGCTCAGGCATTGACCAGTTGACCTACAGAGAACATTGTGAAAGTGGATTCACAGGTCAGACAATGATTTCATAATCTGCTGAGGATACTGCTCACTTCACAGCACATTTTCCAATGGCATGTTGTGAATTTGTGAAAGTGACTATAACAATAATTATTCAAAGAATTACGCATGCATTTGATTGTGCATTTGGTTGTGCATTTGACAAATCAAATGTTTGTGGGTCACATTCAAATACAAATACATTTACAATTTCACGGAGGCATTTGAATATGCATTCAAAATGCTCAACATTCAAATGCATTTGTTAATAAGCCTGCAATAAGTCGGTTTTTCATTGTCATATTAATATCAAGTCATCTCACTCGCTCGCTCACTCACTCATTCACCCACCCAGCCACCCACTCAAGCACCCACCCAACCACTCACTCACCGAGTTGGTTTCCAAATTGCTTTCCCTCTACTTCAATAGTCCTTCAATAGTGCGTGTTGATTTTGGCTTTCCTCTTTTCCATTTACCTCCAGGGCCCAGGTTAATGCTATTTGTGTCTTGTTATTACCATCTCTCCTATGTAAGCCCATCCATCTCTCCTATGTAAGCCCATCCATCTCTCCTATGTAGCCCATCCATCTCCGTCATCTAATATTCGTCGAAGGCGAGTTCTTTCAATTTCACCGACATTGTTGTTAAAAGTCCATCCTCAACTCAGTTTAGTCTATCGTGAATCCAGTTCGTTGATGTCCTAATATGTTGTGTGTGAATAGTATAAGTTTAACAGCAGTCGGCTTAATAAAAAAGTGCGTGTTCAAATCGCTCACTCACTCACTCACTCACCCACTCACTCACTCACTCACTCACGCACGCACGCACTCACTCACCCACTCACTCATCCCGTGACCGGGCCGATCGAAGGGGTGCGCGCTTAGAGGCTTCCACAGTGATCTTTCTCCATCCGGGACGATGGTAGGCAGCATCACATAATTCCTGTCCACTCTCGAATGTTGTCCGTGTACAGACCTGTCCACTCTCGAATGTTGTCCGTGTACAGACCTGTCCACTCTCGAATGTTGTCCGTGTACATTTTTTTGTGGTCTTCCTCGTTTTCTGCCGCCTTTGACCGTGCATTGTAGTATTTCTTTGGCAAGTATGTTGTGTCTGGTTTTATGACCGAACCATTTGAGTTTTCGTCATTTTAGTGTGGCCAAAAGCGGTTCTTGTGGTCCTGCAGTTTTGGTGATGGCTTGCATTACTGATATATTTGTTATGTGGTCTCTGTAAGAAAATTTCAGGATCCTTCTGAGAAATTTTTTCTCAAATGTGGCTATTCTTCTTTCAGACTTTTATACAGTCATATCTTTGTTGCTGTTTTTATGTTTTTGTTGCTTCATATCTTCTTGAGTTTTGCTATCACTGATGTTGCCAGGTTTAACCGTATGCATATTTCCTCTGTGGAGTCGCCCTTGGAGGAGATGATCGACCCAAGGTACTTGAATGATTTTACTTCTTCGAGGCGTTCTCCATTGATTAATATAGTACTTCTTTTGTTGACCATGATCTTGCTCTTTTCTGCATTTATTTCCATTCCGTAAGCATGCGCTCTCCTTTCTAGTGTTGTAAATTCTTGTAGCTCCTCCTCTGTTCCAGCGATTAGGTCAATGTCATCTGCTAATCAGAGGTTGCTGATTTCTCTTCCATTTATTGATATCGTGCCACTGAAGTTGTGTAGAGCTTCTAGCATGATATTTTCAAGGTATAGGTTGCACAGCACTGGCGACAAAAGGCATCCCTGGCGTACCCCGACCGATTGTCCAACTTCTCCTTCGTGTAACACTGCACTTGTTGATGGTCCATATAGGAGTAGTGTCACTAGTCCTTCGTCAATGTTATATCGTCATATTACTCGACAAAGTCCTTTGTGCCACACACGATCAAATGCCTTTTTGAAGTCGATGAAATTGTGATTGTGTCTTGATGGTAATCAACATGTTTCTCGATTAGCAGTCTTATGTTGAAGATTTGTTCGGATGTGCTTCTTTTTGGCCGGAAGCCTGCTTGTTCTTGTTCTGATAGCAGTTCTTCTGCTTTGCCTTTGAGTTGGTTTAGTATGATTAATTATTTTGCTGGGATGGCTGATCAGACTTATAGTTCTGTAGTTCTTACAGCAGTGTAAGTTCCCTTTCTTTGGTATCACTATTATGAGAGATTTTTTTCCACTCTTTTGCCAAGTCTTGGTTTCCCAAAATCTTTTGGCATATGATCATGAATGCATCTATCATTGCCTCCCCACCGTGTTTGATAAGTTCAGCTGGTACGTTGTCTACATCAGGGGATTTTTGTATCTTCAGCATTCGGATTGCCTCTTCTTCTTCTGCTCGGAGAATGGGCATATCAGCATTTTCATGTGTTCGTGTTCCGAGGATGTTGTCATCTGTGTTCAGTTCGTAGTTGTAGAGTTCTTTGCAGTACTCGGTCCATCTTCTAAGTACTGCCTTTTTTTGGTAAGGAGGGTGCCATTTTTGTCTTCGATGTTTGACGATCGGCTTGACCTTTTTTTGGTGAGCACTGTCAAGATGGAATAAGCCTGCCCGGTGTTGTTTCCCTTCATCCCAGTCTCTATTTCAATGCACCGTTCGTTTATCCAGTCGTTCTTTGCTTTTCTCATTTATTTCTGATGTCTTTATTTAGTTCTCGGTACTGTTTGTGCGCTTCTTCGTTGGTTGTTGTTGTTTTTTTCAGCTCTTGTCTCTGGTCGCAAAGCTTCAATACATCATTAGATAACCATGGCTGATGCTTGATCTTTGATTTGCCTAGGACTTTCTTAGCGGTGTCGCGCATTGCTGTGCCGACTGAGTTGACAAGGTTGTTGATATTCGGCTCCAAGAAGTTAAGCGCTGCAAATCGTCCTCCAATTGTTACTTGCTTATTTGGATCTTGCAGTTTTTCTATGTCAGATCTTATCTGAGGGTTCTTGTTTTTCTGATTCTTCTGCAACCTCAGATTTATTGTCATCCTTACAAGATCGTGGTCACTTCCTACATCAGTGCCAGGAAAAGTTCTTGTTTTCGGCTTGTTGATGCTAGACTTGAATCGCTGAGGTGTCAAGATGTAGTCGATCTGGTTGTGTGTTTTCCCGTCAGGAGAATGCCATGTTGTTTTCCTGGATCTCTTGAGTGGGTACAGTGTCTTTGCTATGATCATCTAGACATCACTAAAAGTTTCAATGCAAGCAGGATGCACAGTTAATGAAAACTGAGAACATATGACAGTGGGTTATTATGCATGCATGAATGTTCACACAGGCGATTATGTTGTATACTCAAATAATATCACCTATGTAATACGTTTTCAGTGCAAACACTTATTAGCCATGCATCTCAGCATTGCCATGGACAAGTGTGAGGAGCAGTCAGTAACTGATGAGGACATCACCACATGTCTTAAGCACATGGACTGAAGTGATAGATCATGCTGCTGCGATATCACATGGACTGAACTGACAGATCATGCTGCTGCGATATCACATGGACTGAACTGACAGATCATGCTGCTGCAACATCACATGGACTGAACTGACAGATCATGCCTCTGGGACATCACATGGACTAAACCGACAGATCATGCTGGATAGGCTGAAAGATCATGCTGCTGCGACATACTATTGCAGTCATTTCCATACTATGTATTGCAGTCATTTCAAATGCTTAAGGAACAGTACTTTTTACAAACTGACCCGGACTATAATTTATATATATTTGGTTTAAATAGTTATAGGGTATGGTGTAGTTGACACAATAAAGCAGGAACACAGATATGGAGTATGACTTTTACTAGCTACTAGCTTTTACAATCTCACAGAGTTTGTATCAATGTGGTAATGACCTAGGCTAAGAGGAATATAACAAATGCTTGCTGTAGTTCTCAAAGTTAACACGTTTGGCTAAACACGACTGATGTATAAATGATGTGCGATACATAATACATAAAGTACGTTGTATAAATATGACATGCACACATGTATATACACAAGATACATATATCAATATGAATTTCACAGAAAACTGTAAAAATGCAAACAAAGAAACTGGCATGCAAAACCTACATGATAAGATGATAAAGCCCATACATGGAAGACATTATACAACAAAATGGCTACATCAATTATACCCAAAAATATGTGTGCAGACAATTCATAGTCATTCTATTCTAAGTTCACTATTCATTCTTAGTTCATATTTGTGTTAACTACCCATGTGAGTGTTCTCTATGATGAATAAATATGCTCAAATCTTGTTAAATTAATGTTAGTCGTATCAAGAATTAATCTTCATATAACCATCTTCAACATACAAGTCACAGTATTGACTTGGACATAGATACACTTGATGCACTGACAAATGGCAGATTTAATATCATCCAGATCACCACCTAAACTGGCACATTTCATTCTATGGATCTATTTACACGTAAATGGCCTATCATTATAATGAACAGTTAAATGTTGTGTTGTCTTGTGAGATTAAACGAAAAACAAAATACACTGCTTGATAAAAATACAATGCTGCTTTATGCAAATTGCAATCAAATCAATCATATTACTTGGATATATCTGTGTAAGAGGATGGTTAAGTAAACATTTGTTTAAATGCATTGTTTTGTAGGGCAGGGTATGCACTGATCATTCCTTTGCAAACATGTAATCAAAGAGGAATTGAAGCTGCAGCACAGCCCCTAGAGACCACAACAAACAAGAACATACAATGATAACATACAGAGACATGTCCCACTGTTGGAGAGGATAGAGTTTCACAGAAGGACATGGGATGTTTCTGTAACAGTGCTAATCAACCCACAACAGACATATTGACCATGTGGAAATGTTTCACATGTTAATTTATATGATGACACTCAGAGAAACCTCCTGTCAGGTAGACAAAGTCCCCTGTCAGGTAGACAAAGTCCACTTCCAGTTATAGCTAGCAGTTTGTTTTAATAATCATGCAACTAACATGGTAGTGACAACTACATTGCTTGCATACTTGTGGGTAATACTGCAGTTTGAACATAGCATACTGGAGTTAATCATATCGCAGCAAATCAGGGTTCTAATTAGGATTGAATGACAATACAGTGGCAACTTTGCAACCAATTCATATGATGTGCGCTAGCCAACAATATGGAGAAAAAATAGCTTAAACTTAGAATGCAAACAAATATCAAACACTTAACTAGGTGTAGTATGGATAAGACCGAGAACCTGTTTAGAACCCTGATCCAGGTCCACATTCATCAAGTTCCACATTCTCATATAGCAAAGTGAGTACATGCTGATTTGAAGATAATTCAGTGACTAGAATACACAGGAATTATACAAGAATGATGACAGTGCAAAGACAAAGTACATTGAATGACAGACAAAAAAATGTTAAGCAACATGAGTGCCTCTTCTCTGTTGAATTACCACCGATGCCAGCAACATGCTGACATTTACATAAAACATGCTGCACTGCGAGATAGCATCTACTAATTAAAAAAATCTTTAAATGCTGCACAAAGAACATGCATTTTTTTTAGTGATGGAAGAATGTCATCAATGTCTGCCAGTCTATTAAGGCTCCATATAGAGAAAATGTCATTGTGGCCTAGCAAACCGTAAAGCTCTGCATGTTTGTGTACATCTGTGACTGTCGTCTTCCTGTTGTCACAAGCTGCAGGTGGCTAAGCCTTGTCAACCTCAAAGTGTTTGTAGATGCTGGTGACGTAGGACATGACAGCCTGCCAGTCTGGTCGTTCCATAGATACCATGTCACTGATGTTCTACAACAACCATATACACAGTCACCAGTACATATAATAATCACTGTTTACTTACGATCTTATCAAACAGACATGGTTTCAAATTCTAAGGGGAACGACTGCACTAAAATTTAGAGAGTACCGACAGTCAATTCCTGATGCTGTTGTAAAAATGGGGCTGATGAGTGTCAACCTTCATGCAGACAGTCATCACTGCTGCTGCCACATCATTATAATCATATCAACAATTGCATGCACACATAGAGCATGTTTTCTCAAAGCACTAACTCACCAAGATGGAAGGAATGCCAACACTCTCTGCTGCTTTGAACACCACTGTAAAGTTTTCCAGCTGAAATATAAGTCTTGTATTTCACTCAATCATGTCTTAATTGTTAACTTGATACAACTTAATATTTAGCACATTGGAGATAAGTGTCTGTTTACAGTAAGCATTCATGGTTTTACAACTGTGTCGACACTAACCAACATCCACAATGCAATAGTGGCATAAGGGAACACAAGAGTATAATTTTTTTTATTTCTTTGCTTAAACTGTCGGATAGTATGGGAGGTAGACAAGTTTGATGATTAAAACCAATTGTTATTAAAACTCCCCCTTCAATTCATTTAACCCATCGTGAATCTGGTTCACTGATGTTCAGATCTGTAGTGGGTGAATAATTAATATGTGCGTGAATAGCTTATGATCCAACATGATGTTTTTTCGACGGGCGTTTTGGAGCTTTTCAATTGTGGGCACCTTATTTACATTGTCGGCATGTATTTGAAGTCCGAACAACACAATATTTTATGGTTAAGCACACCCATTTAGCAAAGACTAGGGCTTAGCACTGAAGGGCATGCATTAAACATCACATTTTATCACAGAAATTATATCATTTCAAGAATAAAATGTGTATCAGTGGTAAGTACAATAATATTTACACATGGAAATGGCAATACGTCATCGTCTCAAAAATCAATAATATTTAAAACTGTATCCCCATTAATCCATTTGTGACTTATTCTTCAAGGAACACAGGCTTATTTCTTTAAAATAATAAGTTTCTAGTCACCATTTTTGGTTCATACAAAAAATGGTGACTAGCCATAATGATAACCCAGAAAATGTACTTGTGTAAGCTGTTTCTGCACTACTATGTAACGAACTGCACCAGTACTTCACCAGTCATGGGTGAAGTATGTTTGAGATCATTGTGTGATACAGGTATAAGCGAATGACATCATATGTATACCTTATTCTGGCTGGAGAGTCGTTTGTATGGAATCTTGTCCTTCAGGTATGTATGTAATAGGGCACAGAATGCCAGGCCATCATTCCAACTACTGCTGAAGTTTGTTATATCGATGCCCTACAAATACACATTGTAGTTATTACAACATGAATCACTATCTCAACTCAACATCTTTTCAGTACATTTGTAAGGTTGTAAATACTGAATTGTTACATCTCCATTTTGGGCATAGGTGAGATATCTGCTCCCACTAAGGTAGCTGGGGCGGCTAATGGCTGCCGCCGGCTATTATATACTTGCCTTGAATTGAATAGTTTCAGTAGTTTTTAAGACAAATTAAAGGCGCTTAATCAATTCGATTTTTTTGGTAGGCTCATTTCAAATTAAGTTTGTGAAAAACCAAACCTACCTAGTATCCACTGCAACACGCTAGCTCGTTTGTGCAACGTTTGTATTAAATTAGTTAATGCTTGTTCAAGCATTTACTCTGAAGTGAAAATCGAAATACTGAAAAATTTCGTAACTCTGTCATGTGATCAGCGAGAGGATATAGGTCATGCTCATGATCAGCATTAACTCGCACAGTGTTTACCATTTTCGATATCCACTATTTTGATCCTTACCAGATCTAATGACTAAAGTCAATTCTTTCTGATTTGAAAAAAATAGGCATTTTTTTTATTAAATCGACTGTGGATGTAACAAACTATTCACACGTTACATATCTGGACACTAGGTGATTATTTGTGGTGTCAACGTTCAGTTAAATATTTCCTAGCATGTTGAGGGAAAAAAAATCAACTGACACATTAGCTGCCCCAGCTACCTTAAATACTCAGACTGCCAGTACACATTTTATAATTAAGATATCTATACAAAATATTTGCTTAACCTATCATTAATGTGAACACTTTAAATAAGTTGTTCTTGCACTATCAATGCATGTATACCTTCAGTATACCTTTTAAACAAAATAGGTAGTTTCAAGCAATTGCAGTGTTACAATTAATAGAAGTACACATCAGCAGATCCCGGGGGAGGTCTTAGGAGTCTCAAGACCCACCCTAGGCCATAGAAGGGGGTCTTAGCCCCCTCTGTCCATGGCAAATATTATCCTACATCGGAACTAGTGTCAATGTATGAAGTATTAGCAGCTGTAAGTAGAACGACATGTGTCGTAAGTAGAATGACATGACTATAACTGACTGAAAACCCCCTGCCAACAAGCCCTAGATCCTTG
The DNA here is from genome assembly GCA_033239005.1 of Lamellibrachia satsuma. Lineage (NCBI taxonomy): Eukaryota > Metazoa > Annelida > Polychaeta > Sabellida > Siboglinidae > Lamellibrachia > Lamellibrachia satsuma. The sequence goes on along the minus strand of BSQZ01000020.1, from coordinate 7,142,422 downwards.
TATGTATAGAGGGATGTATATTTAATTACTATGTCCCCGGGAGTTAGTTTTACAATTACATGGAGTCCACATTTTATGACATTTGGAAAATAAATGTATGTCTAACTTGGGATTGAATTCCAGTGACTTCAAAAATCTGGAATGGTCGAAGTTTAAAAATTGTATTTGATCATTTATGAAGGTTTATTTTATTATTTCAAAGACATTGCTGTTAAGATGGTTATATTACCATATTTTTAATGACACTACCAGTCTACCACATAGGAAACTACGGGATACTACATTGAATGTAACAATATATTTATAATGTATAAAGTATGTATAATATGCAAATCAGCTACTAGAAAATGAACACTGGAAGCAAAGAATATAAGTCAGAGTCGGTAAAAAGAGAATTGGTACAATGATTTAAGTTCAATCTAATGCCTAAAAATAAGATGTTAACTGTCATGTAGTGTTAACTGTCATGTAGTGTGAGGTAGCACCACCATTTGTTATCACAACAGCCTTGGGCAAACACACAGGGATGATAGTTCTAACTCGTTAGTTATGAGTAACGTTTCATAATGCATACAAAACAATTCTAAACTTGAAACAATTCACACAATAAAATTAAGCAGAATTAATATTTAACACTGTGCTCGTTCTACATAATACCGCCACCACCTTTCACGAGGAGTGGAAGTAAGAACAGACCTGCACCTAACAGAATCTATACTGACTGTCCGTCAACTGACTGTCCAGCAAACGGCAACCACTGAACAAATTAAACTAAATCAACTGAACTGAACTTTAGTGCCAACATAAATCAATCAGATCAGTGATGCCACCTGACTGTCAAAATGGAGTATGGGGCAAGACTTATCTTAGGGAGTTCACAAAGGTGAGCGAGAGTCGGCCAAGCAAGACTAAGTGTATCACTGACCGTGTAGGATGCGGTCCTCGCTTGGCACCACTTAAGCAGGGCATTCCTCTTGGAGCCCCCCATCTGCTTGGCAAGGTTCCCCAGGGGGTCACTTCTCAGCACTTGAGACGTTGCAGCTTTGTCAGGCTTTGGCTCAACCTCGCTGAAGCATGGAAGTTGCAAACTCATTTTCATCAATTTTGTTTAAACAATTCTCCATTTGAATATGATGTTAACTAACTGCTGCATGTTGTAGCAATAAGTGTAAAGCAGCGTGACACTTACCCACTCCGCCTGAGGACAGACTTTGCTGAACGTATTGATGATGCACGCGACATCTTCACACTGTCACCACTGCTACTAGATGGCGACACTGCTTTTGTGTCATCCGTGACTGGTGCAGACTCGTAGATGATATTCGCAAGGGTGTGGCGATGTGAGAATGCCCTAGAGTCCTTGGAATCAACTTTATGTAGGGCAGTCGCTGACGTCAGGCTGCCGTGTCGAATTGGAAGCCCCTTTGGGGATGCATCTGACTTGAAGCTGCCCAGACTAACGTTGCTGTCAGCAGAATTGCGTCGGGAACCAGTGTGTGCGGGCGACTCTGGAGGGGTGCCCATGTCTGACTTCACCTGCTTCTCAATCGTCGCAATGAGGTTCTTCACCGAGGTAGCCTTTGCTTCAGGCCCACTCAGTGTATGGCTACATGTGAGCATGGCAAGGTCATGGTCGAACGATGACAGCATGCGGTCTCTGAGATCACTGCGACCCGGGCCTGCTAACTTGCTCTCTGTCTTCATCTGTAATCGGTGCAGCTCTTCCTGCACACGGTGGTTCTGGTCCTCCAGCAGCGTACATCTCTCCTTCAGAGTCTTGTTGTCGTGGTTCAACTTCTCCACGTCCTCCTCCGTCTCCACCTGAATCAAGCAGCACAATGAAAACAATTGGACAGTGTAACTTTGCCAGGACCACGAATGTGCAACAACTTGCCGTAACGTATTCACTCGGCAGTAACCATAACAACATCTTGAAAACAATTAAACATACTTATTTCCACGTCACTACCTGCCATTTAGTTATCCCTACCTGCTTTGATATTATACACCTCTCTCACTTAAATTTCTATTTTGCAATATTGGCTTTTTATTGATTTGAACTGGACTTTTTTTTAACACTTCATATATTACCCAATAGCTGTATTTAAAACACTTAGTCTACATTTATTTTATCAGCTCAACCGCGAAGCACATGATTTGTATCATTTACATAAAAAGTGCCATATTAAGAAACAGCATTATTATTATTACAATGGAAGCAGTGACAATCAGTGCTCATTGGCCAATATTACATTACATATTAAGAAAATGCCTACTTAAGGTACATCTGCAGATTACTGCCATGCAGCTCCATTACTGGTTGCCAATACCCCAACAATTAAAATTATACAGAGATTTATGTTTCAAATGTACTTAGAATTTTAGTATTAATACTAGTGGGTAGGATGTATGCTTAACCGTTGTCTCCTGCTGCATCTATTCTAATCATATAGCAACATTTATCATAATAAATTACATTAATTGATAACAATAACTGCAAGACACGAATACATGTCAGAAATATGTCAGAAATTACAGTTTTTATTACAATAGACTAGTAAAAATATACCTATCCTCTGGATGGGACAACTTGGCAGTTTGTAAGTGATTGTCATACATAAAAATAAATTTTTATTTTATATGGAAGAAAAAGTGTATACGTGGTAGATATACGAGAAGTTTCGCAAATCTAGGTGATCAGTTTTATGATTAGGTCAGAAAGTGTATGACTTCCTACATCTTACCTTGTCCACTGATCACATTGCCAAGCAACCAAGTCCTTACTTCAATGTTATGTGCCAAAGGGCACTAGACACAAGGGTAAAATGGTGAACACACCTGTCCACTTTTGTCATCTGCAGCGATCATCCATTGTTTTAACACAAACGAACCGCATACATCATCTGCTTCGAATCGGTCTGGGAGCGATTTGTTCAGAAGTGGACAACATTTGCGGCTGGTCTGTGTTAAAACAACGGGCAACGGGAGCAGTTGACGGAAGTGGACCAGTGTGTTCTGCTTAATTTGATTGTTTGTAGAAAGGGTAATAGTGCGGTGAATAAAAAAGTTACAGATCCTTCTTGGTGTTTTAGATGAACCCCTGAAAGTTTGAGATGCAAAGCGTCTCGGAGGAGTACCATAACATATATATGCTAGCTTGATTATCGTAAGATTATGTTTACATTAAACTACAACAATATTCAAAGGAATGTCTTGTGTGGCACTTCTACACACCTTGATCTCGTTGGCGATGACGACAGCCATCTGCAAGTCTGACTGGAACTGTCTCCATTCTTCCTGTTCACTCCAGTACTTCTGTCGTAACTCTGCCATCTCACCATCCAGCTCGTAGACACGAGCCTGTGCCGTGTCCAGCTTGGCCTCGAGCTGTGTAACATTTGCCGTGTCTGTGGCCTTCTCCTCGAGAAAGCGGTCACAGTCGACCTGCAGCTGGTCAATGTGATCACGAAGCGTGTCCACCTCTTGCTGCATCTCCTGCTTCTCAGTCTGCAAAACAAAGTGTCAGTTTAGAGGCTAATATGAAGAAAAACTTCTTTTGTGCCTAAATCCTTGGAAAACAAGCTCAAAGGTGCATCAAAACAAAAGTGTCAATCTCAAAATCAGTAAGGAACATTGAACATTGAGTCATCAACAGATGGATGGATATGCTAGGGAGTTAAGGAGGACGAGCATGGTATGGTTAAACAGTAAGGAACATTAAGCCATCAACAGATGGATGGATATGCTAGGGAGCTAAGGAGGACAAGCATGGTTAAACAGTAAGGAACATTAAGCCATCAACAGATGAATAAGTATGCTAGGGAGCTAAGGAGGACAAGCATGGTTAAACAGTAAGGAACATTAAGTCATCAACAGATGGATGGATATGCTAGGGAGCTAAGGAGGACAAGCATGGTTAAACAGTAAGGAACATTAAGCTATGAACAGATGGATGGGTATGCTAGGGAGCTAAGGAGGACAAGCATGGTTAAACAGTAAGGAACATTAAGCCATCAACAGATGGATGGGTATGCTAGGGAGCTAAGGAGGACAAGCATGGTTAAACAGTAAGGAACATTAAGCCATCAACAGATGGATGGATATGCTAGGGAGCTAAGGAGGACAAGCATGGTTAAACAGTAAGGAACATTAAGCCATCAACAGATGGATGGATATGCTAGGGAGCTAAGGAGGACAAGCATGGTTAAACAGTAAGGAACATTAAGCCATCAACAGATGGATGGATATGCTAGGGAGCTAAGGAGGACAAGCATGGTTAAACAGTAAGGAACATTAAGCCATCAACAGATGGATGGATATGCTAGGGAGCTAAGGAGGACAAGCATGGTTAAACAGTAAGGAACATTAAGCCATCAACAGATGGATAAGTATGCTAGGGAGCTAAGGAGGACAAGCATGGTTAAACAGTAAGGAACATTAAGCCATCAACAGATGGATGGATATGCTAGGGAGCTAAGGAGGACAAGCATGGTTAAACAGTAAGGAAAATTAAGCCATCAACAGATGGATAAGTATGCTAGGGAGCTAAGGAGGACAAGCATGGTTAAACAGTAAGGAACATTAAGTCATCAACAGATGGATGGATATGCTAGGGAGCTAAGGAAGATAAGCATGGTTAAACAGTAAGGAACATTAAGCCATCAACAGATGGATAGGTATGCTAGGGAGCTAAGGAGGACAAGCATGGTTAAACAGTAAGGAACATTAAGCCATCAACAGATGGATGGATATGCTAGGGAGCTAAGGAGGATAAGCATGGTTAAAAAGATAAGTCTACAAATGAATGCGAAACTATGTAATGTTTTCTATCAATACAACGTCAAGACAGAGCAAATTCCATAGAATCAGTGTGGCAACCAAGAAAGACCTTGTTCCAATGTTAGTCTAAACTCTAATCCATGTAAAACAAGTAAAAAAATGTAACATGTCCACAGACCAGTCTACTTGGTTAATAGGATAAGTGATTACATTTTGAAAAGCTAAAATTGTGTGTATGTATGCGTAATTCACTGCTAGAACATTTTATCCTAACTTGTTGATGTTTATTATATTATATGTACATGCCCATCCTAGCTATTCAAAAAATATTATTATTTATTATATTACAAGTATTATTTCACCACAATGTACTAGTTTTATCAGATTCTATGTAAAGTTCTGTCAACTGTATTGGATGTGGGGCTATACAAAATAAATATTATTATTCTTCTTATTATTATTATTAAAGAGCAGCAGACCAATGTGACCCACTTTCATCTGTGTGAAGCTGTACTCTAGGTCGCTGACTTTTGTCTTGGCGTTGTTCTTGCACACTTTGAGCTCTTCCTCAAGACTGGCCAACGTCTCACGTTGTCGAGCTACCTCATTTCTGCCCTTGGAAAGTTCCTCCTGAAGGTTTGTTAGTCGTTCCTGAAATACACAACTTATCTATAAATGGGCAATTCTGCCAAATGGTCAACTTTACCATAATTTTTTTTTATTTGGTCTATCTATGTAAATAAGGTACCACTTTGAAGATAAACATTTGTACTAAAGGGAAATATGATTGATGTATCAATATCATTGCATGAATCACAAAATATTTGATGTCAAAGACAGTGGTATACAATATGTGACAATGTTTCTATATAGTAATGAGATAGAGTACATCAGGCACATTCATCCATAACAAAACTTTTTTATTGAATTGTCTAGTAATTGTATAATAAAATATGCAAAGTAGGGGAAGGCAGTGTTGGTTGAGCCATTGGGTTAGTTGAGCCACCCATGCTTCCCAGGAAACTAACAGCAGCGATAGTTACATGATACCACCCAATGATTGAACGTGTTATTAGAACATGGCTGATGAATAATAGGTTAGATTTGTCACAATGGCCAGAACGTGAGGTAAAAGAATGTTTTCTGATGTTTTTCGAAACTTTTGGTAATTGTGATTAATGTCTGCTGGTGTTTAAACTATCAATGCATGTGACCAGACTTTATTGTTTGTGCACTTACAAATGGCTTAACTATGCATAGAGAAGAAGATTATTTACATCACTTTGCATATTAATGAGAAGTTAATTAAATTAAATAAGCTGTTGAGTTGAGTTGAGTCACCCAAGGGAGGGTTAGTTGAGCAGTTGTTGAAGACAACTGTTCTTTACTCCAAAATACATCAAGGAATTAATTTTTTCAAGCAAATTGGGATACCGGATAGCTACAGGGCAACATATTAGCAGTTAGTTACACTGGCTGCGATTGGTCTATAAATTTATTTTAATTAAGTGTGTTGACTTATTAATTAAGTGCGTAGATTTGTCAGAGACATGTTATTCCCATTGGGTAGATGTGTTGGCTGCGTTTTTATGAATTTTTTGTACAAGGCCTATGTAAATTAAACAATTAAAGCTTTTACGCAACTTATACTACACTGTGGCTTAACTTACCCCACACCACGTGTTACTTGAGCCAGCTTACCAACCCTATTTGAATCAGCTATATAAATATTATAATTATCTATGCATGAGAGTGTGAGTAAAAACAATTTTGACTTATGAATATGATTGCGTCCTAGACATCAAAAAGAATGAAAAATGGCTCAACTAACACTGTCTTCCCTTACATTTTTGTCCTGAGTATGCACAAGTACTTAACTTTATTTTATTCATAATAGTTTATGGTTTACCTTCGTTATGGACATACACATTTTATATACATCCATAACGCTGTACATGTATAACACAATTCTCAACAGTGCAAAGTTGATAGAGCTACCACATTTTGTCAAACTTGTTGTTTGGGATGGCAATCTTGTTAAATCTTGTTAAACTCACTATGTGGCTCTAAAGTAATTGTTTTCACTTAATGCTAGTTCTGTCATAACGGAAAATTACTACATTCTACATCGATTGTATTGTATTGTATTTTATTCAGCTCCAACAGGTCCGAAGACCCAATAACAGGACTGATAACAAAATATAAGAACAATACGTATAATAAAAACATTAAGAACAATAGTTATAATAAGGGTATAAACCACACAATACCGACATTACTAACATAGCAAGTTAAGACATTAGTATTATACGTTTTTTATTTCAGATCTGAAGGTATTGGCTCCTATAAATATATCACAAGTGGGTTCAGTTAAATACAGTGTGTTGAAAGTAGTCATACATCTATTTAAAACTGAATATTTCCTAATGTTGATTCTGCTATTGGAAATTCTAAAAGGAGTGCAGTAATTTCATAGAGATCTCAAAGGACAATGATGTTGGATATTTCCTACCAGATACGATGAATTTAGATGAGAGTGCACACATTTATGTACAAAGATCAGATCTGCAACTTGCCTACAATGTTGAAGGGACGGTAGTCTAAAATGATGGCAAAGCGCAGGATAAATGTCAGTGGAGTACTGTATTTTGGATTTGTAACGTAAATACTTAATGAATTTTTTGTACTCTTTCGATTTTGTTGACAAAAGTACGTTGCCACGGATTCCAAATAACACTGCAATATTCCAAATGGCTTCTGACTAGATGTATATACAAGGATGGCAAAGCTTGTACATCGGTAAATGTTGTGCAAACACGCTAAATAAAACCACACATCTTAAAAGCTTTAGAGACATTACGGTGACCCTAGGTAGTAGGTAGAGACTGGCTTAAGATGGCGTAGTCAAAGTTTTTTTGTTATTGAAAGTCATTACCCGGGTATGCAGCATTTGTCTGCATTAAGTTTGAGGTGCCAGGTCTCACAACAGAGGCACACACTGTCCAGATCCTTCTGCACCAACTGACAATCGGTCACCAACAAAATTTCTCTAAACAGTTTGGAATCATCAGCATAGAGTGATATTTCACATGAATCAACATGATTAGTGAGATCGTAGAGCCGCTTGCAGTGCGGGGGTGTCACTCCACCTGCCAACCAAGCGGGGGTTGTCGTGGCGGTGACTACAAACAACAACAGCAACATCAAATCAACCCGATCATCGGAAACAGACCTGCAACGCATTTTCTGGGGCAACAGGCTGGACCCAATTTTTCGAACCTCCAAGTATGTGGCACCAAACGGAGCAAGCTGTGCACCATGACCATGTGTTTAATAAACGCCCAGTCGGTGAGGAACAAGGTGACACCCCCCTCTCTGACTATATTATTGAGCACGGCTTTGACATCGTGGCCTTCACAGAAACATGGTTACGTAATACTCCTGATGATGACCAGATAATCAGAGCCCTGACAATTCCTGGCTACAAGTTTACCCATGTTCCGAGGAGACAGCACAAGAACACCACTGCTAGAGGAGGTGGGGTTGCCATTCTCCACAAATCCAACATCAAAATGGCATCAAAGTCTTCATGGAAGTCACACTTAATGCTTCGTCAACAATTAAACTGGCTGTGATTTATCGCCCTCCGCCATCAAAAAGAAACAAGTCAACCATTGGCTTCTTTCTGAGTGAATTCCAAGACTTCCTTCAGCACCACGTAGTCAAATCTCAGAACACCCTGATTTTGGGTGATTTCAACTTCCACTATGAGGACCAACTGAACACTGATGCTTCCCGCTTCCGTGACATCCTTTTGAACCACTCTCTCTGCCAGCACGTGTCGGGACCCACTCACATGGATGGGCATACGTTAGACTTGATTATCACCAAATTAACGGACAATCTGGTATCAAAGACTACTGTATCTGACTTCTTGACAGATCATGGCGCTGTCCATTGTGATCTACATATGCCAAAACCCCAGCCGCTTTGACACTCAGTGCAATACAGGAATTATGCTGCCATAGATGAAGAGATGCTCCGAGTCGACATTGAGGCATCAACCCTGTGACTTGACCCTGCTACCTCAGCAGCAAGCCTTCTTGAGCAGTACGACACTACCCTGTCAACTCTATTAGGCAAGCATGCCCCAGTTCAGACACGAACAATCACAGTCCGACCCAAAGTTCCTTGGTTCAGTAGTAACATCAAGATGGCTAAGCAGAAGAGATGGCAACTGGAGAGGAAATGGAGACAATCACGGCTCACAATTTACTGCGATCTCTTCAAAGAGCAGAGACGGCACCGAAGCTGCATCTGACCACAAACAATGTTGTCAACGCCCTGTTGATCAAGCCAGAAGCTAGCCTACCTGATGGAGGTTCACTGGAACAATTCAGTGCATTCTTCCAGGACAAAGTCAGACTGATTCACGAGAACTTGAAACTCAAGGCAGACCCCAACTACGTGCCTCCAGATGAGAGTCCAGGCACTGTGGATAATAAACTCAGCATTTTCTTGCCTGCAACGGAAGACGAGGTGAGACGACTGGTCAACAAGAGTCCCTCAAAGTCATGTGCACTTGATCCTGTGCCGACCTGGTTTCTGAAGGAACATTTAGACTGTCTTCTACCAAGCATTACAAACATTGTCAACTTGTCCATGTCAACAGGAATTGTGCCGACAAAAATGAAAGCTGCGCTTGTGACGCCTTTGCTCAAGAAGCCTTCATTGGACAAAGATGTCATGAAAAACTTTCGACCTGTCTCTAATCTGTCCTTTATCTCTAAGTTGACAGAGAGGGTAGTGCTGAACAGGCTTACTGACCATGTCTCGTGCAACAATCTGCAGAAAAATTCCAATCTGCCTATAAACCGAATCACAGTACTGAAATTGCATTGATGCGAATCCAGAATGATATCTTGATGACCCTGGACAACAAGAGGGGTGTCTTGCTGTTCCTACTTGATCTGACAGCAGCGTTTGACACTGTATATCATACACTACTGTTGGCTTGCATGAGAAGCGCGGGTGTCAATGGTGTCGCACACAAGTGGTTTGAGTCATACCTGAATTCGAGGACTCAGACTGTCCGCCTAGGCCAGACCCAGTCTGACCCGTTGGAGCTGCTCCAGGGAGTGCCACAGGGGTCTGTTCTTGGCCCAGTTTTGTTTACACTCTACACGGGACCCATTGGGCAGATAGTTAGGTGGCATCAACTTGACTTCCACCTCTTTGCTGATAATTCTCAACTGTATGTCTCATTTAAGATCAAGGACACCAATGATGAGATGGCTGCGCTGGCACGCATCCAAGCATGTGTGGGAGAACTAAAAGCATGGATGACTCATCATCGTCTTCAGCTGAATGACAATAAGACTGAAGTGTTTGTGATCACTACACCGAGCTCAGCTAGCAAGCACAGTCTGGCTGATGTCGTCATCGGTGACAGTATCCTCCAGCCTACTGCCGTCGCTCGCAACATTGGAGTGATGTTTGACAGTGAGCTCAGCATGAAATCTCAAGTGTCGAAACTGTGCAAGGTAGCATACTTTCACCTACATCAGATTCGCTCCATCAGAGATTGCTTGACACAACATGCCACTGAACTCCTGGTTCACTCCCTTGTCATATCGCGACTGGACTACGGGAATGGCCTCCTTTATGGTGTACCTGATCAGTTACTGGACAAGCTGCAAAGAGTCCAGAATGTGGCAGCTCGCATTGTGGTCAGAGCCAGTAGCTATGACTACATCACATCCATCCTAGAGACTCTCCATTGGCTTCCTGTCCGGTACCGTATTGAATACAAGGTCGTACTGATGACGTTCAAAGCCCTTCATCTGCTTGCGCCGAGCTACATCGCAGACCTGCTCCAGTTCTATCAACCCTGCAGAACATTGCGATCCTCATCAGACTCTCTTCTGATTGTACGCAGTGCACATCTCCGCCATTATGGTGATCGTGCCTTCTGCATCGCTGCTCCTCGCCTGTGGAACAGTCTTCCCCATGAGATGCGAAAATGTGACTCTCTATACACCTTTAAAAGACTCTTAAAAACTATCTTGTTTAAACACGCTTATTATTCTTAACTGTCAAATTGATTCGACTTTTAGTGCTATGTCTTATGAACTTGGATTTGCTATGTTTTTTATGTTTTTATTTATTTACTTATTTATTTATTTTTTAATCGTGACTGTCTTTAACATGTTTGTGTCAGCGCCTTTGAACAGGGTCACCTGGATCCATGGCGCTCTAAAAGTGCTCTAATTATTATTATTATTATTATCGCTGATATACAAGATAAACAGAAGTTGGCCAATTTGTGAACCTTGTGGTACTTCGAGTACCACACGTTGTTTTCGGTTGAGAAGGTAGGACTGCAACCATTGTATGCATTGCCCAGAATACCCATATTAAGCTTGTGAATTAACAGTGTGTGGCACACTGAATCAAAGGCTTTACTAAAGTCCAAGTAAACAGAATCAACTTGTTTCTTGTTGTCAATAGATTTAGAAATGGAGTTCAAATAACAAGCTAGGTTAGATACTGTGCTTCTACACCTGACAAATCCATGTTGGCTGCCCGAAATTGTGTTACGCACATGGTTATACAATGAGTCATACACCACTTTCTCAAAAACTTTACTAAACAGCGGTAAAAGAGAGATAGGTCTGTAGTTACAGACAGTTCGTTTATCTCCCTTCTTGTATACAAGAATAACATTTGCGTGTTTAAAACAGGTTGGAAAAGTTCCACAGTTTAAGGACATATTAAAAAGTACAGTTAGTGGACCTGCTAATTCTGTGGCACACTCCCTGAGGATTACACCTGATATATTCTCAGGGCCACATGTTTCATTTACATTGGTGGTTCTTAGTACCCTGATGACATTATCACAAGACACACTGATGTGCAAAATTTGGTCTGATTGAAAGGGGGGTATATTGGGATAATCAAGATTATCTACTGAGGTAGACAGATTGAAAATAGCCCAAAAATAGTTCGGCTATATCAACTGGACTGCCTGCCTTGCTTTTGGAAAAACTGAATAGGCGTTTAGTATTTTGTTTAACTGATTGTTCGATTTGTGATATGTAGTCACAATACTTTTCTCTTTCTTAAAGCTTCTTAAAATTGGTTCGCAATTCAGAAAATACTTGACAGTCAGTTAATGAATGTGAGCATTCCCACGCTTTGTGTGCGTTGAGATCATGTTGTTATCATACCATCCACGAATGTGGATACGAAGAACACATTCATTTAGAGCAGCATACACAAAGTAATTAAATAAATCAAAACCCTCATCAATGCCGGTAGTGTCAGTGAGAAGCGACCACGGGCTACACTGCAAATAAATGTCTTATGTGTGTGAAGTCTCCTTTGCGATAATTGTACACAAAACGTTCTGCATGTTCCTGCTTTGGTTGGCGGGCGGACAAGAGTTAACAGTGCAGGGCGCCATGGGTGGATTTCACCGCCTTCTCTGTTTTGTGAACATTGCACAAGGCCACCATGCACACAGACGAGGTCCAGTATGTGTTTGTTACACGAGGAGTCTTCGTTACATTGCACTAGACCGTATTCACACAACATTTCCACACACAGCTTGGATTGGGGATTGGTCCATGAATGGAGCATTAAGCCTATTGTGTTGTTTGCAGGTGTCTATTCAATGTCTCAGCGATTGAAATCAACACACACAGTAGAACACAGCTGCAGTCAGGGTTCACAGCATTGTAAACTAGTTCAAGTGATTTGTCTAGCTCTGACCAGGTGTCCATATCCGACCAGGTCCGGACGTAAACACACCACAAGTATAGGTTATGACCTGCCACCAAATTGGGACATCTGTATTGACAAGCCAAGAAGCACATGGATGTGAAATACAATTACAACATCCTAACAGAGGCAATTGATTAATCAAGGATATGTCAAACAGAGTGTGTCCCAACTCCTAAGGCAGTTTATCTTCAAGAGTCTTGTCACCTTAGTTGAATTTGGTCCATTTGGGATAAAAAAAAATTAAAGAAAGATAGCATGTAAAAATGGGAAGAACTAAAAAAGTGCTTATAGATCTGACATACAAAATTAAATAGTTTATTCTGGGTCCCTTATTTATTTAATTAATTGTTGACTGTGAGACAACTTATGCATACATGTTTTATTGAATATTGCAGTTGTTCAGTGTTCTTTATTTTACATTTCAGCCAAACAGTTCTCCTGTTTCTCTGTTTATTAGGCTGCATGATTGCAATGGCTTCTTGAAAAACCCAACATATATTTGTCTTTGAAAATAATGAGAACAGACTGAACATTATTGATGGAACATATTGATATTCAAAGTGTATTTTGTTCATTAAACAAAGTAGCATATTAAGAACACTCTGACAGTAATTAATTATTGGCATTATGGAGTATTTAAAGTGTTTTAGAACTGACATGTGTAGCTTTCTGCATGAGAACATCTAGGTTAGTTTACCAAGTGCAGCTAGAGTATTGCTAGGACAGTAAGAGACTACATTTGTACGCCACGTTTATTCAAAGATGCATGGTTGTTATTGAATATTGCAATTGTTCACAGTTAATTATTTAAAATCTCATAATGATCTCTTAGGTCTTATATTTTAAGCATTCATACTTCACAGTTTTTTAAATGTTTGAAGCAACATTAAAAAATCTTTTTCTCTCAGAACATCCACAACAGGACTATTTTTAGAACATTCCTCCAAAAATTAGTAAAGCTGGACGGCTATCACTTGGCATTTTATTGTACTACCCGGTAGGTAGGTTACACACTACGCCCATTTCAAAATCCACCTATTCCAGTTGTGCTGTATTGCATGTCATAATGTTTAACACTTTCATAAAAGAAAAAAATTGCTTGATGGATATGGATTAAGACAACTGTAGTATCTTAATGGGGCACAGTAGCTCAAAGATAGAGTGCCAGACTCAATCGAGAGAACCGAGGTTTGACATCTAATGCGTCAGAAACTGTCAGAACAGTATTTCTGATGGCAGAAACTGTTAGAAACTAAACAAGACATGCCACTTTATTTAATGTGCAGGCTGTAATTTAAAATCAATATATAACGCATTATTATCGTTTCATCATTTATAAGCAAGTGCAACTTTTGCTCTGTGTATTATATTCGAATTTGCTTGATTTGTTGGTACATAATAATGATTACAGAAATAACTGTGGCACTGTGGTTTCACTATGCAGCTAGCTTTTAAAACAACAGGTGTCAGTCACAATTGGAAAAGCATGAAGGAAACTGACTGGGGTGTAAGTGCATACCAGCAATAACATTGGAGAGGACATCAATGAACCGAGTTAGGACTGTGGACAGGTGTCAGTGACAATAACATTGGAGAGGACATCAATGAACGGAGTTATGACTGTGGACAGGTGTCAATGACAATAACATTGGAGAGGACATCAATGAACCGAGTTAGAACTGTGGACAGGTGTCAATGACAATAACATTGGAGAGGACATCAATGAACCGAGTTAGGACTGTGGACAGGTGTCAATGACAATAACATTGGAGAGGACATCAATGAACCGAGTTAGGACTGTGGACAGGTGTCAATGACAATAACATTGGAGAGGACATCAATGAACCGAGTTAGGACTGTGGACAGGTGTCAATGACAATAACATTGGAGAGGACATCAATGAACCGAGTTAGGACTGTGGACAATTGGGAAAGCAATAAAAGGCCAGGCAAGGATTTCTTTGTGGAGCTCTTGGAGTTAAGATTAAGCAATACAAATGTAGTTACAAGCCGGATTGGCCAGTTAAAAACTCCTCTTGTTGCAATTTCATTATGCAGGTTCTGGTTCAAAATCAAAGAAGATTTCAACTCAGTTTCAAACTGTTGTCCTGCCCAAAGTAAAAGTTATATTACTGCTCTGAGCTGATAGTGAGCCACAGCCCTACTGACTGGGCTTGCTTTCTTGCTTTTAGGTTTGATCACATTTGCAGTACAAAGTGCTTGTTTCAAGCTGATTAGCACACTGATTTCTATTAGTTTCTGACAGGTTCTGACATTGTCCCATCAGAAATACTTTCTGACTGTCCAAAACCCAACCCTGTCTTTGTGCAGTAACTGCAGTATGGCAGAAGTCGAGTAGGTAATGGAATAAACAGGTCTGCTAGTGGGTGGAATGTAAAGCACTTTGACTCAAAGTCTTTGATTGGTCCCATGGACCAGAATCTGCACAGTATAAGTTACCTTTACCTAGTACAATTCTTTCATACGGAAAAAACTAAAAAGTATCACACATCTATATCATATGTTAAATAGTAAGACACACAAGAAAGTGGACTGCTTACTTCAAGTTTTTCCTTGTCCTGGCGACTATGGTCCAGTAACTCCTCCACCTCTGTGCGGTCAGTGGTGTTGCGGAACTGCTCAAGCTCAGCAACCTTCTGTCGTTCATTCTCAAGCAGTGTTTTGTAGCGCTGCATTTCAATCTGATCCGTGGCAACCTGCTCACGAAGTGTGGCCAGTGCAGCATCTGCAGTCTTCTTATCAGCATGTAGACTCTCGTTCTTCATGTCAAGGATGTGCACCTTGTCACGTAGCGCTGCGATGATATCCTGTGACTCACGGTTCTCACTCTCCACCAGTTGCATGGTGTGTGTGAGTCCCATCTGTCGCAGCAGGAACTCTTCCTTCTCCACCTCAGCACTGCGGATCAGCTCCACAAGCAAACGCTCATTCTCGGAACGGTCGGCAACTGCAACGTCTGTCATCAGGATCGCCTTCATGTGCTCAATCTGCATCCGACAGTTCTCAAGTTTCTCTGTCTGTGCACATAGCGATGCAAGCAGCACGCTCTTCTCGTTGCTCAATTGTTCATTCTCCTCCGTCAGGCTGTTAACTGTCTGCTGTAGGTCTGTGAGCTCCTGCAGTGTGGCCTGCAGCTCCTCGTTCGTGCTGTAGTGAGTCTCTTCCATTTGTTGGATGCGGTCCTGCAGACTGGCCACAGCCACCTCACTCGTTGCCTCACTACTCTTGGTGCTCAGGTGCTCCCAGTTCATGTTGTCAGCTGACCCAGGCGATGGGTGCTCAGCAGTCAGTGAGTACAGGTCACTGAGGGACATCCCCTGGTCAGTGGGGTTCTGCTCACTGCCTGCTTCTGCATCAACTTTTGGCATGCCAGTGCTGCCAACATCATCTCCACCTGCAGCAGGAGCCTCTTTCCTATCCATTGGTTCCAATGCCATGCAGCCTCCATCCACCTTCTGTAACAGGGACAACTTCTCACTGTCTGTGAAGTGTTCCACTGACACGCCGTCCTCCATGAGTTTGTTCTTGAGCAAGTGGTTCTCTTCAAGCAGCTGCTCTAACTGCTGGTGTCCATCACTAGGTGGGGCTGCTTCTGTGAGGTTCTTTACCGCAAATTTGAGCTTTTCGATCTCAGTCTTGCGGTTCTCCGCTACTTGAATCAGCTCAGAGATGCGCCTCTCCATCGCCTTCTTCTCCTTTTCAAAGCTCGCCAGCAGCTCCGCATTGTACGCCATCATGTTAGGGGGCACTGAAATGCGTAGCTGGGGGCTGCCCTTCTGGTCAATGTTCCGCGTGCTTGCCGAGCGCCTGGGAACAACACTCTTATTCTCTTGCTTATTGATGTAGGTAGTACCAGTGGTGAACTGTGAGCCCGGCACCATGCAGATGTTATGCACACTCTGTGCACGCTGCAGTGGCTCGTCACAATGGTCAATGTCCCGTGTACTCTGTGACTTGCGCATCAGTGCATCAGTGATCTTCGCTGTTTTAGGACAGGGTGCTGATAGCATTGATGCTCCCATGTCCCGTTCCATGTTCTCCTTATTTCCTGCCAGCATGACTACAGCTGCCTTCCTGCGGAGCACACTTGCCAAATTGTCGTGACTCTTGCTCAGTCTGTTGGTGAGAGGGCGTGTGTGGTGATGGTGGTAGTGGCGTGTTTTGCTGTGAACCTTGTTGTGTCCAACGGTTCCTGGCAACTGTTCTGCTCTGTTACTTACCAAGATTTCAGAATTTGTTACGCGTTCAGATTCGTCAGTGACTGGGGCACTGGCAACCAGTCGGCTTCTCTTCATTGCTATGACAACAAGCCTCACTTGGGTGGTTACCACCTAAGGCAAGCAGCCCTACAAAAAGAAAGACATTTTCACGATAAGCATACATAAGCACATAGCAACAATACATTTTTATTATCCAACACACTGCTGTTACATAAGAAAACTGTATTTTACTTAAATATTCAAAACACAATATATATATATATATATATATATATATATATATATATATATATATATATATATATATATATATATATATAAGTAAGTAACTAAATACTAGCGTTAGCTTGGTGTTTCATACTGAATCCAACAAAGGGTTAATGCAGTGAAACACTGAAACTGGGACATTTGTCAGGTACTGGACTACATGTACCCCTATACATATGCCTCTCATCTTATTTCTTATGCAATGCAAACAGGTCTAATAGAAATACAACTAGAATACATCGTACAGACAAAATCACACAGATATGTGTAGTGACAGACAGACAGACAGATGTAGTTACACAGGCCACACACTCTCCATAACAAAGTCAGCATATAGTAAGCATTGTTGTTAGCAATGGTCAAACAATACCTAATCATTGGAGGCACATTTATCCAAACTAATTCTGATAATTATATGGAAACCAGACATTAGTGCTAGCGTTATATCCAATAAATTAGTTTTATTTAAATGAATTTACATTTTTAGTATATGGGAACAAATTACTATTTTACTTCCGGGTTCATGACATACGAATAAAGTGAGAGTGATTTTGAGATAACCCAATAGGATTTGCTGCACCATGAAAAATGGTTTATGGGACAGGGAAAAGGGCACCTTTTCAGACCACGACACTTCTGCTACGCACTGGCTTCAATGTCTAGTTGCTAGTTGGCAACATATGCACATGTCAGCAATGGAAGGATGCCCTATATATGCATATATAAAGACAAAATCCAGTTTGTTTGGACGACAAATGAGAGAGGGGATTTCCACATTGTTTTTTTTTAAACAAAATTGTATAATTTACGATAACGCTACAAGGCAGTCCGTGTGGCAATGTGAAACAGAACAGTACTATCTTCGATTCCCAAACCTGTCATGGCCATATTAGAGTCGCTCAAGTAATAAATATGTGCAACATTTATGAAAATTACATTATTCAGTGTTACATAATATTTAAAAGTAAATGCAAAAATGAGAAAAATCGCATCCTAGCTAAAACAATTCGGGTTTTGGTTATGCCAAGTTACTTGACATTTAGGTTGCAATTATGCCCATTTTCATGTTCTCGACCAATTAGCAGCCTATTTTGGTAACTTTCATATGTGAGCTCCACAGAGTTGGAGCAGCAACTGAGAAAACTCTAGTTCCCACGTTTGTTCTAACCCTGGGTATGAAAAGTAGATTAAAACTAGATGATCGAAGCTGTCTGGGCTGTCTGGTAGGAGTGACATGAAACTGGCACATCAAGTTTACCATACTGCTTTTGTGTACCAAAAATAAGAAACTCTGTTTTATCTGCATTTAACTTTAATCTGCTGTCAGTCTTCCAGTGGAAGATATCATGGAAACAATCCCTGCACTGGTTTAAGAAGCAATTTGTATTTACGGGTGGCCAAAGAAAGGTAAATCTCTGTATCATCAAGTTGTGATTTTGGATAACTGAGCTGAGTGGAGTATCGTATTTTCAGGTTACACCATATTTTGTCATGAAAAATATAGAAATAAAAATTTTCGAGATGGCATGAACAAAACCGATGAAAATCAAGATTCCAAAAGGGCAACCCATGCACATAACGAGCTGATGTTGTTGCAAAATGTATCAGCTAAGGTGTGGCAAAATTTGGTAGCGCTTAGTTCAGTAGTTAATCGCCAGGTTTTTTTTAAATAGTTAATCCTGTATGTGGCCAGCGACGGCTGTTCCAGGACTGGACAGATTGGCCTTCCGCAGCCGTTGCAGGCTCTAATGGGTCCCTGTCTACCTTGACATAGCCAAAGCCTATGCAGGGACATTGAACATAGTTATGTATACATATGTATGCTGTTTGGTTTTGTTTTGGAGAGGACATTCCATTTAACACACATAAACTAGCAAAACCATGTTTAAACATATAAAAAAAATCTGTGTTCTGGAGAGAAAATACTTTTAACGGAAAGTGACATAACGGTCTACATTTTGGATCAGTATGAATTATCATTACTGTTAATATCATTATCATTACTGTTAATATCATTATCATTACTGTTAATATTATTGAGGTGTCTTATTGGTGACGACATTCCATTTTTAAAAACAGAAAATGCACTTTTAAATACAAATTGAGTTTATGCTGTACATACTACTTAAATTTGCACCAAATTTGTAATATTTAGTTAATTAATTGATGGACAATTTAGCAAAATTAGTTGATGCTGGATAAATTTCTTCATAGCACTGCAGTGCAGGTTTTCATACTAACATAAAGTGAAGTGAAACTGTGCCAAAAACAGCATACTGTGCAGATCTTCCTTAACAAATATTTGATGTATCTTCATGAAATGTGGCCTGTAGGTTCCTTACACACTGAATTAATACTACACAATAAATTGTTTGAATACAATGAGGGTAAGTGCATTTTGGCAAAAATGTACCCTTTATGTGAAAACACCCATATTTAGTGTAGTTTAAAGAGAGCACTTTCTGTATAGTGATATTGTTTGTAAGCTAATCGTAATACATTTGATGTGCAATTTTACTCAACGTGAAGTCTTACACGGCTTGCTACAACTTTTTTCGCACCTTGGAAATAAAGATTACATTAGAAATAACTGTTTAGGTTTTCTTTAAGCAAAGTTGACTTCTTAAGAAGTGGGTTGACTTGCCTATGTTTGAAATCACCAGGAAACAAGCCAGAGCAGTGATGCATTTATAATATTTGTTATTTAAAAAAGCACTGTATGAAGACATGCTTTCAGCAATGTAGTCGGCAATGGATCAAGATAACAGGACCTCTTTGGGAGGACATAATTATTTTCCTCACTTTATCAAGTGTGGCAGGTGTTATACATAATTCCTACTAGGCAAATAAATGCAAATTAAGTATTTAAACAGTGGTGGTGGTGTCTTCGAGGGTCAAAGCCTGTGTAACCATCATTATTAAGCAGGAATGTGTGTGCATGTCTGTGGTGGGCACACATCACTGGTGGCTTTATCCACTTGCTACTGTGTTCCATATTATGGTATCGGAGAAATCAGCGACACATAAATGCATGAAACGTTTTGCCCAGGCATCCACAACACAGACTGCTGATAGCAATCGATTTGATAGAAGCCACAGTGCACCCTGGCTGTTCTCTTTCACAGCACCCCCCCAGGTTTCACCACCTCGAGCACAAGGGGATAGCATACACACACTTCAGTTGGTACACCAACTACTGTGCAGCATTTCACAACTAGTAGTCAACATAATTGCTGCAGCTTTTGTAAGCTGACAAGACACATTAAAAAACTGCTTTGTGACAGTCTTGTAACACAAGGATACAGCACTCACAATTCCAGGAAATGGTGCTTTTGTTGTTGTGCAAACTGGCTACTTGGTATCAATGCAAATCTAATTTACTTACATACATACATGATTGTATATGTATACACATGCAAACATATGAGTACATGTGTACATATGCATGCGTGTGTGCACATATATACGTACATATACCTGGTACATGTCTGTGCGTGCGTGCGTGCGTGCGTGAGTGCGTGCGTGCGTGCGTGCATGCGTGCATGACCGTGAATGCTTCCCCATAATTTAATGTTCCGCTTTACACAAGCCAAACCTGGCACTAGTACAAATCCACAGGTTCACTTTGCACTGACACAGATCCCTCTCATACTAAAACAGGTGCATCTTGCACTGACACAGATCCCTCTCACACTGATACAGACCTTTCTCACACTAACACAGGTCCATCTTGCAGGGACACAGATCCCTCTCACACTGATGCAGATCTTTCTCGCACTAATACAGGTCCACCTTGCAGTGACACAGATTCCTGTTACACTAACACAGATCCCTCTTACACTATCACAGGTTCCTGTCAATCTGACACTGGTTCCATCCATTCACTGATATTGGTCCCTCTAAGACATCGGCCACTGTCATACTGACAGAATAAATTAACTAAAGGTTATATTGTACTGAACTACTATTCCAATACAAGAGTACGAACAAATATTGCATACAGTGTAATTACATGAGCTAATCAGTGGGTAGACTGAAAATACTAGTTGAGAACCACAAGTAGTCACCTAGAACACACTAGTTCTTGCAGCATGACACCATTGGACCAGTTAGATGTGTAGTGCAGTGACGTTCTTGCAGTATGACACAGTTGGACTAGTTAGATACATAGTGCTGTGACGTTCTTGCAGCATGACACAGTTGGATTAGTTAGATGTGTAGTGTAGTGCACATGGTTCTTGCAGCATGACAAAGTTGGACCAGTTATATATTTAGTGCTGTGTGATGAAGTTACAGGTTCATATACACAACAAAAACAAATACTTGGCTCTGTGAACTTTATAGTGCAGTGTACAGCTGCATATGTTTTTTTGCAACATGACACAGTTGGACCAGTTAGATGTGTAGTGCAGTGACATCCTTGCAGCAACACACAGTTGGACCAGTTATATGTTTAGTGCTGTGTGATGAAGTTACAGGTTCATATACACAAAAAAACATAAATACTTGGCTCTGTGAACTTACTATTTAGAAGGAAAATTAAATGTAAGATAACATTCCACTTTAAATCTACAAAATTGTGGATAACGTTTTCTTAATATTAACAATAGTATGTTTTTAAAAGTATGCTCAGGTTTACAATATTTTCAATTTTGAGTCTTGCGTCTTCGCTGGTAAGACAGTCCAACTCGGTCAGTGATAAAGTGTGTATGTGGCCCACTAAAGTGGTGTCTGAATGATGGTAATAAATTGCAGCCTTGTGACTTAACTATACTTGTAAAGAATCTCTGTCTAGCTAACTGTGTTGTAGCGCCACTCATGCATCATTGCTACAACAATGGTGGTACCAATACATAAAAACCAACTAATAAAAATCATTATACTCTGCTTACACAATCCTAAACTTTATTCCACTAATACACAAGTGTTCCGATCATACAAACTATATTTCTTTGACACAGTTTGCCCAGCCAACTTACAATACACCTGACAGCTAACTCCCTGCCCTCGGTGCAGGTTAAACCATCAACTACACTCATCATATCTTAGTTCGGCAGATAAAGAATCTATGAGATTGGCTAATGGGCACATCCCATTCTCCTTTACTGCTGAGTCCTGACTAGCTTTGTGAATTGACCAAATACTTCCAACAATTTATTCTGCTGCTACTGTCCCTGGTAACTAATGTTGTAACAAATCAACAACTTGTATGTATCTGGTGGTCATGACTTGTTTAGACGAATAATCAAACCTCAGACCCAACCTACTGGTGTGATATCTTAAACATATCTGGCAGTTAATAAAGTATAACTATTAGATAAATCATAACTGATGACAACATCATAACATATATAACCAAAACATTACAATTAGTCCTATTATATTATAGCATATGTACGACAGCTATTGGTTTATGTACAGTCTACAATAAATAACCCACTATGGAGTCACTTGGCCTATCCGTCATTAGTACTGGTTGTACCAACACCAGCAGTAACTCAATTCTGTGTTTTACAGACATGACCAGTGTGTTTTACCTGGCTGTACAATCAGTGGTGAAAATTACCACATTTGTCCACCAGCCCGATCGGGCTGGTAAGTTTCAAAATCTACCAGCCCAACAAATGTTCTACCAGCCCTGATAAAAAAGGCTTGGACAAAAACATCGCCAACACAGTCATCAATGGAGTGGTTCATGCAATTGCTATATCAGAATTGAGAATCAGATTTATAAAAAAATTTAAAAAGTGGTCCAAATTATGACAGGGCTATAAAAGCCCACTGTCATTTGGGCTGGCAACCTGACTAATGCAACTGGCCCAACTGCAATAGTACCGGCCATTAGCCGTCGGGCCAGTGCTAGCTTGCAGCCCTGCTCCACAGACATGACCGATGTGTTCTACCTGGCTTTACAGACACCACCAACGTGTTTGGTGCTTCACGTGTTCTACCTGGCTTCACAAACACCACCAACGTGTTCTAGGACACCATATATTTAAATTGGCTACAATAGGACTTAGATGTGATACAATATGACCCACCTGGTTGCAGAAATAGGACCAACTATACTGACTGGCCAGTAAAGTAGTTGTTTGTGACTGACCAGTATGGCTGTAGGACTGCCTGCAGTCAGGCTTTGTTCTGCTAAGAACCACCACAATGTATTCACCAACCAACACCAGCATGTACAATGCATTCACCTGCCTGAATATAAATGATTGGCCTACCTCTAAGAATACCACGTGGCAAGTGGACAGGTACTGTTTAATCTGTTAACCCTTGCACTATCAATGCACAGCAATTAAATATTTTTCTGGGCTGGGAAAGTATGTTCACACCAATGGGTTGTGATATTAAATAGTCCTACAATTTTTATGGACTTAACTCAAATCAGAAATATAAATTAAGATGTTCGTGGGAAAAACAATGTACTCATCCAGTTATCTGGATCATGGGTATGATAGTTGTTCACTATACTTCTCCTCCACTGATGTATGTCCTGCATAATTTGTTCATATTTAATAAGTTAATAAGGTGGAGGTCATGATTTACTTCTTCCTTTATGTCCTGGCCTTGTAGTAAATAATGTATAAACAGTGAAAGTTATCACAGACACAGGGAAGACTGAGTGGCCACATGATAGACCTGAGGCTGGGCCGAGGTAACTGATATCTGCAACATTTGTAAATTCTAATAGGCTTGAAAATGACAGCAATTATGTATTTACCTAATATGTGTTATGCTACCATGTGCACAATCTATTAGTATGTTACCGAAACTGGATAAATCATTGAAAATTAATGTAAAAAAATTTGAAATAAATAAAAGTTTTGTGTAGGTGAATCATCATAACAGAAGAATTTACTATTAGTGCAGGCAACTGGAATTCCTGTGGACAGCATCCATAACTGTAGCCATGTCACCCGGGGTTATATAAATCAGGGTTGGGGTCAAGTACCAGTACTTGTACTTGTACTTGTACTTAAATACACATTTGTCAGTACTTGATGTACTAACTTGAGTACTTGATGTGTGAAAATGCAAAGTACTTGTACTTGAACTACAGTACTTGGTAAATAGCAAGTACTTTGCAAGTACTAAAGTGTACAGCAGAAAAGTTTTGTACATGATATTTTCAAGGATTGTAGGGTCTGGGGTGTGAAAATAGAGTGAAAGCCATAACTCAGTATAGGTGTAGCTTTGATGCACCTTCCTTGAATGTCTTCCCTTGTGATGTAGGGGGCCAGTGTTTTATTAGTTTTTCTAATTGACTTGAGGTGTGAATTCCTAGAGAGGACTTCCTATGATCTTTGTTTACATCACTGGCAATGAATTGACAACATCAGAAGACACTGATTTTAACATCCATTCTTAGATGTTGATGTACTTGGAGTTAATCTTGGCTGGTCAGTATATAAGATGCCAGGTTTCATGGGTACCCCAGAATATTCTACAACTGTTATTGCTGCTGAACCAGCATCAGTCATGGCTGAGGTGAATCGATACCTTGGTGAGGCAGCCATGGCTGAAGAGAGTGATCCTCTCGCATACTGGAAGGGACATTAAAAAATGTACTCGACCCTAGCCAAGCTGGCGGTCAAGTATCTGACAATCAAGGCATCATCAGCATCGGTAGAAAGGACTTTCAGCATTGCTGGGAAGGTGTTCCGCCCAGACAGGTGTCGGCTCACAGACAAAAACTTTGAGACTGTCATGATGATAAAGTGCAATGACAGGTCAAATATGAAACGAACAATGGAGTGGTTGGACTTGACCAAGTATTGCCAAGTATTATGATGTATAATGTATGATGTATAATGTAACAATTGTATACATGAAATATGGTTTCAATAAAAATTATTAAAATTTATAGAATTTTTTTGAACATTTCTGCTTGATCTTCACAACCAAATGATAATAAAATGTGATGCTCAGTTTTGCTCATATCAAAGTCACATAAATTTGCGTTACAAAATAAACATGACAAAATATCGAAAAATATTACAACCATTAAAATAGGCCCATTTATATTTGAGTACCTGTACTTGTACTTGATATGTCAGTACTTGATGTACTTAAGTACATTGTACATAAGTGAGTACTTGAACTGTACTTGTACTTGATATTTATTTTGGGTACTTGATGTACTTGAGTACTTGATCAACTGTACTTGACCCCAACCCTGATACAAATCACTCATCATTTTAACAATTAATATGCATTTTGTTTTAATAACAGACTGCATTTTCCAGTTTTGCAATGTTCTGCAATAGGTCAAGGGCAGACATTGAATAGACTAGCTAAAACAGCCTATGATGAGCTGTCCCAGGGCTGATACAGATTTCATTTTGTTGGTTGGTCAAATATCATATCTGCAACTTGTCGACTCCAACATGTATGTAAGTCATGTACTATTTATGATACAGGAATGACGGATTAACCAAACGAAACGTTTTTTCCTGGACTAGTAAACCAGCATCTGGAATCATTCGGCAAGAGGCCGACCATTGTCCAGCTTCTCTCTGCAGATAAAAAAGCTGAAATTATGATGAAGCGACATAAGCTATGAGGAACTGACGTATCCATGAACAATGATCTTTCGTTCCAAAATACCGAACTGTTTAAGGAAGCGAGACAGATCAAACACGACAGGAAAATCGTGAGTACATGGACTCAGTATTGCTGTGTCTTCGTAAAAGTCCAGAAAAGGTGGAAAGAAGGTCAGAATTAAGACCCGCCCTGACCTCGCAAGTGGTGAACATACCAACTTCAAGCATGGTGCAGTAGACTTCCTAATTGTGGTAGGCTCCGGTAACAACAGTTTTGCAATGGTCTACAATTGATCAAGGGCAGACATTGAATAAACTGGCTAAAACAACCTATGATGAGCAGTCCTAGATTTAATTTTGTTGGCTGGTCAAATACATCTGCAACTTGGTCGTCTCCAACATGTATACCAGTCATGTACTATTTATGTTACAGGAATCAGGGATCAACCAAATGGATTGTTTTTTCTCGGACTACTGTAAGTGTAGATATTTATTATTAGACAGTAACTTTTTTTGTGATATTGTTAATGTCAGATTACATGGTGATATGCAGAGTTGATATTACTGGTGAGGGGGATTTACTATATGTTGAGGCTGGAAAATCATCAAAGTCAAAGAGTATGGGCAGGATCCATTTCTCGGGGTCAGGTTCAGTTTTGGGATGCACTTCACTTGTGGAACTGATATGGGGTCAATACTAGTTGATCTGGAAGGGAGAAATAAAACATTCAATCTCAGAAGAGTTCCCACACAATACCCCAAATCCAAAATCCAATGGGAGACTTTCAAAGATGACGGATTACGAAAGTAACTGATATATATATATATATATATATATATATATATATATGTATATATATATTATGGCAAAACATCATATGAGGGTAATCTTCTGGTATATATATATATATCAGGTTCAAGTACTCGAGTACTTGTGTACTTAAGTACAGCAAGTACTGTACTTGGACTTGCCATTTTGTTGAGTGCAGTACTTGTACTTGTAATTGACCGTCAAAGTACTTGGACTTTATTGTTAATTTACACACAGCATCATGACATGAAACATAAATGATGGTGCAATGTTTACAATAACAAGTGGTAATAATACGTAGTTAATTCACTGTAGTGATGACCATATTAATTGACACACTGTTCATGTTATGTCTGTCAATGAATAGCGAAGGGCAATGCTGGATGTTGAGCAACATAAGCATTTACATACATATCAGCTGAGATTTAGCAATTGAACCCTTCAATCAACCAAACATAAATTATCAATGACAGAATTATTTGAAGCCATGAGTCAAATACATAAACTGATCACTTAATCAGCTATATTGGCTTGAACTAGTTTAGATGATCCAAAGACAACAATTCACTTGTATTGTGGTAGACACAATTAACTTGATACTATGATGCCCCAAAAAAGGCAACAGGCAGCATCTTTTCCTAGTCAGAAACACCATGTTAAGCAAACAGTTAAGGGCTACCAGTTCAGGCCATAATCTGTTTGTTTAATTAAGCCACTAGGATGTCTATAAAGGGCCATTCATCAGTTGACCTACCAGTTAGCCATTAATGTCATGCCACTTGGCACTGGCTGACAGTGCTAACTGCTAAGAACTGCCAGCTGAGGCTTCCTCTGTAGAAAAAAGGTGACTCAAATCAGACTGCCTCCCTACACCAGTATAATCTGGTGCCAGCAGTCTGGCTAAAAAGGGGATTTTCAGCCTGTTGTATTGGCCCGTTCTATCTCTCTCAACAACCAGTAGTCTAACATCAGAAAATATAAATTCCAAACTTGTAATATAAACAGATTGCAAATTACAACACTGCCTTTGTGCACTAAAAGAAGGCAAACTGAGCTGATGCATAAGCACGTAGATTGGTATCATGTGGTCTTTACTGCAAACAAAAACAAACTTTTCAAACTACCACACACCCCCTTTGTTGCAATTTGGACAAATCTTTACCATGTCTGTATGTTTGTATAATGGAAGGATTTTATAAAAGGTAACCGTATGTTTGGAGTTACCATTTGTTTGTAGGGGTAACCACTCGTTTGTCTTCAAGTATAAATAACGGTAGCATCCCAGTAGCCCCTGTGTCTCTAGCCCCCGTCCCAGTAGCCCCCCCGAGGTGTGAGAATTGAGTACCAGTAGCCCCCCCCCCCCCCGAAGTGTGAGAATTGAGTGCCACTAGCCCTCCAGTCAGTATGCTGTTGGTTTAACACACCCCCTCTTTGTAGATATTTCTAATTGTAGGTAGAGTTAATCATTTGAAGGGTCAACCATTTGAAGCTCCATGTAACTTTCACACATCAATTGTGTGGTATGAAAAGCTCACTGCCCTAAGAGTTAAAGTAAATCTTAAAAGCTTGTTTGAGGTGAGCAAAACCCAACTCACACATAAGAGCTAATTGCCCTCATCCAGGTAAAAGCTATTGAAAGTCAATTGCCCTAACTTTTAACTGAATAAACTATTGTTTGTGGATTTGTGGTGTTCTGTGCCTGTCAGTTCACACATTTCTAGCCAATAATGAAAGGATATGTTGAGCTGCTCTGCTCTAGCTGGCCTGAGTTTCATGTTGAATTTTATATTTGAGTTCGGAATGACACGTGAAACATGGCTGCAAGTGTTGAGGTCATCGAAGGTGCTAGGGGACTTCCTGTTGCTATTTTGAACAGTTATACCTATCACAAATCGAAAGCGTTGACAAATGGCATGACATTCACATGTAGCAATAGAAAAAGTGTGAAGTGTAAGGCATTTGTGGTGGTCAGCGATGATGGAACTGTGGTGAAAGCTGAAGATAGCCACAATCACCAACCCAACCCTGGTGACGTAAAAGCGCGACAGTTGAGAGGAAACATGAGGAAGCAAGCCAGGGATGAAACGACTTCAATGCAGGCGATTTACGATCAGGAAAAGGTGAAACTGCGTCAACAAAGTTCGACTGCGATAGCTTCACCAGGTGAGACAGCATCTGCTCTGCCTCAATACCAGCGTGTTAAGTCATCACTGTACCGTGAACGGAGGAAATGCTTCCCCCTAATGCCATCCACAAGAAGTGACATTGACCTGGATGGCCAGTGGACAACTACGGTTCAAGGAGATCGGTTCGTGCTTGGCGAGGATGGCGATGGAGTCGACAAAATAATAGCGTTTGCATCCAACTCCACTCTGCATGCGCTAGCGAATGCTGATACCTATCACATGGATGGGACGTTTGCAACAACACCAAGGCTGTTTTATCAAATAGTCACATTGCATGAATTCGTTCTTGGGGTGATGCTACGACTTGTGTTTGGTCTGCTCCCCAACAAAGACAGGGAACACCTACATTCGTTTCCTCAGTTTGGTGAAGGAAAAGTCTGAATCAATCGGATTCACCATCAGCCCCCAACGTATCATGTAGGATTTCGAGAAAGGTCTGATGAATGCCTGCCTACACGTGTTCCCCGGAGTGATTGTCAAGGGGGGCTACTTCCACTACGCCCAGTGTCTGTGGCGGAGAATCCAAGGTATAGGACTATCCGTGAGCTACAGAGAGAACGCTGACCACAGGAATTGGTTTCGTATGCTACTAGCGATGCCATTCGTCCCCGTGCCACATGTGAAAGACGCATTTCAATTTGTTAAGAACGCAGCATCAGATGCACCCCGTGTACGAGACTTCAATGACTACTTCGACAGGACATGGATGAACGGGCAGTATCCAATCGAAATGTGGAATTACTTTAAATATGACGGCCCTCACACCAACAATCACGTTGAAGGGTATCATACACGACTCATGCTGAAGGCAGGCAAGATACACCCCAATATCTTTGAGGTGGTTGAGCTGTTCAGCCAAGAGGAAGCCGCATCACTCGTCTCAATCCTCCAGCTACAGTCGGGTCAGCCCGCTCCCAAGCGCAGGAAGAAGTACATCAACCTTAATGTTCGTTTGGACCAACTTGGACTGGAATACATGTTATGTGACCGGGGAATTGAGTCGTATCTCAGTGCCATTGGACACATGATGGACAATTTCACTTAATTTCATTGACTAGTCATGCTTGCATATGGATATGGTATTATATGTGCAAACAACTTATTATCAACTTTGATAAGACATTGTAATGTTTTCTCACAACAATGTTTTGATCATTGCTATGAACACAGCATTATTTTTTATGTTACATTTCCATTTACTGTCTATTTCTCTTAATGGTTGTTTACCTGTATCTGTGTATGACAAATAAAAGAGGGTTTTTACAGTTTCCATCTAATAAAAAAGTCTGACATTCCTTGAATATGCACCAGATATATGACTATTTTCTTATTTAAAATCAGGTACCTAAATTTGTTCACCCCTAAAGTTAAGGTGGGATAGAACACTGAATGGAACAGCCAGGGGGCTTTGGCAAAATGATAAGTAGTGCCACTAGCCCCTCCCCCGTTAGTGCCAGTAGCCCCCGGGGGCTAGTGGGACGGGGGCTAGGGGTACTAGACCTAAATAACATATATATATTGTGGTAAACCATAATTATATTGTATGGGTCTACAGAGAACTTCCCTACTTTACAAAGTATGTTACAACTATCGGAAATATTTTCCTAAAAGAAAAAATGCAATAAAATATGTGACAGTGATTAATTTAAGATGATCCTTATTTAATTTATTGATTAGACCATATCCACTGTCCAAATCTGGAGGACTCCTAACTGACCCTTGATTGCAATTGCTAACAATTATTCAAGTGCTTCATAACAATGAACTCAGTGTGGGATCAGTGAAGACTTGCAGCATGTCTCATGAAGCCATTATGAAACATAAATGCAGCATTCGATGTACTTAATGTACACGATGTACATTAAGTATTAGTAATCAGTTGACAATGAATTATTAAAAAAAAATTATGTAGTTTTTTCCAATGCAACTCATCTAAAGAGCAAAATTACTATGACATAATAAAACAATATATAATGTATATATACACATACACAATATATATTTTAAAATATAATGTTATGCACAGTGGAAGTTAAGTGAATGTTCCGAGTTAGTGAGTGTATGTAAAAAAAACTGTCCAAATTCCCAATAGTGTCCTAGCTTGTATTACTAGGACCAGCGGCCTACAAATTGAAATATCTGCAAACACATTTTTTTACAAGTTCTAGCTCAAATATTTGAAATTACAAAACCAGATGTGTACAACACGTACATATATATGTGTTTCTTACTTAAATTCATAGCAGTAGACCAGGATTAATATCTGGCCTGAAAGGGATACTGTTTGGCACGATGCTCCAACTGATTTTAAAGCAAAATGTTCAACTGCTCGAGCAATTTTTTATGGTACTGAATAAATCCCACAACTGCCACTCAACAAGCAATATTTTGTCTTTAAGTATTATTTAAAATACGTATTATAACAAGATTTAACAAGATTTGCCATCCAAGCCAAAGGCCCAGATGGCAAGTGGACAACGAAGCCATTGGCTTATCGAGAGTCCAACAATGTTCATCTACTTATAACCCGCCCTCCTGAGATATGTGTCAACCTTGTTTTTAAACATATTCACGCTGCTAGCAGTTACACAATCTGTAGAAAATTTGTTCCATTCATTTATTGTCCTCTATGTGAACGAGTGCTTCCTGATGTCCAATCTACACTGATCCTTTACTAATTTTACCTCATGTCCTCTAGTTCTGCTATCCTTCTTGAGTGAAAAAAACATGTATCTTAAAAACTTCAATCTGATCTCCTCTTAACCTCCTTGTCTCTAGAGTTGTTAAACCACATTCTTTCAGGCGTTCTTCATAACTAAGGTCTCTCAGTTCTAGAATCATTTTAGTTGCTCTCCTTTGTATGCGTTCAAGCGTATCTATATCCTTCTTACGATATGGTCTCCATGCTTGTATACAGTATTCTAAAAGAGGCCTAACTATTGCTTTATACAGAGGTATAATTAACTTTTTTCCCTTGTATGTTATGTTTCTTCTAATCAATCCAAGAATTTGATTACCCTTTGAAGCTGCAATACCACACTGCTCTGAAACTTTCATATCAGCGCTTATTGTAACTCCTAAGTCCTTTTCTTTTATGGTAGTACCCAGAACATTATCTCCCATTTTATAGTTTACATCCAAGTTCCCATGTCCTGTATGTAGGCATTTACATTTCCCAAAATTGCCATTTCTCAGACCATTTCACTAATCTGTCTAGATCGTTTTGTAAATGTTGTTTATCACCATCAGTATTGACCTTTCTAAACAGTTTTGTGTAATCCGCAAATTTCAGTACGTTACTTGTTATACTGCCGTCCAAGTCATTGATATATATTAAGAATAATATAGGTCCTAATACTGATCATTGAGGTACCCCACTGAAAACCGATTTCCAATTTGAAACTTCTCCATCTACTACAACTCGTTATCTTCTGTCAGTCAGCCATTGTTCTATCCAGTCAGTTATGCTATCCCCGATACCATGGGCTTTTAATTTAAGTAGTAATCTTTGATGTGGCACTTTGTCAAAAGCTTTCTGAAAATCTAAGTATATGATATCTACTGGCGATCCCACGTCTATCCACTTAGTGATTTCTTCCAAAAAAGCATAACATATTTGTTAAGCATGACCTCGCTTTAAGGAATCCATGTTGAGATGAATTTAATAATTTATGCTTAACGAGGAAGTCCACCATATGGTCTTTAATTAACCTTTCTAATAATTTACAAATCACTGACGTTAAACTCACTGGTCTGTAATTCTCTGACTTATTTCTCGAACCCTTTTTAAATAATGGTACGATGTTAGCTTCTTTCCATTCAAACGGAACAACTCCCCCTTTTAATGACAAGTTGAATACTCTTGTAAGTGGTATAGTGATTTGTACTACTGTTTCCATTAATAATTTTGGATGAATCCCATCCACTCCCGGTGATTTATTATCCTTCATTGCCTTTATTTTCTTAGCTACCAATTCTGGAGTTACAACTAACGGTCCTAAATAGTCAGATTTAGCCTCCTGAAATTTAGCATCAGCAACTGGTAATGAACTAATATCTTCTTTGAAGTAACCATTTAGGTCTTCCGCCATTAAAAACCCCTGTGATATTATATATCCAGCACTGTCTTCTAGAGATCCAACCTTGTCTTGTATGTTTTGTTTACATATGCATAAAAACTCTTGCTGTCATTTTTTATGTTACATGCTAGTTTTTGCTCATAGCTTCTTTTAGATTGTCTGATTTCAGTTGTAGCTGCATTAAGTGCCTTTTTGTAATTTGCATAGTCTTCTTCCTTTCTGGTACGCCTATAAACCCTCCACATAGTTTGCTTTAACACTATTTTCTAATAGCCTCTTTTGACAAGTGTTTCTTTCTACACCGTTTTCCTTGTTTTTGGAAGGGAACAAATTTATCGATGATACTCTCAGTTTCATATTTTAGAATATTCCAACATTCAATTGCGGTCTTATTCATCAGCATGTTATTCCAATCTAGCTTTGCTAAGTATTTTCTCATATCTTTGTAGTTACCTTTGTGGAAGTTTCTCTTGTACATTTTCTTATTTTTACTTTCTGATTTTACATTGATGTCAAAATGTATTTGATTATGGTCACCGTTACCCAATGGTTCAAGTATTTTTACATTGTCCACTAATTCTTTTTGTGATGACAAAACTATATCTAATAAATTTTCTACCCTGGTTGGTTCTAGCACGTGCTGAGTAAGAAAGCTATCCTGGATTAAAAATAGAAATTGTTGGTCCTCACTCCCTGTGCTCTCTAGAGAATTCCATTGTATGGTTAAAATCTCCCATTATGATACATTCCCCTTTACTAACTTCCTTTATAGCGTTTTTATTTTTGTGTTGTCCTCTTCGTTTATGTTTGGACTTCGGTAAACTAATCCAATAGTTAATTTTGAATTTCCTTAAACAATTTTGCACCAAACAGCTTCATCACAATCTGCTTCCCTTTCTAGTTTTATTTCATAAGCCTGAATAGATTCTTTAACATATAAAATAACACCCCCTCCCCTTCTTCCTATTCGATCTTTCCTAAACATTACGTATCCTGTCAGTCCTAATTCAACATCTGTTATATCTATGTTGGCCCATGATTCAGTTATACCAGTTATGTGAGGGTCAGTATCTTCTACCATAATGTTTAATTCGTTTTTCTTATTTACTATGCTCCTTGCATTTAAACATACACATCTATAACCTGTTTCAGAGATGTTTTTCGGACGATTTGATATTGGTTTGTCTGTGCTAGTGGCCTCTTGTTCTGCTTGAGACACCTCTAGGTAACCCCCCGGCACTTCTAGTTTAAACAATGTTTACTACCAAAAATATTTGTCATGTCATTCCTCTTCCCTACATAGCTTCTGGACTAACATGTTAATTGCCATCCCCTGACAATTTCGATGTTTGTGATTCCTCCTGCCCATTACTGGTAAAATCCCTGACAGTATTACCTGCTCAACCCGTGTCTGTTTTAGTGTTCTGACCAACTGCCTATGTTTCCTAACTATGGCAGTTGTACCCTCCCTCTCTACGTTATTTGTCCCTACGTGTGCTAAAACAGATCCACCCTTACCCAAACCTACGACGTTTTCTACCCTCTCAGTTATCGCCTCTATTTTGGCTCCAGGCAAGCAGATCACCACATCATCTCCCTTGTTTAAGACTCTGTCGGTCTTCCTAACTATCGAATCCCCCACAAACACCCTCGCTCTTCCTCACCCCCTCTATCACTGTTGCAGAATAGCTCTTCCGTTCGATCCCTTCCATCACATTCTGTCCTGACCCCTTCCCTCCTGTCTCCCCCACTTCCCTCTCCCTTGCTCTTGTCTCCCCCACTCCCCTCTCCTTCACTCCGGTTGTTTTCCCTCCTGTCTCCCCTATGACCTGTCACCTTCCCTCCTCTTAGCTTCCTCCCAGGCTGAGGTGAGCTCTCCCTAGCATCTCTCATGTCTTTCCCCACTTTATCATCTACTGTTCCCCTACCGGAACTACTGGCACAACCCCCCTGTTCCCTACCCACCATTGTCACAACAAGCAGCCTCAGCTCTTCCAACTCCACCTCTAGTTCCTTCATCTTCGTACATCCCCTACACTAAAAACTAAAACTATCTGCCTGGACCTCAGGCCAGGACTTCTCACACCCAGACTTGACGAAGTCCACCCAGTTACTGCGACTGCCACAAATTGAGTGCCTTCTGGCCTTTAACTGCCGTTTGCACGGCGCCATCATACAATTTAGTTTTAATTAGTTTGCTACGTTAGCCTTGAAAAAGGCTGTTTTTTGTTCAAAAGAACACTTTAGGCTAATATACTTGCTAACCATGTCTTCTATTAAGCTCGCATAAGCAAAAAAAACCTGCCACCTAGCGAATACGGAGAACACTGGTGTAACAAAACAACGAAATCAGTGTGTACTAATTTACGCTAAAATCCTGCTGTTAATTCCTTTTTACCGAAAATGTTTACTAACACTATGTCAGATATTACCTTATGTATGTAATTTAAGTAAATATATATATTATATATATATATATATATATAATATATAAATATATATTAACCAATGTAAACGATAGTTCGATGCACCAGTTGAATTTGCGACCTGTAAACAAATTCCCTTTTATCATTCAAGTTTGAATCCGGGAAAAAATACTACCTCTGTTAACAAAAACGGTCTCTTAATATATGTCTACAAGAAGTTTGTGAACAATATATGTATAATAGTAAAACTTATTCTAATCAATATTCCAATGTTACTGACTATTCACTATGCTATCTCAATTTTCAAATGGTAAACAACCCTATTAACGCTCAGACTTCCCTGTCGGAGTTCGAAACTAACTTACTCTAAAATACTCCCTCTGACTATTAATTAACAAAACCTGTTTCCTAATATATGTCTACAATACGTTTGTGTATAATATATATGCAATAGTAATACTTATTCTATTTGATATACCGCGTTTTTCTATAACTGATCTGCACCAAATTCAAGTCGCTGCACCAAGTCCAAGTAGCCGGAAGTAATTATATTACATACATGTATAACCAGCTGACCAAGTTCACAAAATGTAATAATATGTAATGCTGTAAAGACTTATCATGTAACCTATTAAGTTTTCTTAGAATAAACTTGATTAGTTGATCTCAACATATAAAAACAAAAAGGTGGACAGGCTCCTTATATTTCTCTGGATTTTGTTATGCAGCATATGATCAGGACAGATAATACGTGGCGCCGCCTTGCGCATAACATTCGAATCACCCTTTGAGTGTCTCCCATTGGAGCATGTTTCTTCGAAGCGAATCGAACAACGAACAAACAAATCACAAGAATGGGGCACAATTGCGGATCTATTACTTCAATTTTGGTTTGTCCAGAGGGAAAGAGAAAAATGACAGCTCATCTTTATCTCTTGCCGTATAATTGGTGCATCCACATGCCATGCAGTATAGCATATTGCAAGTCCAGCTTCTAAAATTCAATGGAAACATACACTGGTTGCATTGTTTCTTTCACGACTTTGGAACCAATGACACAGTATGACGCTTTTATTAACTCTTTTAGGTGCATAGCACCCAAAACATGCCTTTTGTTTTTGTTTAAAATACTTACCTTACCTTGGTTCAGTGTTGAACGTATGTACGTGCGTGCGTGCATGCGTGCGTATATACAGTTGTTTGTAACTGCTTCAAAATTAATCACTACTGATCAACTTTTCCTCCATTAACTGGATCTCAGCCTCCTGATAGAAACTAATAAAGGTCACTAGTGGTGTAGATCACTGGATGTAATTTTTCTCTATTTGAATTTGCTACCACCAAATTAACATGGGCTTAAATAAAACACAACATTGTATCTCGTGAAATCTACCTTACATATAGTGATACCAAGAGAAGTTTTCAAGCTACGTACCTGAAGTTTGCTGAAAATGTAGATATATTGATACAGATTGTGAGTAAAAAATTTTAGAATGAGAGAGGGAAGGACAATTTGTATACTGGGTGTAAAAAATGGGGAAACATTTTTTTCAGAAAATTATTTCAGCAGCTTGTATTTCATTGTTGAAACATTCAAATTGCAACCCTCCGTTGTCCACTTTTATTTTAGTAGGTATATACTTACTATATTTTCAGAATAATTAAATTTTAAACTTTATAACTTTTTATATATTTTATGCCTTTCATCACCCAAAATTGGAATGTGGGACAAGTCCTATTACCACCATTTTTCACTGTACATAGTCTTTTATTAGACAGCAAATTTCAGATATATAGCTTGACAACTTTCAAGTTAAAGGCACATGAAAACATGTAAAAAATAATAGGTACGATGTTAGGTGCTTACCCCTTGTGCACATTATAGTAGAGCATTACAGAGACAATTTTGCACAAGTGCTCAAAGCATACCCACTTAGTCATTGATTAAAATTTAAGTAAATTCTGAGTTACCTCTTCCATCTCATACTAGAGATGGAAGAGGTAGTAAAAACAGCTATAGGATTTGATATTGTGTTGTAATCTATTGATTAGATAAAAACACAAAATATGTCTATTTAAAATATTGTTTTCTACATGAAGCCATTTGAATAGGGAATCAAAATATGGTGCATTACACAGGCATTGTACCTACCTTTCATATAAAAAATAAAATTGGAATTTTAGCTCCATGTTTGGCTGCTAAATATTGGCCACTTTTTATTATGTACCAACTTTGGAGATCAGTATTGCATAAACTAAACTAGAACTTCAAACTTCTCACATACCTAGATATACAGGGGTGTTATTGGTCCAAATAAAATTCATTTGTGTTCTAACAGGTTTTATTGGTCAGCCATTGACACATATTATCAATACTGTAGCTCTTTTCAGTCTGGTACTGTTCCTAATGAGATGAAAATAGCACAATAACTCCCATATTCGAAAGTGGAGACAATTAAGTTTTCTCTAACTACATACCACTCTCTGTGTTACCAGTAGTGCCTAAGGTTCTTGAGAAACTATTTTATAAATGAATAAAAAAAGATAAATAGAATACATTAACATGAACA
Organism: Lamellibrachia satsuma; assembly: GCA_033239005.1. Lineage (NCBI taxonomy): Eukaryota > Metazoa > Annelida > Polychaeta > Sabellida > Siboglinidae > Lamellibrachia > Lamellibrachia satsuma. Next base: position 7,104,730 of record BSQZ01000020.1, on the reverse strand, counting down.
CTATCCTTTTTGATGGCCAATATAGTTTTGGGGAAAAATTTTCTACATCTTTAGCACTTGTAGATCTTATGGAAAACATCACTAAATCATTGGATGAAGATGAATATACAATTGTGGTATTAATTGATCATAAATCATAGTATTTTGCTAAAAAAAGTTATATGGTATACACGGCTCAGTGTTAAGTTGGGTTGAAAGTTACCTATTAGGTCAATACCAATATGTACATTCCAATGATAAAAGTACAACAAAATTACCTATAAAGTGTGGTGTTACACAAGAATAGATTTACGGTATGTTAATGATATAGCCAATGTGTCTGAAAGACTACAGTTTATACTGTTTGCTGATTATACCAATGTGTTCTATCATGACAAAGACTTACTGAATGCTCAAAATGTTATAAATTCAGACTTGCATTGTGGTTTAGAATTAATAAACTCTCTCTTCATCTTGGCAAAACTAACTGTGCTTTTTAAACAGAGAAACAATTATGCAGATATTAAGGTAAAAATATAAAAAAGCTGCCCTCCCCTCCACTCGCTCGTTGTGTGGTTGTCCACAAGGCGCATTATGGTTGAAAAACGTGACCATGTATGAAACTGGATTCGTTGTGTGAAAAATGTAAAAAAGTAATATATTTTTATAATAAAGTACAAATGCCTAAGCTTGATGAGTGCTTCAATGAAATGGAATAATTTATGATGTGTGTTCAATAATCATATTATTATTAAAGATTCTAATTTGCACTTTGACACCCCATCTTGTAACATTTTTATATGCAAATTAGTGGCCAGAAATAAATGTGAATAGGGTGTGATTTGTTGCCATATTAAGTATGTGACAGTATATAACCAATTCCTGTTTTGAAACGTAATCATAGTTTATTTATCCACTGAACATTGTAAATGACATTATTTGAATTACAACTCTACAAATTTAACTTTGCCATTAGTTGTCCAATTTAAATGGAATAAATCCATTTAATTCAAAATAAGGAGCAATCTGTGAAAAAGAGGTCATGGTGCAAAAAAGTTTTGAGAACCACTGGTCTATGACTATGTCTATGAAGCTGTGCCTGTGTGGGCTGTGATGCTGTCCTGGTCGGCACCTCGATAAATATGTCACTGTCGAATATGGGCACAGGCACAGATAATTATATATATATATAAATTCCAGATTCCTTACTCCCCATGCAGACGCCCATATATATATATATATATATATATATATATATATATGGGCGTCTGCAGGGGGAGTAAAGAATCTGGAATTTTTTAGGATGTATATTCGTGAACTCAAAGTATATGTTAACTTTACATCTTTATATATTATATAAAATATATAAATATATATATATACATATTTGTTTCTTCTTTCTTACCCCTCCCTGGAAAAACTCCTGCAGATGCCCATAGATGACACCATAGGCCTATATGTGTGTGTATATATATATATATATATATATATATATATATATATATATATATTTATATATATATATATATATATATATATATATATATATATATATATATATATATATATATATATATATATATATATATATATATATATATATATATGGTTCAGTCAACTGTTATGTTTCCCATTGGCGACCATGTTAACATTTTGCATGATTATAAGAAAACGTGACCCTCAAAAATTCTGAAACTGCATGAATGTGCCATACCCATAAATTTTTACCAATTTCTTCATGAATTACTACGCACACGTGACTTGTGGTGAATAAAATGCCAAAAATCCTTCCGCCTATTGAAATCGTCTAAAAATCAACAGTTACATTGCCAACATGTTCTACCAGCAAACTTGCCAATGCCAATGGCACTGTGCCTGGCTCAAATGCAGTCATGTCAGATGATTTTTTTAAAATTACACATCTAAAATGCCCTACATTCTTAACACACCAGGAAGTCTAACTGTTACTGAGGCATGATCCCACACAGTCACGCACGCACGCACGCGCGCGCGAGCTCACACACACACACACACACACACACACACACACACACACACACACACACACACACACACACACACACACACACACACACACACACACACACACACACACACACACACACACACACACACACACACACACACACACACACACACACACACACACACACACACACACACACACACACACACACACACACACACACACACACACACACACACACACACACACACACACACACACACACACACACACACACACACACACACACACACACACACACACACACACACACACACACACACACACACACACACACACACACACACACACACACACACACACACACACACACACACACACACACACACACACACACACACACACACACACACACACACACACACACACACACACACACACACACACACACACACACACACACACACACACACACACACACACACACACACACACACACACACACACACACACACACACACACACACACACACACACACACACACACACACACACACACACACACACACACACACACACACACACACACACACACACACACACACACACACACACACACACACACACACACACACACACACACACACACACACACACACACACACACACACACACACACACACACACACACACACACACACACACACACACACACACACACACACACACACACACACACACACACACACACACACACACACACACACACACACACACACACACACACACACACACACACACACACACACACACACACACACTACTGTAACTTGCGGTACTTGTCAAGTCACGTGATATAAAATAATTGACCGTTTGACGGCTAACGCCAGCGGCGACAAAATGAGAGAGATACCGTGACGTTGGCTGGTTATTTACCGACTACTTAAACTATTAAACACAAGTTTTTATTTCACCATTTACACGTTATATGTGTAGAACACTGTGTGTGCATAACAACATTCTTCGGTGGCTTACCTGGTGTAAATCTGTTTTTGACGAAATTAACCGATCTCGTCCAAATAAACATCGAACATAACAGGTGCGCAATCCCTCTGCGCAATTCGGGTTTACTTCCTGTAATGACGTAGCATTTCCTTTTAAAGACATTGGTTCTGACGTCATGCATTAGCTAGCCAATCACCTTAAAGATTATTGACCTGTAGAAACGGGTACGATAATACAGAAACCAAATTTCAGCTCGACGCCCTTGTGGTGTCATGCATGCACATCAGTTCTATTTAGTCAAAATGCCGAAGTTAGGAATGAATCTGAGAGTCACATCAGATAGCAAACAAGGCGGCCGAAAGTATATGGAAGATGTTGTGTGTGTGGAATTTCACAAGGGCGACGACGGCGAAACCATCGAGTTTGTCTACTTCGCCGTGTTTGATGGTCATGGCGGTAAAGAGGCAGCCTGTTTTGCTAAAGATCATTTACTGAAAGAAATTACTAAACACAGGGGCTTCTGGAGCGATGACGATCGGCATGTGCTGAAAGCCATAACTGACGGCTTTATTTCGACTCATAAATTGATGTGGAAAACCGTGGGTAAGTCCACCTACGGCTACGATAAATTTCGGTCTGCAATATTAAGACAAAGAGTGAAAGACGAAGCCGTTACTTTGTCTTTTGGCCTTGACTTGAGTACGTCTTCCTATTCAATGGCCTTTGCCATTCTGCATGCATGAACTGATTTTCGCGCCTCATCGGGAGTTGACCCTGACCCAATTGCGTAAGAGTGTTCCGGGTTGCGAAAGAGGCAGTAAGCTATACGTCGTGATAGCAAGCATTCTTATAATATGCCGGTTATGGTAGAACGTCCATGCCATGGCCTGCGCATAGGCCATAGCATAAGCGATGTCATTGTCATTGATGATATGTCATTGCTTAGTTATGGCTATGACTTTATGTTACAAGTTGTATACTTGTAATGGTAACAGTATCCGTAATATAATTCAGAAGAAATGTTTGCTCAAAAGATCCATAAACTAATTCTCTACCAGTTATTTCATTGGTTCAGTACAGACAAATTGCTATAAAGGTTTCTTAGTGCAAAACTTTTATGTTATGAAACGATGAATACACACTGCGTGAAGAAGATGCTGACTGAGGAAATGGTTATGCATGTATTATGTTATTATTCAATGAACAATCGTTTTATATGACGTGATGGTCGCATACCTAGCCAAGCAAAACAACGGTAGTAATTGGATAATCAACGGTAGCTTTAATCAACATAGTCAATCTTGTCAATGCCAGTATATTGACCATTGTAATAATTAATAACTTAAATATGGATAGACGTTGCACTGTTTGTTAAGCAGTTTCAATTCAAATTCTTGGCAGGGCTGATTCTTGGTTACTAATACTTCAGCAAATTTGACCGTGTTTGTTTCCAAAGACAATTGACTTCATACTGGAATCAGACAATGTGATTTACTATAATATTTGCATTACAAATACAGATTCAAGGGCCATTGTGGCGGCAAATTTAGGGACATGTCAATATTATAGCCATTATGTTTTGTCAACATTACATGAAAAGCCAGTAAAAAACGTCACATCTCAAGCTTGATATGTGTATCTATTCACATTTCTTTTATCACTAACAACCAGGAAATGATGCTTAATTTACTTTTTTTAGAAAAAACTACAACACTTACTATTACTTAGCTGCATTTTGGTGTATGGACGTGTCTTAAATGTATGCAAAATTACACGAATTTGAATTACAATTGGTGAATGGTTTGTGTCAAAAATACACTGCCACTTTGGCCTGTCATTAATTTTTTTCAAACTTTATCATGGTGGTGTAGCACACGTAATTCGTTTGTGTTGACCAGCATTTTTCATAAAGTTATCAGTGACACTCATACTTATATGTATGTCATTTATTTCTTTGTGGATTTTCTCAAAACAATATAATTTTGTGGCAATTTTTTTCACATTTACAAAATTATTAAACATAATTACCTCTCAAGAAACTTGGTATTCAATCTGAATATTTCAACTGCATCCCGCAGTCTTCTTCAGCAGACTATAGTTATGGATGTGTCGCATGACCTATGTCATGTGACACAACCTGGAGCAGGACTGGTGGGAGCTTCTGGCCAATATCTCGGTTCAACCTAGGTTTTTTCCTCTTGTGCCATTTCTCATTGTCTAGAATTTTAATGTCCTTCATAGAACACTGATGGCATGTGTTCAGTTTGTGTTCGCTTATAGCTGATAAGGGTTGGCAACAAGATGGATGTTCTTTAATTCTTGTGCCAAGTGTTCTGGCTGTTTCTCCTACATAGTGTTGGTCACATTCTGGACATTGTATGTCATATACCACCCCATACTTTGCTGTTCTGTCTTTTAGGTGTACCAACCTCAGGGTGGTAAACTAGGATGTCATAGGACTTGAAAATCCATGCAAATTGTTCTGATAGTGTACTGATGTAGGGCAGCCCTATGGCATGTTGTCTTCTGCTGGTTTCTGTGGTGGTGGTCTCATTCTTCTCCTTGGTTGCATGATGTTAAACATCCAAGTTTTGTAACCGTTCGCTTTTAGCACTTTCTTAATATGATACAACCTCCATGTTCTTGTCCTCCTCTTCTGTTACCAGGTTTTCTGCCCTTTGGAAGAGTGTCCTAACCACTGATCGTTTGTGTTCTAAGTGGTGATTAGAATCCCAGTTCAAATACTGGTCTGTGTGGGTTGCTTTCCGATATATCTTAACCTTGGTTAACCCATCATCTTTCAGGCATATACATGTGTCTAAAAGGTTAATGTATTGTCCTGTTCTGGTTCTACCATCAACTTAATGTTCTCGTCCACTGAGTTCAGATGGTGTGTGAAATGTTCTACTTCGCTCCCTTGTAACATTGAATCATGTGTCATTTACGTATCTCAACTAGATGTCTGGAGGATGAGGTGCTTCCCTGATGGCTCTTTCTTCAAAATGCTCCATGTATAGGTTCGCCACTATCGGAGAGACCGGTGAACCCATGGTTGCTCCCTTCTGTTTGTAGAATACTCCATCGTAAATGAAATATGTGGTGTTCAGACAGATTTCTAACAGTGTGGTGATCTGGTTTACTGATAGTTCACATCTGTCTCAGTGTTGTATCCTGGTTTAGTCGGTCCTTAACCTGCTCCAGCTTGTGTCACATGACATTGGTCATGTGACACATCCGTAATTTCTGTCTGCTAAAGAAGACCGCGGGATGCGGTCGAAATATTCAGATCGAATACCAAGTTTCTTGACAGGTAATTACGTTTAATATTAATAACCGAGAAACCAGATCATCTATCCATTCAAAGATTTACAAAAATGTTTTTTAAATCTTGTAATTATGTAGTATTTCAGCTACAATATGTGAAGAGATGGTTAATTTATCTTAAAAACTTGTACTGAAAGTACTCAATTCAAGACAAGCATATAATAGCTACCACAGCTACCTTAATAATAGAAACAGTAAGAAGTAATAGAAATAGATTGGCTGTGATAGGACTCATGTCTGCTCTGTGCAATGAAGCACTGGTACCATTAAATAATTCATGACCAATAAACATGTCTTGCTCTATTAAAACAGGATTGTAAACCAAATACAGTGTTACCATTGACTTCAGGGCTGTGGCCAAAGAGAATGAATGGTCAACCAAGCACAGCGGGAACGACAGCCAGCATTGCATTTCTGCGGAAAGGCAAGATGTATGTTGGCCATGTTGGAGACTCGGGAGTGGTGCTTGGCACACAGCCGACAGGCTCAGATCAACCACAAGCACACTGTGTCACTGTGGTAGGCATCTCCTCATCATCACTTTCCTTGCAGTTCTTAAATGTCATTTCAAGTCTAAATCCGTGTGTCAATTATGCCACTTTGTAACTCCAAGCAGCTCACAGTTAAATTAAATGGCTTTCAAGAAAACTATTACAGACACATTTTTCTGGTAGAATATTGCTGACATTTTATCGCTCAATGTTTTTATCTGTTTCATAAATTATATAGGGTCGACTCTAGTTTTTAATCATAACATTTAATAATGCTCTAACTTCAGCATCAGTATTTTATGTGTTTTTTATTGTAATTAAAATATTTTCATCCACTTTTAAAAAAATTATGGTCATAGCATATATAATTATTGTTCTTGCATCATTAGTAGTAAAGCTGTTCAGGCCATGTCTCAGATATGGTTTCGCTGCAGACCTATGTATTCTATACAGTAGTCCCCCTCTTACAAGGCCAACCTTTTGGCAAATCTAAAGTGGCCTTATAAGAGTAGCTCACTTGATAGTTCAGCCCTGGAAATTGGGACTTCAAATGATTGCCTGGATGTGCCTTGAATCTTTCTTTGATATCGATTTGTTTAATCTTAAACAATAAAGCTGTGCATAGCTCACTATCAGCTCACAGCAGTGAGGACCAAAACAGTACAGTTCTGTCTCAATTGTTTAGTTTAACTCTTTTATTGTCTTCCAGTTGGCTTATTGACACAGCCATACAGGTCTGTGCACAGTCCTTCAAGTCCCTTGAAGTCCTCTCCAGTGTAATTACTGGTATGCACCTACACCCACCTAACTTCTGTTATGCTTTCCAAATTGTGATTGACACCTGTCCTGCTCTTTTAAAAGCTAGCTGCCAAGTGAAACAATGCTGCAACAATTACATAGATCTGTTATAATTTCTATCTGCTAACAAATTGGTAGAAAATGCAAACATAATAGACTGCACAGAGTAAAAGTTGGAATTGTATATGACATGTAACAGGTTACTAATGCATTACCATGTTGATTTAATGTGCAATCTACACATTAAACAAAATGATGTGATAAGAAAATGTCTCAGAAATGGAGTTTCTGACATTTTGATGTCAGAAAGGTATTTCTGACAATGCGGTAAATACCGTGGTATTTACCATCTCGTCAGAAACTTGACAACCCTGCCCATCACATATACTTTGTGCTTGTAGTACCACAAACCCAACTCTCCTGAGGAGCGGAAAAGAATTGAGGAGAATGGGGGCCAGGTGCTGCCAAAGGCAGGGGTGCACAGGGTGGTGTGGAACCGCCCCAAAGCCCTGCACAGTGGTCCCATTCGCCGCAGCACTCAGATAGATGCGATTCCCTTCCTCGCTGTGGCTCGCTCACTTGGTGAGTGTAGTTACTGTTGGCAGCTATATATTTAATCCTTACTCAGCCACTCACATGTTGCTCTTGCACAGATTCAACTAAGATAGTTCTCTTAGTATTATGATGAAAAGTAAAGGCCGGTTTTCACGGGCGGTTTTCACCTTTAACTTAACTTCAGTTACCAATGTAAATTCTAGCTTATAGTTAAACATACATTACACAGGGGAGTGACAATCCTACGGGAGAGGTGAATATTCTATAATAGCATAATCCAGACTTAGGGTCAATTACATTATATAAATTCCATACCTATTCACATTCCAATTCTGTCTTTAAAAAAATCCAATTCCATGTCAAAATAAAAGTATGTGAACAGAGCAGCCATAAACATACTCAATGACAAAAAATAACATCTGTTTTAGAGTAGTGTTATTTCATTTAAACATTTTATGGTAAATAATGGCAAACAAATATTCACAACATATTATATTTTATTTATTGTTTATAGCGAATGATTTGAGTTAAAAAGTTACATGATGTACTTGAAAAAGTAGTTGAAAATACCAGTTACGCTTTTATCAATTACAATTACTTTTAACCTGATAAGCCCTGAATTTCTGGGGGAGTTGATTTTGTTTCAACCCATGGGATTATGAAATGCACTGTAACATGTAAAGTCTTCATCAAAACCCTTACAATATATACATATTCTGAATCACAGAATATTTATCTTACCAGTGGTAATAACACTATCAATGTTATGATTAACTGTGGCTAATGAACATATAATTAGCATATGTAAACAATTGCAGAGTGAAAAATTTAATACGAAATCTAGTTTTAATTTGTCACTCATGGACAAAATAAAGCACAAAATGAGCCAAGTTTGGTACTGCAAGATAGGCCTACATGTCCTCTATGAGCAGCAAGAGAAATTATAATAATATCTGCATTTACCTGTGAAATATTACAATTAGCATGCAAGTACTATGATTTTGGTTGATCGCATATAAAGCACACAGAACTGTTCACAAAATGCATAATAATGAATGTTTCATAGGTACATGTAATCTACTAACATATATATCAGAGCACACCATGTATTGTAGTATAATAACTTATGAAAAGACAAGAAAAATTCAAGGAATATAAATGCAGTAATTCTGCAAATGTGAGTCAAATTTTACGTCAAAAGACAATGAATACAGTAACAACACATCATTGACACATCGATGTCGTTGTCTTGTCCGCTACTAATGTCATTTACATCCGAATTATCGGATGTAAAACCCAACAGATGCAATGCCCGCTCATACTCATCATAACCATGAATCGTAAAACGTTGACGAGGTATCGGTCGCTTTAAAAAAATTCGCAAAAATACTAATAATTGACGGATCGATTCGAGAAATGACTCAAAACGTCCGCACATGTGTTGTCTTCATCCGGGCACCAACAGCATAACCCAAGCCAACGAACGTGGCGCCACATGGCGATCAATATGAACACTACATCCCAACTAAATTTCGGTTTTCAGGGTGCATCAGGTTAAAAACACCAATTCCAGAATTGCTAGATGCACACTTATCAAAACCTCAGCTGGCAATAGCACCAAATGGAAAGCAGCTAACTGAGAAACAACTTTAAACACTGGCTGACCCATGGGCGTGGCATTGACTATTCAGGTCGTTCACATGATTCAAGAATGTTAATCACTTGGCTTGGTACTCGAGGAACAACACATATTTGTGCATACTAACCCAATGCCGTCCACACATTTCTGTGTTATTTAAATTCCATATCCAGTTGGAGAAAATTTTGTTTACCCATATTACGATGTATAATACGCATCCGGACTTTAATATAAATGTCCTTAATATATAGATATTACAGGTACAGATTGTATAAAAAAATTTAAGTATGATAGGGAGAAGGACAATAGGTATATCGGGTGAGAAAAAAGAAAAAAATATTTTTAAGATTTCCTGAAGTGATTTTAGTAGCCTATATTTCATTGTTGTGTTACAGTACAATGTCCAAATTGCTGCCTTCTATTGTCAGGGATACTGGCAGCAGTGACCTGTTTTTTGCACTGTGTATAGGTAAACAACATATTAAAATTTCTGGATGTGTTCTGCCACATTTATTTTGGATATTTTCGACATTTTTTTGGCCAATTTGGGAGAAAATGAAATTAGCAGAACACTGATTTTTCAGCTTCAGTATAAACCACTGACCAGCGGTTCTCAAACTGGGAGTCGCACCCCCCTGGGGGATAGTTTGGCAATTTTAGCATCCCTTGTAAATTTAATCAGTTTTGTTGATGATTGATTGGTTCATGCTTCTGATCAGTTAATCGATCAGTATCTTGTGTGATAAATTATATAAAAAAAATGCTGCATTTCGTTCCCATTGGACTCGTTGGGACGAACGGTGGCACCACATCACAGAGAATAATGAAAGCTAGTTACAATGGCATCGAGTCGATTTGATCATTCCACGTAGTATTGTTGGAAACCTTCTTGATTGTTCTATACACCTAAAATGTCATAAATTAACTGATTTAATTCAGCGAATGATAATCGCAATTTGAAAAACATGTTATTGGGGCCAGAGCTCTTAAGTCTTAAGAGTTTGGCCTGGTCACTGTTTAAATTCATTTTGCAAGGTTTTTTGGGATGAATATTCAACAAGTTGCCATGGCGATTTTGTGCTGTCGCCACCAGGTCTGGTTCTGCCACGACAAACAACTCGGGAACAATGAGCCTCCAAGTCCGGTGCAAGCGAAAATCATAAAAAAATTGTACCTACAACCACTCAGTAATTATTTGGTAGTAGAATGAAATTCTGACAATGGCCACCCACAAACCAATTATATAATTGATCATTGATCGGTTTAGACAAATGATGATCGATTATGAAAATCAAACCGATTCCCAACACTAGTACAGTACAGTAGGGCCAATGTTGTGTGTGCGTGCGTGCGTGCGTGCGTGCGTGCGTGCGTGCGTGAGTGAGTGTGTGTGTGTTTGTGTGTAAAACAATATATATGTGTATATACATACCAAACACAAGACCAACACTTCAGGACGATTAGGGAAAATGTCACATAGTGTATGCGTATGTGTTAAGAGATTGTAATTTTTCTCATTAACATTATTTCACTCACAAGTCTGAAATTGAGCATAAGTAAATTTCATTACAGGTCCAACATGAGTTTAATTAAAATCGGAAGGGGTCAAGAAAATTTTGTTGTTGATTTCATATGGAATGACCCTATTAGAAGTTCATGCAGAGCATGATAAATACTAACCCTTGTTTTATTTTGTGAATGTGTTTTCTATAGTTTTGTTATGGTTTACTTACAATTATTTTTCATGTTCATATACACTTCCTCCTTGTGCAGTTGTGCACCACTTGCAAGCTCCTATGTTAGCGCTAGAAGGGGTTGTATGGAGTAAATCCACTGAATGCTGAAGTAAATTTTTGCATATGCTAACACGCCTCTGGTTTCTGTCTCAGGTGATTTGTGGAGCTACAACTCACACAAAAATGTATTTGTTGTGTCGCCGGAACCTGATGTCTACGTTTATAACCTTGACCCACATAAACACAAATTTGTCATCCTCGCCAGTGATGGACTGTGGGACATGGTGAAGGCAGATGAAGCTGCAAATATCACTCATCAGCTCAGTACATGTGTGAGTGTGACAGTGATAGGTCTAACGTGTTATGTACAGGGGTTAATTTGTAATTTTGTATATTTATCTCTCTGAGGCTCACGTGTGTGCTATTTTTTATACATTGTTACTTGTTGGTTACTTTATATACCTCTGTTATTTTGTTATGGGGAAAATGAGATATAATTAAAATTTGCACATTTAGTAAAAACCATCACTGACATTTATACCCTGTTTACAAGGCACTAACAGATCGCGATCCAATAAGAAGTAGTAATGACAACTTTGGGTAATTTTGTACCCCAGGCTGTACAGCACAGAGAATGAAATATGATCTTTGTAAATTTGACATTTTAGGCATTGTCGTTCTATAACAGTAACTATACATTGAAATACATTGAAATTTATACTGAACATATAATACAGTACATGTTTATTGCATACTCAAGACCAAAAAGTTGTTTGGGACACAAAATAACAGCAGGTACGCATATAAAGGTGACAATTAAACCGTGACATACCACCCTCTTACACATTCTCACTCTGCCCATCCAGCTCTGTGATTATATTTTTTTTTGCTGAATATCATTGGTACTCGTCAGCACTATAAATGTTATAAACTCATTGCTTGGTTTGCTATCAACTATGACGTGCATGCATTTTAACTCGTTTGTGCAAATGCATTATTTATTAAGCATAATTACCTCTCAAGAAACTTAGTGTTCGTTCTGAATATTTCAACTGCATCTCGCAGTCTTCTTCAGCAGACTGAAGTTACGGATGTGTCACATGACCAATGTCATGTGACAAGCTGGAGTAGGACTGGTGGGAGCTCCTGGCCAACGTCTCGGTTCAGCGTAGGTTTCTCTCTGTGGATGTTAATTGCCTCCTTTATTTTTCTCCTGTGCCAGTTCTCGTGGTCTAGAATATTAATGTCCTTCATAGAGCACTGATGGCCTGTGTTCAGTTTGTGTTCACTTATAGCTGATAGGGGGTTGGCGACAAGATAGATGTTCTTTGATTCTTGTGCCAAGTGTTCTGGCTGTTTCTCCTATATAGTGTTGGTCACATTCTGGGCATTGTATGTCATATGCTACCCTACACTTTGCTGCCTTTGCTATCCATTCAAGGGTGCATTATTTAGCTTTGATGAAATCTTCACACAAACTATTATTTTTGACTGTATCTTTTATTAAACCGTCTGCACTTATTATTTAAAATATTCATGCACTACAGATTTAAACATCACTGAACCTGATTCGCAGTGGGCTAAAGGAATTAAGTTTTAATGTGTTGACATAATAACAATCATAATAATTGTACAAACAGTAACTGCAATTTAGTTGAGCAGTATAAATTGTGTAGTGTTTGGCACATGCAGAGAACATGTTCATATTTTGTTGGCAGATGGATGGACCATATGCTCATGGAAGCAAAACAGCAGCATTCCTCGTGCGGATGTCCCTGGACCGCTGGGCGGCACGCAACCTGCGTGCAGACAACACAAGTGTCATTGTTGCTTACTTCGACCCGCCCGGCACAACATCGGCTGATCTAACACGAGAGAGTAGCACTCTGAGCAATGCAAGCACATTACTGACATCAGACCCTGTTGGTAACCTAGGTCTACATGATGCAGACCATGTGGCATTCGGTGTAAACTTTGGGGTTGATGTTGATCTGGACCCTAGTTTTTACGACGCCAACGAAGCTGTTCACTTGTACCCGTCTGTACACCAAAAGCATGGCTGTGAGAGAAAGAGGAAGCATGTGACAAAGGGGAATGGGGGGACAGAGGAGAACGGCATCACTCGACCCTGGTCATTGACCAAGTCAAACTGCCTGTTGCATAAGAAGAGCTGTAGTTTACCATGCTCTAGAGGGAAACTCAACTCTTGTCTGTTAAAGAACAAGCATAGGGTTTCAGATGGATCAAGCAGTGCCGCACTACATGATACAGAGTTGGAATTCAAGGTGCTCATAGGTCACCCAGACAAGTTTGTGTCAGCTAGCACCACTGGTGTAGAGTCAGAACAGATTGACAGACACTTGAAGAGAGATAAACAACTAAGCAGTGACTCTGCTCATCCCAACATTATACAACATAAGTGTATAGCAGCACAGCCATCAGGTGAAGCAGTAGCTGGGTGTGCCAGTGTTAGTGTACGACAGGTTGCATCAAACATTACAAACAGCAGTCACTGTCTTCACAAGGGTGACCTGTCTGTTGCATGCAAAGATGCCGAATCCAAACATCAACAAGGGCTAAGACCAAAGTCTCAGGTGAAGAGTTCCTCAGTGTCCAGGCAGGGGACAGCGCCAGCACTCGTGTCACCGATGTGGCCCACCAGTATGGTATCCTGTGTGCCGTTGGAAGGCAGTGGCACAAAAAATGCTCTCCGTCAGTGCAGGAGGAAGAAACCATTGAGGAAGGCAGAGGAGAATGAAAACGAGGACAAATCTCATGGAGGCAGAGTGAAACGTCAACATTGCTCCGGGGCTTGTCGCCCACTTAAACGGCGGCGGACAGTTGCCACAGTGAAGTCACGCTTGTTAAAGACGGTCATCCACAGAACTAGATTGCATGTGAAAACAGCACCTCGTAGATCATAGGCACACAAAATTTACATATCTGTGCATGTGACTTGACTTCTTGCTACTTTATGGGCAGTCAGTGTGTATTGTCAACAACAAGCCGTAGCCATATTAGACCATGCACCTTGGCAAAATGCCTGCTTCACACCTGCCTGCAGAAGCTGCATGGGAGACCGTCTGGACACGGGCGTGTACCAAACAACAAATGTCCAGTTACGGCTGACTCAACTTGTTGCATTTATCTGTGATCTTTCCTCTACTACTAGTACACTACCAATTTTTACACGCAGCATTTTTATAGTGGGTGTTTGATTGGCACTACCCCTTAACGCATGCATTTTTAGAAGTATTTACGTAGGCAACTGTCCAAGGTATATTAAGGCAGTCCACTAGACTTGCGTTGTGGAGCTGGTCTGTGATAAGCTTTCACCAAGAAACAAAGGTGTTAACAGCAGTAGTGGTAACAAACGTTTTTGTAAATTGTAACTAAAAAAGACGCATGTGTGGTTATACTGGCAGCATCATGTAAACACGGGACATAATCCATACATCATTCAGCATCTCATTTGATGGTCATATATAACACACCACACCACTGAAAATGTAGTGTTCATTTTTGGCCAAATTGTACATAATATATTTGGCCTAGTTTTTTTATTCAGTACACTAAATTCATGATGCATGGATTAATTTCATTGAAGTCATTTTAAACAAGTAAAAAGCTTAACAAAACATGATGGTACAGCCAAATTACTGTTTATTGGTTTTATACTGAACAATTTCCAGTTTATTCTTTGAGAATGAAATTATTTGCTTGATGTGTTGTTTATCAAAGTTGAGTATTGCAGCCAGTAGTTCTCACAATGCAAGTTGCAATATATATATTTTTAATAAACCAAAACAACATTTATGCGATTCTGTGTCTCTGAGACATTCAACTCTCCAATTAGATTGGAGATGTACTTGGCGAATAATTTGATTTGCACATTTCTTTATAGCCGTACATGATAGTGCTTTGGCAGCAGCCTACATTAATGCAGCTATTGTGACATACAATGTGATATACAGCATTCCAGTAGATAATGTTTGTAACACACTGTCCTGGTGGACAAGTCCACTGACTGCCTTGCTGGCAAGATGTTGGACTTACCAGTGACACTATAAACATCACTGAACATTTTGCACATATTGAATCAACATGTTTGACCCATTTGGTTTGTTGCCATTTTTACATGCGACTTCTTCATTTTTCATACACTCCCTGTACCATTAAATACCATACCCAAATCTCTGCAAAACCGATGTCTTTCTCCAGCTATTCTACCAGCCACTGTCACCGTTCTGAAGATGTCCTCCCATCTTTGTTGTGGCTTGCCTCTGTGTCTTCCCTGCTTTTATTTTGTTAGGTAAAGCTGATTTTTGCACCACAAATCCCTGGAAGGGTTTAGAGTAACATACTAAAAATCCCCACAACCCTTTGATTAACTATATAACTTCTTACGACAGTGAGTAGCATAACAAACCAATTCAGCGTTATGCAGTAATACAGACAATCTGCCTCAACAAGATGCTATCAAAACATTCACACTATTGCATACTTGACACCAGTTGCTTAAAGCTTTACACTGTATCTAGGTTTCAGGAGATTCATCCTGAGTGTATTTTTGTCCACTGCAGGATGAGAGGGCAGTGCTGTACAGCCCCATCTATGCATCTCCAGGCCTTCCACAACAGCCCTTACAACCACAAGAAACCATGTGGAGGAGTTTGGCTGGGGGGGTTGTTGCTTGCTACAGGACCCAGTTGTCCATTCTCTTCCTCTTGCAATGACCAGCCCCAGTCAGTGAGAGGCAGGTTGTTTCCATTACTGCATAGTGTGGTATGTGTGGAGGGAATGCTGTCGGACAGCCTCAGTAGTTGGAGGCTGCGTCTCCATCCTGAATTCTGAAGAGTTTACACTTCCTGATAACTCACTTGCCTTGTAGCATAAGTGGTTGAGTTGCCGTAATCTTGGACTCCATCTTGAATTCTGCATTTAGCTCAAGTTGGATTCATGGGGATTTTTAGTATGTTACTCTAAACTCCCTTTCAGGGGTGGTGCAAAAATCCGCTTTTGCTTTTTATATTGAACTTTTAGGTCCCATGGTATTTATGCCTATAACTCTTGGACTATTTTGGCACTTGAAAAAATTATATGACTACATACCATATTTATACAACATTCACAAGTCTGTATGCTGGGTGCATGTGTGTGCTTGAACGCTGGGTGCATGTTTGAATATGGTTGCTCAGTGCTAAGATAAAAAAAAGCAAGACAGCCCCCAACTATACGCATTGCTGTACAAGTTCCACATGGAGTCTTACAGAGACAATGTTATTCTTTATTGAGAGACTACTATACAAAAAGGTGGCACTGTTGTTACATTTTGTACAATTAAATGTTCGTTATCAGCTATATGACATCAAGCACTTCAGAGTAATGCAAGAGAAAGCATCAGGACAATGATATTTTTTTAATGATGCCTACGTCCAGTATGAGTCAGGCAGCAAAATTATGAATTTATAGATGCCTCTAAGTATGGCAGCTATTGTCTACACAACACGAATTGAAATTTAGAGTCAAACCTGCTCAAGCGACCATCTGCATTAAGGTACCACCTGGCATTAATGACCACTGTTAACCACCTGTATTAAGACACCTCTTTTCAACCATTCATTGAGCGGCTGCTTAAGACAGGTTTAACTGTATTATCAACCGAATATGAATGATGATTTTAGAGAAGGCTATGTTAGCTGACTTCAGTACTGTCCAGGAGCAGACAAACTCTTGTCCATGAATTTCCTCTTCACAAAACACATCCACCACTGCAAACAAAAACATTTACACCAATGAAACTTGCACTACAAAACTTTTCACTGATGATACTTATCAAAACAACATCCACTTGAGATTACAGCCTCAGTTGGATGCTGTGCCAATGAAAGAAAGACAAAGTTTGTTAAAAAAAAGCAACCATGCAACTCTGGCGACCATTTCATATCTAAAACGAAACAAAACAACTTTTATATAAGACTAGCACACCTGCAAGACTGCACCTCAAAAAATGTGATATGCTCTTTATACCTAATTAGGTTCAAATCTGAAGTGTAGGCAATCTGACAGAGAATGAGCCAAGTGACTAACTTTGCTGGGTTTGTCTGTGGCAGGGTCGAACACTTTCTCTGCCACCCGGACACCCGTCTCATGTCGTATCTGTTGTAGGTAGCTCCTCATCATGTCTACAACCATCACAGCTCCAGCATGTACTCAGCAAGATCTTACTCTCCAGAAATATTGTTGCAATTTACATCTTCGTATGTAGCCAATCAGATGGACCATGTTTCCTTCTGGCGTTGTACCCATGAACTGATAACTGGAATTTTACTGACCAACACAATATTCTACCTGTACTTTAAATTAAAAAAATTCTATTTATATAATTGTGGAGAAAGGAACTCATAGTATCCAGAGTTGAGAAATTTAATCAAAGTAATTTGATACTTTGCCATTTAATAAACACCTAAAAGTTACTACTTTAGAAGCAACACATACTGCATAACTGACAGGTAACACTTTTACTAAACACTCCCATTACATTATTAGTACTGCACACATAAGTCAACATTTATGAATGAATGTATAATTATTATAAAACAGTACTGTAAATTTCTATAAAAGTGAAAATAAAAACAGTGAGTACAATAAAATGACCAACCCTGATAGTTGATAGTATTCAACAGTAATGATGTAAAAACTAGCATGACATTTCAGCACATGTTTTAACATCAGTTAATGAGGAGATTATTTTGAATTTTCTGACTGGTTTGTAGCTCGCTGGAGTAACATCAAGATACAAACCAATGTTGCTGGGACTTGGTAAGTTTAAACCTTAGGCTATGAAAATTGTTATGCAAAAACTACTGTATAACCAATGTTTTTATGGGCAAATGCCAAATTTTGAGCACATGTATAATAGATAGCTGTCAATAAGACACAACTGCCCATAATGACCAACTGCGCATCTTGTACACAACAAGCATTGGCGACACTAACCTTCCTCTTGTCTGTTGGCTGGCCTCGCATACATGGCATTGAGAGGGAACTGTGCTTCCCCGGGAAGGAAGAACCGCTGCAGGGCAAGGGAGTTCATCTCCTTCAAACCCTGGTTCTTTGACTGGCACTGCATACAACAAAAACACGTTCCAACCATCTAGTGGGTAAACAGACGTTTTAGTGATGAACAATAATGCATAGCTCAGATTTTATTTTATTGGAAGCATACTTTTGAAAATCTTTATACAATGAGGTTCTGAGTGTCTGAGACAGAGGAGACATTTAACTTCATGCCATGCTTTGATGAACAACAACAATTATGCTTAATGCTAAATGAGCTTAATGTTAAATGAGACAGAATATAAAAGATCCCACTGTATATAACTGAAAAAATGCAACCAAAGATTAACATTTACATTGGGTACTATGGGTAGTGACCAAAATCGTCAGTTACAATAACATGGACAGATTAATCCTGTACATTCTACATAATTTATAAAATTTTGTGCTGTCAGTGCCTAGCATACCCGCTGTAGTTTCTTCAGACACTCCGTGATGTAAAGCGTGATGTAGATCAGAGTTCTGTCAGCCTCATTCTGAAACAGCAGTGACTATCTTAGAAATGCAGCAATTTTACAAAATTTTATCATACAAAGTATCTAATTGCCTAACCATAGTCCAGTCGGGAATTCAAGTGACACTAGAACTCATGTCAGTGTGGCAAGAAATTAATCTCCTCCATTCTGTGCTGTTCTGTTCTGAAAACTTCTTTGAGGCTGGTATTTTTTCCTCCAGGTGGTTGCTGATATTGTTGAGCCTCAGCTCAGTGCCACCTTTATAACACAATCATCTTATCTTCTCATCACATGACCATACCTAAATTTATTTTGTTTGTACACTTCTATGATTGGGATGATCTTGTAAAGATGATCATTCTGCTGTCTGTCTCATTTGGTGACACCCTATATCATTCATATGATATCTATTGCAGCGATGCAACTTTCAAGTCTATTCGTTAATGTCTAAAATTCACTGCCAAAGAGTAGAGTAAGTCTTAAAATGGTTTTACGTATGATCTGTTTGGCTTTTTTGTGGACTTGTCTTTCAACAGTCTGAACAGTCAGTAGATTCTCTCTCGGGACCCTGACAAAGGCTTTCTCCAGGTCTATATAGGAATGCCAAAAACATTGGTTTATTATATTCCCAGTTCTTCTCTATCAGCTGCTGGAGCACAAAAGTAATCATGTTGGTGGTTCCTTTACCACTTCTGAAACCATTTTGTCACAGTACTAGCTGTTCCTTGGCTATCTCTTTCTCAAGCACCGATTCATAGACTTTGCCCACATGGTTCAGCAGAGATACCCTGGGATGTATTTTTCACATTTCAGGAAATTACCTTTCTTTTTTGTAGATCAGTCATATTATTGATGTTCCCCTTTCCAGTGGCATTGTGCCTGTCTTGTAAGTATAATTAAAAACTCTGGTAAGAGTTTCTAAGGTTCCCTTCTGTCCAGCTTTATAGAATTAATTTGGTATATCAGTCCCTGGTGCTTTATAATTCCTAGATTTTTCTATCTGGATAATTACTCGGCAAGCTCTGTTACAGTATTGTGCTGAAGTGACCACATGACCAGTCATGTGCCCTACAATATTTACAAAAGTCTCATAACATGCTCTTCACAACCCAGTCTGCTGGAGTCGGCGGTGGAACACGTCCACTAACTCAACTAGGACAACATCGCCTAGCAAGGAGTTCCGTAGTAGGAAGGCAAATTTGTAGGCATCCACCTTGGGTTCCAGTGTGACAAACTGTCTAGAGTTCCTGCGATTGGCACAGTGCATGTCACAGGATGGTATGAAACTACAAAGTGGGGACATCTCTGGCATCCTCTATTTCTGATTTTGTGATCTCGTCAATACTGCCCTTGATATATTTTTACCCTATTGGTTTTTCCCAAACAGTACAAATATGATTAGAGGTCAACTGTTTGTCAAATAACTGTCATCCTAAAAAAACAGTAGTTTTATTCTAAGCAGCTATGTATGTTAATACAAGACTTGTGTTGGGACTGCACTTGTCTAATCATACTGGTACTACAAGTTTGGGTGAATAAATGTAAATTTACACCTTGTTTGGAAAAACAGTCCAATAGTAAGATGGTCAGTAATGTGCTTGCATTCATAAAATTTAATATGCAAGAGCAAAAAAGATGTTTTCAACAATAGGTAACATAATGTTTGAACAGTGAAATTTTTTATGGTTGCTAGTTGGTATTGTCACAAATGGTACTAATCTATTGTTAATAAAACAATACATCTATAATATACAATATATGCGGGCCATAAACTTAGTTGGTAAAAACGTCATTAATCACACAGCATTACTGCATTTCAATGCATGGAAACCTGGTGGCGTGTGGGACCAGTGATCGGTCCCATGTAATCACCATATGTTTGACCCCTCTACAAACAAATGATTAATATGCCGAGTGACGTAACTGAAACGAAACGAAATTGCCCACTGCTGTTGGAGGGAAAGTAACATTGACAAATTTCTCTTTGTTCATTCACTTTGGTTGGAGCTTGGCTTCCGGAAAGTTTTTGTCAAAACAATGCAGGGTTAGGGTAACTGAAAGGTGAGCTGAAAGGGCTATGATGTCCAAGAGAAGCCTCTTGATGACATTATACAGATGGTATGATACAGAATACATACTTAGCAAAGTTAGTGGGTATCAGCGGTGGCTCAGCTAACTTGACTAGTGGGATTGTCAATGCACTTTGACCTGTCCACAAGCGACAGGGTGACTGTGAATGGTTGGGTCCAAGTTCCCTCTCTCCATTGTCCACACTGGCCAGGTTTTACAGTATATTATTATTATTCACATTATTGTGTGTTATGTTAATAAAACTGCAGTCACATTAACAAGTCATTTGCAGTAAGACTGAAGTATACGTACGTACATAAAAAATTCACTCACCCTAACTTCATAGTTTTTGAAGAAAACATTTGCCTTGAAATACATCAATGCTTCCTCAATTATATCTTCAGCATCTGAGACAAAATAATAAAAACCGTATAATCCGAATGTTATGAAGCACATCAACAAGCACAGATCAAATCATGCATCCATCTGTAAAGGACAGTTTAATCCAGGCAAAGCAACTGAGTTACCAAGACATTTAATAAAATATGAGATTTGAGTGATACTTAGGAACCACCTAAAAAAAATTATGTTTTATATTTCATCCAGGGGAGCCACTGTTCTGCTTAGCGTTGTATGTTAATGTATTAAAAAAACATAGTTTATCTTCCTATTCCAGTTCATAAGATGAAAGAAGAACACAAATCACATTCTGCTATAATCATATTTAATTTGTAATGGTTACAGTTTCATGTGGAGGGAGAAGGGGTCAGGTTAAATGACATCGGATCCATGTATGGTCATACACTGACTTCTTGAGATGGCTCCTTAGTGGTCAGGTCACGAAAAAACAAAAATAACAGGTCATCGTTGAATCATCAGAATTGTTTTATATCAAATAGTTCTTTCCAGCGTTATAGTGATCCTATCATTCTAATGTTACCATAAAAGTGTATATATATATATATATATATGGTCAATTCAATTATATATATATATATATATATATAAATAAACGTATTCGTATAATTTCATACTTTTGTCATATGAAGAGACAATTAGGAAATAAGATTTGACAGACTAACTCCTAAAATTGAGCATTTGACAGGTAGAGGTAGGTGAAGTTGTGAGTAGTAAATACTTAAGATCTGAAACCGAACGTCTGCACACAATTCCTTGTAGTATGAAAGGTCATTACACTTATTTAGTATACAATTACTTATGATGTTTCATGTTCCATACATGTACAATAATATATTTGTTCTTGGGACCCAGTAAGATGCATTTGTCAAACTTTTTCCATTTGGGCTAACATTGAAATCATTTGCACTCTCTGACTGATGTTTTTTTTAACATCACGTTATATTATAAGACGCCATTACAAGGGAAAGGTATTCATTGAGAAGTACATAACATGTGCTTTTCAACTGGGTACACTTTATTTATATTTGGAGTTATAGCTATCAGTTTGTAGATAGTTTCGAACTGCAGACATACGGTTTCACATATAATTTCCAGTAGAATAGCGTATATTACTTCGGAGACCACTGATCAAGTTTCATCTCGCTTTAGCTTTTTTTGTATATGTACCTGAATACACAAAATTATTTCTACGCATGTTCTTTATGTGATCATATCACATTCTTATTTTCACTAGGGTGCCAACCTACGGAAACCTCATGAATAAATTACAGTGAGTTGGTGAATTGTCAAAGTCATGATGTGAGTCAAAATGTATTCATGTGTTAAAAATCATTACGTAATAGTGAAACGTGTTTTATTGTAGTTACGATCCAGTGTGTTTGATTACATAGTGTCATATGAAAGAAATGCACCTCAAGACTGATTGAACTTTGTTTCACTACATAGTGTCATCCATCTTTGATACCACCTCTCTTTCTCGTCCTTCTTCTTCGCTTGCTTCGTCGCCAGTTGCATTCTCTCCCACCCTGGACATGATGGATGGAACTCTCCCCCCTTGTCATTCTCTCCCACCCTGGACATGATGGATGGAACTCTCCTCCCTTGTCATAGCTGCACTTTCTGGACGTGGCACATACATTTGGGATTGGTCTTGGGACCATAGCGTGTGCGGTATTTAATTATGCCATGGACTGCTGGCACATTCCACGTTTCGTAGCTTTGGGGCTGACTTCCAGGATGGTCATCGTTGTTTCACTAAAACAGACTGCCAGGCCGAACTCCCAGCTGCGTGTTATTATCCTGTCCGCCTTCTCCTTTATTGTCACATGGACCTTTCCCGTGGCCAGCCTCCAACCAGGTCCATGAAGATTAAAGGCCACTCCTGGGCTGTTACAGAATGTGCGAGAGAGCCACATTATGTAAGAGGTGTGGTTTTACGCCACACTAGCAATCACGATAGTCATACTGGCGTTTCTACTGTGACTGCTCTTCCACTTGGAGTCCTTTCTGTGTATCTTCGGGAAGTCCCTGGCAATTGGCGATTGGCACCCATTCTGATATCTGAAAAACACGTTTAACATCTGTGTTCAGTATAACAGTAAAAACTAAAATAGTGAAACCGTTCACCCAAAACCATGTGTCGCACACCAGTCTAAAGTGGTTATAATGTTATATATTCTATAGAAATAAAGTTTGCCAACGCATATGACATATAATAATGGCTTAGGCCACTAATATAGAAAATGAATACAAGTATATGGTGCTTTGCAACATTTACTTCAAATGTTCAATTGTTTATTTAAATTATATATGATTTATATTTTATATGAAAATGGTTGTTATTTTATTATAATGACACCTACATATTTAGCACATTCGTTATACAAATAAAACCATTATTTAGAAATATAATATGGCTATCTTAATAATGCTGCAATCGTAAGTCACCTGAAACCGTCCATCATCTCCAAGTTGGAGCACGTCTGTTCCTGCAAAAAACACTCTAAGCCATGCCATGCATTATTGCTCCTGACGACAAAGCGCACATATTAACTTGGCGAAAATCACCAATTTACTCACTACTACACATTAATAAGACATTCATACAAACGTGTAGAAACATATATTCAAAAAACACTTACCAAATGTGTTCTTTTGGTCTTTGGCACAACTGGACTCCTTTCTGTTTGTTTGGCGTTACTTTATTTCCCACAAAGATCATTAGGAAGTAGCTCCGGGTAAATCGCTATGTAGCAGTTCTTGCCAATGTATGGTTTCAGGTGGTGTCGGGCAACGTATGGTTACTAGGCCCGTAAAAAGTTATAAAACATAGCCAAATGTCTTTACACATTAGAGCATTGACAAATATATATGTTATTGATGACATATTAATAGTTCTCACTAATGTATTGGAACTCTTCTCACGACGTATCTGCAAATGTGCGACGTACGGTTGCATAAAAATTTCCCTAAATTGGTTTTGGGACCTCCAACTTATTATCCAATGATTTTAATTTAAAACACTGCGTATCCAAAGTATCCGGCTGAATCATCACGTTCTATGAGAAATCTATGTTGTTTTGAGATATTTTGCATTGCATTTGCCTGTATGAAGTAGTGCGACTTACGGTTTCACAAAAACTTCCCCATTAATCAGGAAAATTCAGGGATTTTACCAGAAATGTTAATATTGTTTAGTAATTCCCAAAATATATGCCATTACAGCTAACAATTAACTGTATGTCTTACATAGGTGGTTAGAATAATAAAAACTGTTTTAAAGACATCACTGTGTAAATATTGCAAGAAGCAAAAATGATCCATTTATTGGAGACAGTACTCAGCGTTTTCATGGTACACATATAAAAGTAGAGTTCCCCAAAAAGTCCCAATCAAGACGCATATGTACGACCTGACCACAACTGTCTACTCAGTTTATTGAAGGAGCAATGGTCCTAAACAACATTTGTAAACGTTTAGCGAGAAATGACCATATATATATATATATATATTATTACAACATTTCACGGTTCAGTTGACAGTACATTGTGCTTACACAATACTACATAGAATCAGTAAGTGCATCCTTGAAGGATATAACAAAGACAAAGCAGTTGCCATAGTAATAGCAGCACCTGTTTTCACTGCTGGACCTTTAAAGTGTGTACGCAGAGGCAACACCGCAATGTTACCAACCAGCTGAGGTGGCCTCACAAACTGTGAGTGGTATGCCTGAAACATACAAGCAAGCCATTAAATAATAAATATGTCCATCATATATGAGATTACTTTTTGAAGTCACTAAAATATTCTTGGTTATTAATATAAGGCATAATTACCTCTCAAGAAACTTAGTGTTCGTTCTGAATATTTCAACTGCATCTCACAGTCTTCTTCAGCAGACTGAAGTTACGGATGTGTCACATGACCAATGTCATGTGACACAAGCTGGAGTAAACCGGCAGAAGACAACATGCCATAGGTCTGCCCTACATTAGTAAACTATCAGAACAAGTAGCAAGGATTTTCAAGTCCTATAACATCCCGGTTTACCACAAACCTATCAACACCCTGAGATCACTGTTGGTACACCCAAAAGACAGAACAGCAAAGGCAGCAAAGTGTGGGGTAGTATATGATACACAATGCCCAGAATGTGACCAACACTATATAGGAAGGAGAAACAGCCAGAACACTTGGCACAAGAATCAAAGAACATCTATCTTGTCGCCAACCCCTATCAGCTATAAGTGAACACAAACTGAACACAGGCCATCAGTGCTCTATGAAGGACGTTAATATTCTAGACGACGAGGAGAACTGGCACAGGAGAAAAATAAAGGAGGCGATTAACATCCACAGAGAAAAACCAATGCTGAACCGAGACGTTGGCCAGGAGCTCCCACCAGTCCTACTCCAGCTTGTGTCACATGATATTGGTCATGTGACACATCTGTAACTTCAGTCTGCTGAAGAAGACTGCGAGATGCAGTTGAAATATTCAGAACGAACACTAAGTTTCTTGAGAGGTAATTATGCTTAACACTAAAATATTATGTAGTAAGTGGACACATTGAGCATTTGATCGATTATATCTGTCAACTTCACAAAGTGCACATTGCAGTTAAGCTTACAGGTTGTGATTTTATGGCATTCTAGCATTAGCCAGGACAAAGTCGTTTGCAAAGTCTACAAACATTGCACATCATACTATGTAGGTTAATGTTATTTTTTACAAAATAAAATGTATATAATGTCCTCTTGCCAGGGTCTCTGAAAACTTTTGTCGTTGACAACCCAAAGAACATCCAACCATGCATAGGTCTAATTTGATAGATTCACAAGTGGTAGTGTAACACAAAAGATCACAGTAACAGTTGGTTTCAAGCTGTTTGTTAAAGCCAAATTTTAATTTGGTGCACTCTTTGTTTGTTCCTTTTCATTCCTTGGCAGATCATAACTCCATTTAGTGACTCCTTTCCACTGGACACAAATTTAGGCTTGTGGATCTAGTTCTTTCCAACTACACTACATTCTGTATTTGCCAACTCTGGTTCCACTTCTCTGTAACAGGTGTTTCTCAGCCTTTCCCTTTTGCCCTGAGGGTTCCATGTGAGCACCTGCCTTGTGTTACATTATTTCCAATTTCCAGGTATAATATTTAAAAATGCTTGTTTGTTCTTCTGAGGCTTCATTCAAGTGATTCAACTAGTCAGCCTTTTTCTGGAAATTATCGTTAAGCCAACTTCTTTATTCTGGCACCAAGCATGGTCACTGCCAAGGTGTATTTCATCCTCAGTGGTTCCTTTATGTCCTCAATTATTCATTTTAATGACACATTTGATCAAAAATAGAACCACACTATTTGTGCATCGTGCTTAATAAGATATGGAAGTCCAGAGAAATTTCAATACCAACCGAGCTACGCATTTTTAACTCAAATGTTAAGGCTGTGCTAATGCATGGATCAGAGACATGGATTACCACAAAATCCATGTTACAGAAGATCCAAACTTTTTATTAATAAATGTGTAAGAAGAATTCTAATGATATGGTGGCCAGACAATTAGCAATTAAGCACTATGGGAAAGAACAAACCAATTGAACCAAGAACCAATTGAAGGAAGAAGTGGAGCTGAACAGGCCATAATGTGAGGAAGACAACAAAATACATCACAAGGTTCTCACGTGGAACCCTCAGGGTAAAAGAAAAGGGAAGCTCAAGAAACACCTGGCACAGAAAAGTAGAAATGTCAAAAGTAGGATACCAATGGAAAGAACTGGTAGCCCAAGCCCAAAACCGAGTCTTGTGGAAAGAAGTCTTTGATGGCCTATGCTCCACCGGGGAGTGAAAAGGCTTAATTAAGTCAAGTAAGTAATTTGTGCATGATGTTTGAAATACAATCAACAGTCAGCAGATACATATGACCTTTGTGTGTGAAGAAGTCTCCACCAATTCTGGACCAAGGTATGTGAGGAAATTCTTTGCCCTTCATAGGTTCCATACGCTCCTTGTGGCATTTCACTCACCATTTTCTTGATACCTTGCGATATGCCCGGACACCACACTGAGGCAGAAGCATTTTTATGAGTAGCATGGTTGGTAGACCTGTTTTGGCATGATTGGTACCTGGGCACCAGTATCTATACACCATTGAAGTTCCTCCGACCCTACACGCATGTGCACTCTCACTGAACCTGCAGATTCCTCCAACAAAGGTTGGTTAGTTGTCAGTTCTCAAATTTGGCGGCACATCCAGTCTTTTTCCATGCATCAGTAGTCCATCATGGATTGATAGATTCCCTCTTTCTTTCTAGTATTTGTTACCTGGACCATGCATCATTGAATTCGCACTGGAAATTCTCGATTTGGACATACCTGTTATGTGTCAGCCACTGACCTGCTTGCGAATGTCACACTGCCCCTGGAGATCTCTGCAGTAACATATTGCCGAGACGAAAGTTGCTAGCATCTGCCAAACAACTTGGTTTTTTCAGATGCCAGTTCCGATTTCAGCTCATCGAAAGCTTGTTGCTGCATCTGGCCCCATAGCCATGCATTTTGCTTCTTTAACAGCTCTCTCAGCAGATGCATCAATCCTGCCATGCTCAGACAGAATGTCATCAACGGATTTATCATTCCAAGAAATCATCGGAGATCAGCATTGTCGGTTGGCTCAGCCATCTCAACAATCATTTTCACTTTAGTTGGATCTTTGTGAATTCCGTGGCTGTCTATGATCTGTCCCAGATACGATAGTTTAGTCTGTGAGAAGGCGCATTTCTCTAGATTGAGTGCCAGAATGCTCTTTGTCACCCTGTCAAGAACAGCTTCGAGTCTCTCAACATGTTTGTGTTGGTTGCGTCTAATAACAAGTTTGGTGGCAGTCAAATGGCACTATGAACGTTGTCAACTTTGCACTGTCGTTACTGAGCACGATTTGATGAAAGCCTGATATTTCATCTCGCTTGGAGTAGACTGTTCCCTCTGCAATGTTGTAATGTCGTTTCAACTTTCAGAATTACTGGTACATATAATTCCCGACGGGACACTTGGGTTCAGTTTCGTCAAGCCAACACATATTCTGACAGCACCTGAAGGTTTTGGAATTGCGACAATCAGAGTGTGCCAGTTGGTGGGGTCATTTACAGGTTCGATCACCCTGCATTCTACTATACGCTCGATCTCATGAGTGGGAAAGGCACTCTCCTTGATTTGGCGAGATAGAATGGTGTCATGTTCTCCTTCAGTCAGATAACTTGCAAGGTCTTAAAATAACATATTACTAGACACACCAATTGTTCACGTTTATTGAGGGCCGAAGCTGCAACATCTTGACTGGCTTCAAAGTAACTATTACATTGCACACTATAGATCTTAAAATAACGTATCACAAAGATAAGCAATGAACACTACATACTTGATGGAAAATATTACATCGACATTTACTAACAGTAATAATTATTAAAAAAATAATTAGGATAGGATGAATAGATGCAGTAAGACATCTTTGTAACATTGTGTCTACTAAATCGCTCCAACCATACAATTTGTAATAATTTCAGTGAAGCAAATGTATTATTCCGATAATGCACAATGGAAATTTTATACATCTCATGCCTTGCGTTGTTGTAATTCCAATAATGGGCCGTCCCAAGTTGGAATCAGCCACTGCTTCATATGTGATTCCGATTAAGTCGTGCGTTGTTGGAATTCCAATAATGGACCGGCCCAAGCTGGGATCATTCCTAAACTGCCTCCATTCCCTAAATGGACGTAACATCACCACCAAAAATGGCAAAATACCACCTACGAGTCTTGAATCCGTGTGATACTGCAACATCTCACTGCCAAAGCAAAGGCAAAGCCGAAGGTTGCTTCTTGGCAAATAAAATCACTGATCAGCTAAATTACACTTACGGAAGCCTAACTGTGCCTGTGGCTGTGGCCTGATCCCTATATCGCATTACATTAGACTAGGCCAGGGACTAGTCACACTAGTCTTGACGTTGAACCTGATTTTACGGGCATAAAGAAGACGTTTACCGAATTACGAATAATTAGTATATCCTTAAACTGTTTCGCATGTTACAATATATCAACATACCGGCATATTAATGTTCTATGACTACGCTATCACTTCGGACACTTTATCATTTCTTCTCAAACAGATCCGGTTCCCGTCCTTCCGGTGTCACGGGCCGAAAGTATCCCGTGCCAGAAGTAGGCGCCTACTTTCGGCCCACGTCGGTCACGGGCCCAGAGTAGGACCGTGCCAGAAGTGGGCGCTAGTACTTAGGTGTTTGCGCTAATAATACGTTTAAGTTTACCTTTGTAAATTTTAGTATATAGAGTATAAGCATAAATTTAATAATTAGTGTAATTATTTGCAACAAAAGAAATGTTATGGGTGATATAGAGCATGTTGTTGTAAGAGTGTGCGGCGGTGTATATAAGCACAGCCGCAATGTTGTACTAAGTTGTCTTTATTGCACAGCGCATATTTTGGCAAAACCATTTTCACCATATAATGCATGCAGTTAATTAGCAGAATTAATTAATTATACATCAACAAATACTTAAAGTCAGCTGCAATAGTAAAATCAATGCACTGCCACTGGTCTTGTGTAGTTTAAATAAATAGTTTACAAAATCAACAAGTGCCAAAGCCAAGGCAAAGACCAAAGTGGCTAACCAACCAGCCAGCTAACCAACCGTGCAACCAAAAAGAATATTGATGCTATCAGTTTTGGGGAGAAAACGTGGTTCATCATGAGTCATGACATTTAATAGAGAATGTGAAGTCATGTCAGTTTTATTAAATTATAAAAATAATTATATTGCCTCACAAGCAAACTTTATTTTGCACAAAGTCATCCAAGTACCTTGCCTTAGCCTAGGCATCACCTTAATTGTCATTTCATCTTATACGCCTGTCATAGAGACCACAACCCCAGCTCAGTGGTATGAATACTTGAAGAGCTCAACCTGTCGTTATTGCAAAGACGTCGCTGCAACTCTAGACTAATAATTTTTATAAGGTAACAAGCAAAATAGTGTTACTACCAACCACGATTTTCCTCACTCCGACTTCACGATGCAAACAAAATACTAACCACAATAAATATTTTGTCCATGCATGTAAAAACTATGGACCATTCATGCGCGACCATATTATAAGCTCCAAAGTATTTGATCTTATAGGAAGGACAACCAAACAACCAACCAACCAACCAACCAACCAAACCAAACCAAACCAACCAATGTTATGTGGTGGTAAATATTTGCAATTCATACTAGACATGCATTTTCAATTATTACTCGACACTTACTTGCAAGGGGGGCATCCGTGGCCTAGTGGTTAAGGTGTTGGACTCTAAATTCGAGGGTTGTGAGTTCAAGACCAACACTGGGCACGGTTCGTTTTTGAAGCTTAGGCAATTTCGTTTACCCTACTTTGCCTCAGTCTACTCAGCTGCAAATGAGTACAAACACTGTTTGGAAGGTACCTGCTATGGACTAGTGTCCCGTCCAGGAGAATCAGTATAACTGCACTCTAAGTTGCTTCGCACTACAGAAACCAGGTTTAAGCACTGGCCATATAAGCCTTCATGGCTTCCTAAGGCGTAATGCCTGGGGGATGACCTTACCTTACCTACTTGCATGGCCCCAATTTTGGTTTAGTTATATAAGTGTGACGTAAATGTGCCCATGCAACAAATATATATCAACAATATAGACTACATTACCAAGTCCATGTCTGTAAATTAAAGTTAACACCCTTTACTTAATGACAAACACCCAGTCAAACTGTATCGTATAAAAACTGTTTGGACGTAGAGAATTTTGCTAATCCTCATATCACATCCCATGTAACACACATGTAATATATCATTACCCTATTTAAATAAATCTAGCTAAGATATATATATAATTCCTTTCTATACAACGTCACATTGGTCAGAATTTGCCAGTGTTTTAGGTCAGTGTCAAAAATAAAGACAAATTGTATTCCCAAATTTTTACAATTAGTTTACAGTTTTACAGTCATAACAAATTGTTAATGTGGCATGTAAATTGTTTGCTGTGTCCAACATGACTTCTATTGAAAATATTCAGCCATGCTGCAATTAATTATTCATATTTGAATGACAGGCTTATAATAGACATTTACAGTTAGTAGTAGTGAACAGGGCTTGCATGGTCCAACTGTGTTATTATTCGGGTTTTGCAATTAAAATACATAGTAGTATTTTAAAGCACATTTGCATTTAAATATTTCTAAAAAGTACTGATCCTTCTTGGGGTATGAAAACCTAATGAGTGTAAATATATGAGTCTATCCTGAAGCGTGATTTCAGTTGTGAGTCTAATGTGAAAATGTCATTCGCGTCACACTGTTATATACTTTCCTGGCTAACTGATGACTGACCCTTTCATTGTTAACTTCCTGGCTTAAACAAATAAAAGCATTATGGTCTGGTACACCTGTGTTGCTTATAGTGGATATTAGCTTAGGTTTTCTGACTAGGAAAGATGCTGCCTCTAGAATGGAAAAAATAGACAATTAGTGTTTCATGAAATGTTGACTTTTACACAACTGCTTGTGAACCACTTCAACCTGTTGCGCAAGGTTAACAAGATTTGCCATCCAAGCCAAAGGCCCAGATGGCAAGTGGACAAGGAAGCCATTGTCTTATCGAGAGTGTCCAACAATGTTCATCTATGTGTAACCCACCCTCCTGAGATATGTGTCAACCCTATTTTTAAACATATTCACGCTGCTAGCAGTTATTCAATCCTTAGACAATATGTTCCATTCATTTATTGTCCTCTGTGAGAATGAGTACTTCCTGACATCCAATCTACACTGATCCTTTACTAATTCTACCTCATGTCCTCTAGTTCTGCTATCTTTTTTGAGTGAGAAAAACATATTTCTATCTACATTTTTATACCCATTCAATATCTTAAAAACTTCAATCTGATCTCCTCTTAACCTCATTGTCTCTGGAGTTGCTAAACCACATTCTTTCAGGCATTCTTCATAACTAAGGTCTCTCAGTTCTGGAATAATTTTAGTTGCTCTCCTCTATATGCATTCAAGCATACATATGGTCTCCATGCTTGTATACAGTATTCTAAATGAGGTCTAACTATTGCTTTATACAGAGGTATAATTAGCTTTTTTCTTTGTATGTTATGTTTCTCCTAATCAACCCAAGAATTTGATTACCCTTTGAAGCTGCAATATTACACTGCTCTGAAACTTTCATATCAGCACTTATTGTAACTCCTAAGTCGTTTTCTTTTACATTAGTATCCAGAACGATATCTCCCATTTTATAGTTTACATCCAAGTTCCCATGTCCGGTATGTAAGCATTTACATTTCCAAAAATTGAACAACATCTGCTATTTCTCAGACCATTTCACTAATCTGTTTAGATTGTTTTGTAAATATTTTTTATCACCATCAGTGTTAACCTTTCTAAACACTTTTGTGTCATCTGCAAATTTCAGTACGTTACTTGTTATATTGTCATCCAAGTCATTGATATATATTAAGAATAATAAAGGTCCTAATACTGATCCTTGTGGTACCCCACTCAAAACTGATTTCCAGTTTGAAACTTCTCCATCTACTACAACACACTGTCTTCTGTCAGTCACCCATTGTTCTATCCAGTAAATTATGCCATCCCTGATACCATGGGCTTTTAATTTAAGTAATAATCTTTGATGTGGTACTTTGTCAAAAGCTTTCTGAAAATCTAAGTAGATAATATCTACTGGCGATCCTTCGTCTATCCACTTGGTGATCTCTTCCAAAAAAACATAACATGATATTTGTTAAGCATGACCTCTTGATATTTGCCCATATCCTATTCCATAAATGTTGGTATGTCAACATTCTCATCCTCATCAATATGATCCATCACAATAGAAAACATCATGGAGCTGTTAGTATCAAACACTGAAGGTGACCAATGGTGTACATAATTATTCTGTCAGTTGGACTCAAGACGGTTTAAATTTTTCTCACAACCTACTTCATTTTGTAATATTCTTATGCAATTAGGGTTTACCAAATTCATCAGTATGTGCTGCAAATGTAATTACATATAAATTTACACCAACTAATAGATGTGTGATACAATCATGGTTGAAAAAAATCATGATTAAAAAACAATCGGATGTTTTAAATTTAAATCAGATTTTTTTATTTATTTGATTTTTTTTAATCTGGTATATATATATATTTATATATAGATGTTTATATTTATACTCTTTCAAACATGTTCTATTAAAATAGATTTGGGTACTTGTCTGAAGAGAGGGTACCGGTACTTGATTTTTGCTTATATAAAGACATTAGGCAATGTCCACAAGGCCTCACCCCCTGTAGTTCCATAATCTGTCTTGGAAAGGAAAGCATGCTGTGTGTCTGTGGTTATAGCAGTGCTAATTATTGTTTGCTAAGAGGGTGGCTTAGCACCTGTCCAGGGCTCTGTGTACTCTATGGGTCTCCAACCAGACTGCAAACTGGTACAATATTAAACAATTGTCACCAAAACTGTCTCACTTGAGTCAACATACTGAATTGGTAACAACTAGCACAAGCTCTAAGTGGACTTTAACTCAGGGCTTCTGACTTGAAAAGATACTTCCTCTTGAAGACATGTTTTTGGAGTGATTTACATTAAGCATCGATTCAGGGCACCTGTTTAACAAGATTTAATATTTAACAATATTGCCATCCCAAACAACAAGTTCCAGATGGCAAGTGGACAAGGAAGCCATTGGCTTATCGAGAGTCCAACAATTTTATCATCTATGTGTAGTCCGCTCTTATCATATATCTGTCAATTCTATTTTTAAACATATTCACACTACCAGCATTAACACAATCATTTGGCAGTTTGTTCCATTCATTTATCACCCTCTGTGAGAAAAAGTACTTTCTCATGTCCAACCTACACTGTTCCTTAACTAATGCTGCTTTGTTTCCTCTGGTTCTACTGCCTTCTTTAAGTTTGAAGAACATATTCCTATCAACATCCTCATAACCGTTCACTATTTTAAACATTTCTGTTTGGTCTCCTCTTAGTCTCCTGGTCTCTAGTGTTATCAAACCACATTGTAATAAGCGACTTTCATAACTAAGGTCTCTCAATTCTGGAATCATTTTAGTTGCTCTTCTTTGTATTCTTTCTAGCTTATCTATGTCCTTACGATACGGCCTCCATGCTTGAATACAATATTCCAAGTGTGGTCTAACTATTGCTTTCTACAGGGGTACAATTAGCTGTTTCTCCTAATTAGCCATAGAATTTGATTTCCTTTTGAAGCAGCAATCCCACATTGCTCTGAAACTTTCATGTCAGCAGTAAATGTTACACCTAAGTCCTTTTCTTGTGTGGTTCTACCTAGTACAGCATCCCCCATTTTATATTCTTCGTCCATGTTTCCATGTCCTATGTGTATGCATTTACACTTCCCAAAATTTAATAACATTTGCCATTTTTTTTACCATTTAAGTAATTTATCTAGATCATCCTGTAAATTTTTTTTATCAGTATCATTAGTAACCTTTCTGAATACTTTTGTGTCATCTACAAATTTCAGTACTTTGCTAGATATATCATCTTCCAAATCATTTATATATATTAAAAACAGTATACCCAGCTAACAATTTTACGTTGTAAGTACGTAGTGACAACATAGCGGTTTGGTTGCGACTACGTATATAATTTTCTATAACGTCCCATATCCAGACTTACTATGCCCTACATTCGTAACACACCAGGAAGTCTAACTGAGGCATGATCCCTCCTGGCACGGCAGTAAATATTATGACAGCATATCAGGCTCACCTTTAATGTTTAAAGGCATGCCTTTAGTTAATTGAAGGTTTGCCTTTAATTATTGAAATACGCGTACGTAAAGTTAAAGGCGTGGTTGTAACATTAAAGGCATGCCTTTAATTATTTAAATACGCGTATGTAAAGTCAAAGGCGTGGTTGTAACATTAAAGGCATGCCTTTAATGAATTAAATGCGCGTATGTAATGTTAAAGGCATGCTTTTAATTAATTAAGTACGCGTATGTAATGTTAAAGGCATGCCTTTAAAAAATTAAGTACGTGTATTTAATTGTAACCAATCGGAACCAACGAAGTGTATTGATATATACTTTTGTTTCGTTGGATCTGATTGGATACAATTAAATACGCGTACTTAATTATTTAAAGGTATGCATTTAATGTTACATACGGATACTTTATTAATTAATTAAATACATGCCTTTAACATTACAACCATGTCTTTAACTTTAAATACGAGTATTTAAATAATTAAAGGCACGCCTTTAATTAATTAAGTATGCGTATGTAACGTTAAAAGCATGCCTTTAAATAATTAAATACGCGTATTTAATTGTAACCAATCAGAACCAGCGAAACAAAATTATGTTAATGCACCTCGCTGGTTCTGATTGGTTACAATTAGATACGCGTACTTAATTATTTAAAGGCATGCCTTTAACATTACATACGCGTTCTTAATTAATTAAAAGCATGCCTTTAACATTACATACACGTATTTAATTAATTAAAGGCATGCTTTTAATGTTACGACCACACCTTTAACTTTACATACGCGTATTTAAATAATTAAACGCATGCCTTTAAATATTAAAGGTGAGCCTGTTGTGCTGCATAAAATATGATGTGTCGACGGCTGGTCAAGTTGCTCACTGCGCTTGAGCGCGCATGCGCAGTAACCATTTTGCCTACTTCTGGCACTTGAATACTTTACTTTATGATTATAAGAAAACGTGACCATCAAGAATTCTTTAAATTTTTCACAGCAACTGCCATGATCTCTTTGACATGCTGTCCCAATTTTTTTTAATCACGTACCTCCAGCTCTCTTAAAACGCCCCGACGTGCGATGCCCATCAATTTTGACAAAAATAGCCATATGTATTCATGCGCCCACGTGGCCCATAGCAGAAAAATTCCCATAAATCCCTCCGCCTGTTAAACTCTTAAAAAATGCACCATTTCACAGTCAATAGCTTCTACGAACAAACCTGCTCAATTGCACTTATGTCATTTCATATGAATTGTTTAAATTCACACATCGCAATTTAATACGCCCTATACATTCGTGTGAAGCAATAAACAGGAAGGTCAACAGTGGTCTTACCCCAAATAGGGAATTTTTTGTTTGAGAGAGTGCAAAATGTTATAACAAGTTGCGGCACAATGTATAGGCCCTACGTACACACATCATGGAACAGGAAGGTCAACAGTAATCTTACCCCTACACCAGAATTCAGAAACCGCTCACGCCATCGAAAATCTGTATTGGTTACAGGCTAGTATTGTTTTTCCCATTAAAACCCATGGTAAAAATGAGTTGGGCAATTCCAGAATATGCGCCAAATTATGATTCGGTTTTACTACAAAAACACTTATTTTTGTTTTGTCGTCGACCTGCAGTAGCATTTTCGTGAATTCCAAATTTAGTTTTCTAGAAAATGAACATTAAAAATGCTCCGCGTAATTTGTCGCCCAAATTCATACTCTCCTATCACTGGTACTATGTAACCCTGGTAGATTTAGCTGATTTGTGTATTTGTTAGGCTACTCACCAGGGGGCGCTATACCCCGTGTCACTCCCAGTTTAATGATCTGAACCAGTTTTAGAAAGTAGTCAGTGCAGTTCGCCCTGGGCCGGAGAAGACGACAGACTTTGTTATACGCAAGCAACCTTCTCCCGGCTCAGTATACATATTGACAATTTATCTCTGTCGCTGTGGGCAGAAACACAATTTGTGGCCATTTGTGGCAATGGGTTATTCGACGTGCCACACGCCAATTATAATTCTCGGTGAATGTTGCAGTTGCTCTATTTCTTCTGGACGCTTTTGCTTTACACATTAAACACTGTCAATACCTAATAGTCGTTTGACTTGGTTACAATGGTGTCAGAAGTGGGATATCTGACATTGTAAGCTTCCAGAGGAAGGATGGCGTCGGCAGAAGAAAAGTTGGCTCGGCTGGAGGAGATGGTGGAAACGCTAAAAAGCAACCAACAGCAGTCTGTTAACGTCACGATGACTGCCCCTCCGACTCGAAAACTGAGGATGTTCAGCGGTCGAACTAGTGAACTTCACTACTGGATCTGGAGGGACCGGCCCGGGAAGAAGTATGGGACACCCCAAGTGATGAGAAGGACTGTATCGATAAGATATTTACGTTACTGATGTCCACTTTTGGGGAAACCCGCAGTAATGCGCAGCTAAAGAGAGAATTATACGATCGGGTACAGGGTAGTAGAGAAAGTGTTAGGGATATCTCCAAAGCGCTTCTGGAAATTTCTGAAGGATTGACTGATAAGGCTGAAAGTAAGGATAATATGTTGATAGAAGTGTTATGTGAAAACCTGTTAGAACCTCAGATAAAACGGGAAATAAAGAGACTAGTTCGGACTGACCCCAAAATTACGTTTGGCGCACTGCGTTCCGAAGCGATTCAACTAGAGGAGGACGGTT
Source organism: Lamellibrachia satsuma (assembly GCA_033239005.1). Lineage (NCBI taxonomy): Eukaryota > Metazoa > Annelida > Polychaeta > Sabellida > Siboglinidae > Lamellibrachia > Lamellibrachia satsuma. The sequence goes on along the minus strand of BSQZ01000020.1, from coordinate 7,066,589 downwards.
TGAGTGGGCCACACAGGAGTGTACGTGTGAATTAAAGTTCACGAACCCCGCTACGCCTCCAGTAACCCGAGTCCACTGGACCGAATTGCGGCCCAGTTGGAACTACTCGCGACCACTCAGTCGGAAATCGTGTCTTTGTTGCGAGCACAACAACAGACGACTGCGGGTGTGGCTGCGAGACCTAGTAGACCGGAACCCCGTAGCAGCGGATCACTTCATTGTGAGTACTGCAGGAGACGGGGTCACACCCAGAATACGTGTTGGAAGCGGGCAAGCGATATACGCCGTACCGATGAACACTCAGGTGTTCATGCGTACGGGAATCAGTCAGATGCCCGTGCAATGCGGGGCGGTCTTGTTGCGCGATCTATGTCGGGTTCAAATGTGCCAGTAACCCGGAGTCAACATGGAAACTAATTCACCCCGTTGCCGAGCGTCAGGCAGACGGGCGTAGTAGCACTGACTGTGTGTTAGTGGACGCTGTAGTCTGTAAGACTCCTATCATTTCATGTACCAGTATGGTTTTAGATATGGGTTCGGAAGTAACTATTTTACAGGAATGGTGGTTCAGCAAACATCGGGGATACTGGGTATGAATGTGTTTGGTGCAATCCCAGAAATTAAGGAACTACTTCGCACCACAGAGACCCCCATGATCGTAGACCAAAACGGAAAATAGAGGGATGAGTAGTGAAAATTGCAGGGGACACAAGTGTAAATATACCGGCATGGTCATCGTGTAATGTCACAGTGTGAGGGCAACGTTGCGGCGGTAACGGAATGGTAGAACCATTGGATGAACCCCTAAAGGGAGGTTTACTACTCCAAGCGGGACTAGTGGGTTCCATTAATGGATGTTTTGGGGTAACCATCGTCAACCCAACTCCCAACGAGGTGTGGTTGCGTTCCCGTTCCCCGGTAGGGAGGACCTACACAGTTGATGTAATCGATAGGGATCCAGAGCACACGATATGTTTCCAGGAATTTGATGACGGGTTGAGAGTAAGCTTAGAACCCAGACATGTGACAGCTAATACACGAAGGATAGACAGCAAGCAAAGTCATGACATACCAGAGTTACCCAGTGATCAGAGGTGGATGCGATATGTAAATATTGGTGATATTCCGCCTACTGAAAGAGATCACCTGACTGAATTGTTGCACTCAAATCGGCAGGTATTTGCTTAAAATTAAAGTGATGTTGGGTTGACCCACTCTGTCAAACACCGAATATGCACAACAGAAGGCGGCCCTGTCAGAGCGGCCTACCGTCGCATCCAACCGCCTCAGTTTGAGGAAGTCAATGCACACATTAATGATCTAATTCAGCATGAAATAGTCAGACCTAGTCAGTCGGAATACGCCAGCCCAATAGTTATTTGCAAGAAAAAGAACGGGAACGATATAGGATGTGCGTGGACTACCGTAGACTTAATACCAAGACGAGGAAGGATGCATTCCCACTCCCACTCGTGGATGAGATATTTTATCATCTGGCAGGAGCCAAGTATTTCTCGACGACACGAAGATGCCCAAAGGACTTTACAATTCATATGCTACCTTTCAGAGGTTAATGTACATCGTATTCAGGGAGGAAATGAATGAAAAGGTGCTGATTTTCTTAGATGACATAATCATATACTCTTCCACTATTGAAGAGCACTTTGAACGACTGGCGTTAATGTTTCAGCGACTAGCATCTCACGGGTTAAAGATCGAACCTAATAAGTGCTATCTATTTCAGAAATCAGTTTCGTACTTAGGACAGATAATATCTGATCAAGGGATTTTGGTTGACCTAGAAAAGGTGAAAGCGGTAAGCGAATGGCCAGTACCAGAGAATGCGAGGGAACTGAAAATATTCCTGGGTACAGCGGGATATCACCGACGTTACATTCATAATTTTTCGCAGCTGGCATGGCTCATGTATGAATTGGAGAATTAAGATCCCAACAAAGTGAAGAAGAAAAAACCAGGACGGAAGTGGAACTCGGCCACACCAGGACCGTTTGTGTGGAGACCGGAACATCAAGAATCGTTTTATTAACTAAAACGCGCTCTAACAACCGCACCGGTGTTGGGATTTGCTGACTTCAAAAAGCCGTTAATTCCGGAGACAGATGCCAGCCACCAAGGACTTGGCGCAGTACTTCTCCAGGAACAGGATGGGAAGACTCGAGTTATAGCATATGCGAGCCGGGGTCTCAGGGGACCTGAGAAGAATCCAACGGTATATAGCTCTATGAAGTTGGAATTGTTAGCAGTGAAATGGGCGATTACTGAAAAGTTTCGCGATTACTTGCTGGGAGTTCCGTTTGTGATATACCCGGACAATAATCCGTTGTCGTACATTCAAACTTCCTCCAAACTAACAGCGGCTGAACATCATTGGCAAGCAGAACTAGCAAGATTCAATTTCAACATTCACTGCCGTCCCTGGCGACTCAATGCTTCTGCGGACGGTCTGAGTCGGAAACCTCAGGCTGAACACAACGGTTTCTCAGTCATCGATGAAGATGAGATATCTGAAATTCTTCAGGTAACGGTATTACCGCCTGATTTACGCCAGAAGTTACTCAAGGGTGCGGCGTGCGCCGTCACAGCCAAGGTATGCGATATACATGAGGATGTAGAACCAACCGTCCTACCAAGTCTTGGTATTGGGGAAATCCAGCAGGCTCAACGGAATGACCCTGTCTTGGGCCGAATCTGGTGCTATATAGATAGGGGACACGAACCCACACGAAGGAAAAAACGGAAGGAACCACCAGCAGTAGCGAATCTCCTGCAACAATGGGACCTGCTTCAGATTTGTGCTAGCAGGTTATGCAGAACAATGACGGACCCAACGGACGGATCAAAGGTAACGTAGTTGTTGCTGCCAAGTACAATGAGGGACGAAGTCCTACAGGAACTACATGACAGGATGGGACATCAAAGCATAAACAGAGTAGAGAAACTAGTACGTTCGCGGTTTTACTGGCGAAATATTTGTTCTGACATTCAACATTGGATTTCGATGTGCGAACGTCGCAATCTTGCAAAAATGCCACATCTAAAAGTACGCACACTAGTGCATAGCATTGTGGCCAGGGAACCCTTAGAAGTAATCGTCATCGATTTTACAGTACTCGAGCCTGCCAGTAACGGTATCGAAAATGTTCTGGTTATGACGGACGTATAGCAGTGCCGACTAGGAATCTGACAGCGCAAACGGTAGCCAAAGCTCTGGTACGGGAGTTCCGTGTCGGATACACTCGGACCAGGGACGGTGTTTTGACGCCAAGATTGTCACTGAGTTGTACGCGATCCAGAAATCCCGAACAACCCCGTACCATCCGATAGGAAACGGACAATACGAGAGATATAACAGAACAACGTATGCATTGCTTCGCACGTTGACACCTACTCAGAAATCCAAGTGGACAGAGCATTTGCCAGAATTAACATATGCCTACAAGGTAACACCTCATGCCGCGACTGGGTTTAATACCTTTTATCTCATGTTTAGTCAGGTTCCGCGTTTACCTGTTGATATTCGACTGCATCGTGACGATATGCTACAGTCGCAAGTTGCCAATGGAGACATAAGTGACTGGGTACATCAGCATCAAACAAGAATGAAAAGGGCATACACGAAAGCGACCGAAAAACTAAACCTGGCTATTGCCAATCGAAAGGCTGTGCACGATAAGCGGGTAAGGGAAGACGTCCTGCGTGTTGGCGCTTTCAACTAAGGAGTAATGCTTTTAGCTATGCATGTAGTGCTTTTATGTATTGTATGTATAATTTTAGCTATGCAGTAACGCTTCTTAGCTATTTATGTGTTGTATTTAGCTATGTATGTAACATATATTTTTTTATCGCACTTGTATTTAGCGCTTCTAGCTTTGTAGTTGTCGCACCTACATAATATTATGTTTCAACTAACATTACGGTATTGTTGTGTACATGCAGCCACCCGTCATGTTCAACCGTTGTTTGCCCCCAACGACCACAAACATAACAAGTTGACCTATGTTCATTACAAGAAGCGGCTCCTAGTGACCAAATATTTAATGACTTAACCTATGTTCTTCCCGGGAACTACCCCTATCAATCAAATGTGCAATAATTTGACCTACATTCATCCCAAGAAGTGCATCCTAGTGACAAAATATTTAACAACTTGACCTATATTCTTCCCAAGAACTACATCTAACGACCAAATGTTCAATAATTTGACCTACATCCATCCCAAAAAAATTCCCCAGCGTCCGTATGTGTAATAACTTGATCTCTTTTCCTCGCAAAAGACACTGTTTGGAAATTATTACATATCTGGTCAACTTAGGAGGCTTTTCTTGGGAGAAGAATAGGTCAAATGGTTGCATGTTTGGTCGCAAGGAGCCTTGACCAAATATGTAATAATTTGACCTGTATTCCTTCCAAACAGTGCCATAACGACCCTTTCCCCCAAGAGTTCACCCCAAGTAGTATGTTCCTTACGATCAGATATGCAATAATGTTGACCTGTTAAATATATATAATTGCCTACTTTCCTCACCACGATGTGCTCGGGCGTACTCTTTCGTGGCCCCTATTCACATCAAATCATTACGCGTCCTATCTGCTAACATCGGAGAGCAACTTTTCGTATTTTTCAACATTAGTCAGTCTCTTTTAACGCACATAGGTGGAATTGTGTGGAAGTGAGCAATTTCCTCAACTGAAAGCAATACGCGCCTTCGTTTCACATCTTTCAATGTTGATGTGCTCGTGCATGGCCGCTTGTGGTGGGGTCTATTCACCTTTGACCATCGACCCATCTTTTCGTCCGCCCACACTGTCACCTTCGTCCGCGCGTACGTTTACTTCTGTCCGTCTAATCCGGCATTTGCCTCCATCTACTAATATCATCATATGCTTCCGATCGTCTTCCCCTATCTCCACTTCCGACTGCTTACATCTTCGGTAATCACTGTCCGTCTTCACCTCCAAACATCTTCGCTGTTGATTCACCCCGTCTAGCTATGTAGCAACGTTTTTTGCTATTTGTTTATAGGTTGCACTTAACTATGTAAGTAACATTCTTAGCTTTGTAGTTGTCGGACTTAGCTATGTATGTAGAGCTCTTAGCTTTGTATGTGTCGCACTTAGCTATGTATGTGTTGTTTTAGCTATGTATGCGTCGCACATAGCTATGTATTTACCACTTTTGGCTACGTAGTAACGCCTTTTCGCTATGCATGTACCACAGCTCCAAAAACGACTAAATCCAAATCATCTCAATAAAATTACGTGTCAAGGAAGGAACTGTGTGACGGGCAAACTTCCATGTCACAAATTTTCAAATCATTAACTTTAAAACGCAAACTTTTCCAAACAAAAACTTTCAGATAATAATTTTTTTCAAAATACAAACTTTCAAATCATAAACTATTCAAAACAACATTTTTTTAAAACATAAACTGTTCAAACACAAGCTTTTAAAAAACACCCTTTTCAAAACAAAAACATTCAAATAATAAACGTTTGAAAACATCAACTTTTCAAAACACAAACTTTCAAATCATAAACATTTCAAAACACACTTTCAAAACAAAAATTTTTGAAAATATAAACTTTTCAAACATAAACTTTTCCAAAAAAAATTTCAAAACACATACTTTGCAAAACACAAACTTTTCAAAATACAAACTTTCAAAACACAAATTTTTTAAAGCACATACTTTCAAAACAAAACTTTTGGAAAACAAACTTTTCAAACACAAACTTTTCAAAACACAACCTTATCAAAACACAAATTTTCAAATGATAAACTTTTCAAAACACTAACTTGTCAAAACACAAACTTTTCAAAGCACAAAGTTTTAAAACACAAAGTTTCAATTGATAAACTTTTTTAAAACACACTTTCAAATAATAAACTGTTGAAAACACACACTTTCAAATCATAAACTTTTCAAAACACAAACTTTCAAAACACATATTTTGGAAAACATCTACTTTTGAAACGCAAGTTTTTAAAAACACAAACTTTCAAATGATAAACTTTTCAAAACTTATACTTTCAAAACACAAACTTTTCAAAACACAAACTTTCAAATGATAAACTTTTCATAACTCGTACTTTCAAAACACAAACTTTTCAAAACACAAACTTTCAAATGATAAACTTTAAAAAAAAATTTCAAATAAAGAACTTTTCAAAACACTAACTTTTCAAAATACAAACTTTCAAATGATAAACTTTTTAAAAAACAGACACACACGTATATATATATATATATATATATATATATATATATATATATATATATATATATATATATATATATATATATATATATATATATATATATATATATATACAGTCGAGCCTCGATATAACGCGGTAGTCGGGGTCCACGACTCCGGACCGCGCTGTAAGCGAGGCGCGTTAGGTGTTCTCATATCTGCCACCAGGGAGCTACTAAACAACAGCGACCGCCGCCCGCTGCACCAAGCCCAGGAACCCTGTCGAAGCCCCGTGTGCTTACAGCATTGTCTTATACGGCAATATGCAGTTTATGGAACTTATTAAACAAGTATACTAGCATCAAAGTGTATTATTTTAAATGTCACACCCTCTTGAACTGAATAAAACACATGTACGTATACCGTTATGGAATAGATCTACTACGATGATGATGTACTGGACCGCCAGGCCTACGAATCGAAAATAATAACCTGGACCTGAGCAGCCGAAAACGTATATGATTTGACAAACGTAGTATGCAAGCTGATAAAACACAGAAAAAGACAATAGGTAGAATTTATAATTGTTTCACTTCGTCTTTCAACCGATCTCGACCGAAGCATAAATTTATTACGCACCACTTAACATCGATTCATCATTTCATATGCGGATGACGAATTCGTATTTTCGCCACCGGTAGCGCCTTGGCTTGGGTTAGGAATTTGGCGTGTTGATTTCGCGTCGCGAAAACGATTAAATTTACGATGTAATGGAAGCATGTAATTTCACCCAAGTGTTATGTTGGTACTGCATATTAAATGCATTTAAAACGGTTGATCTGATTCTTACGCGAGGCATATTTGTGAATCTCGATTGCAATTTACAAACCGTCGAAGAGAAGCCAGCGACAGCGATTGATGTCGGCGGCAGCGCAAAACAAACAACACCTTGATACTCGTTCATTGACATCGTTCACCTAATGTTTCTTGAGAATTGTCAAAGCAATTCTAAGTAGGTTTAAGCGGGCCCATTTGACATTTTCCCCTGGCGGCAGAAATTCGGGGTCTACGACCGACCGCGTTATATACGAATCCGCGTAATAACGAGGCGCGACTGTATATATATATATATATATATATATATATATATATATATATATATATATATATATATATATATATATATATATATATATATATATATATATATATACATACATATATTAATATATATATATATATATATATATATATATATATATATATATATATATATACATACATATATTATATATATATATATATATATATATATATATATATATATATATATATATATATATATCATACATATATTTATATATATATATATATATATAATAATATACTAGTATATTAAATGAGTTATAGCCGTGGAACTTGTTTGTCAACGTTTCGTGGAATCGACAATATATATATATATATATATATATATATATATACATTATATATATATATATATTTATATATATATATATATATATATATATATATATATATACAATCTTTTCAAAACACAAACTTTCAAATGATGAACTTTCAAAAAATGTAAAATAAACAACTTTATACAAACTTTTCAAAATACAAACTTTCAAATAATAAACTTTTTAAAAACAGACACACACAAAATATATATATACACACAAACACACACGTATATATATATATATATATATATATATATATATATATATATATATATATATATATATATATATATATATATATATATATATATACGTGTGTGTTTGTGTGTGTCTGTTTTTAAAAAGTTTATTATTTGAAAGTTTGTATTTTGAAAAGTTTGTATAAAGTTGTTTATTTGACATTTTTTAAAGTTCATCATTTGAAAGTTTGTGTTTTGAAAAGTTATATATATATATATATATATATATATATATATATATATATATATATATATATATATATATATATATATATATATATATATTTATATATATGTATATATATATGTATATATATATGTATATATATATATATATATATATATATATATATATATATATATATATATATATATATATATATATATATATATATATATATATATATATATATATATATATATATATTGTCGATTCCCACGAAACGTTGACAAACAAGTTCCACGGCTATAACTCATTTAATATACTAGTTGGAAGGCTGGAATGATGTACGCATGCGTCTTCGTTAGGGCTTTCTAGGGAACCCTACTTTTGTATATGTACCATTCAATCTCTGAGTACTGTCCCCACTAAATGGGTCATTTCTGCTCTATTTTTTTAATAACATATGCCATCAGTACTTTAAAACACATTGTATTATTCGAACAACAAATGCAAGGTGCACAGTTAATGTTTGGCTATGAAGGTCGATGTCTCGATGCATTATTGATAAAAAATTAAAACTTCAGGTCAAAACCCTGATTTCTCCTGATTATTTTCATGTTTGGGAAATTTTCTGAAACTGTCCATCTGCAGTCATTCATATAGGAAAATGCAGTGCAACAGTTAATTCCCTTCGATTTGTGTTGCTTTTACGTCTCCCGAAACCGTACGTCGGCTCTAATTGCCAGTTGGTTCATCGGCCCAATCACCCCATCAATCGGATTTTCGGGAACCCGATGACGCCAAGCAAAAAAAGCAAACAGCATTATTTCACAACGTTCCTGATTCAGCTATAAAGTAAGTATTTTTTTCATGATACTACCGATTTTGTAATATTCACTAAAGTCACATATTATTATAGTACGGATGGACCCATGCACGAAGGATATTTATATCCGTTAGTGGGTCATTTAGTAATGGTTGTCAACATAATTATAATGTGCCTGCATCGTTGCGCTGGGTGATAATCGGTGATTTACAGTGTTTGGGAGGGAGCAGAAAAGTGTAAGCAAATGCGACGTACGGTTTCAGGAGACGTACGGTTTCATCGTTTTAGACGTGTAAGGATTACAGCCTTATTGCAACAATGTCATAATTCTAATAATGCTTTTATTGGCATATTGGGTAGACTAAGCACACACACACACACACACACACACACACACATATATATATATATATATATATATATATATATATATATATTGTTGCTAGAATAAAAATGCAACCGTATTCACGTGTTTAGACTGGAAAGTGATGCACAAAAACGTATGACATATTAATTTTGAGGATAAGCATCCACGTTGCAATGTGTACTGCACTTGTACTCGTCTAAGTATAGTATTTTAGTGGCATAAGCCAATCTTTTCACGTCATAGGTGCTGACAAACTTCATTTCAACTGTATATATGCAATATAAAGTGTTTTAAACAGATGTTCGACGTACGGTTTGGGGTGACGTACGGTTTCCCGATTTTATGTATGTTCTGAATACACATGTTAAAACCTATTTTTCAGACCTGGGGATGGGTAAACAGATCAACACAGTTGCCCAGAAGGAGGCTGACAAGCTGTGGTCCCGGAAGTATCGGCAGATGACGAGAAACGATGTAGCGAGCCAAGGAGGCTGAGAGAGCACGTGTAAGTGATTATGTAATTAATGTTCATCTGTTCTGGCCTATCTATCATGAATTATTGATCCCAACATTCAGAACTCGTTATATTTCTTGGTTTTAGCCTAATATGTCTAACTATAGAAATGTTTTTTTTCTTACAATATAGTTTTACTTTTACTCCAGTAGAACCGGAAGCATGCTGCCCCAATTTTCCCCGAGAAGCTGGCTGCTTATAGAGCACAAAAGAACCGGGCGAGAGAGCAGCGTGAGATATTTTTTATTATGTTTACAGATATTATAAAATGTTTACTTTGAAAACGTAATTTGTAGAAATATAAATATTGATTCATATCACAATTCAAATAAATATCAACCTCTGTAAACGTGTAAACGTTTCAAATAGATTCATAGTTATACAAATATATTATAAATATACCTGCGGCAACGTCACAGAAGTACTGCTATACATGTCTTGTCTTACAGTGAAAGCTGCTGCCACCGCAGCAGCCGGATAGAAGTCGGCCAGACTAGCTGGCCATGAGCCCGAGGTAATCGAGATCCCCTTGAGAAGGAGACGCCCAAATGACACGGATAGGAAGTAAGTTTCCTTTCACCTGATACTACCCGTCAGTTAATTAATTACATTCCATGTCATTCTTATACTTGACCTACTTACTTGACTTAAACGTATATGACCCTTCGCTGTCCTCCTGGATGTCACACCCCTCCATTTCCTCCTATCTATAGCACACCGCTCTGCTGTTAGCAGCGGGAGTCTAGCGTCATGTCTCACATGATCACTCCATGGTCTTCCTCTTTTTCTCGGTCTTTTGAAGTTTTCTTTTATTTTAATGAAGCTTTCATTTGGCATAGGACAAACCTTAAACATGTACATGTATATCTAATAATTTTTTTTATCAGTGTCACAGGGCCACCACCCAATATCACCAGCTCCGCATCTTGAAGCAGTCCATGGTGGAAAAGACGGAGGTAACAGTCCAGATGGACTATGCTGAAACTTGGATGTGCAGATACTATGAAGAAATAACGGCAGTGTACTATTACAAGTTCCAGGTGACCATACACCCAGTGGTGGTACACTTACTATGACAAGTCCCTGGTGACCATACACCCAATGGTGGTACACTTACTATTACAAGTTCCAGGTGACCATACACCCAATGGTGGTACACTTCAAGCAGGACGGCAAGCTTTGCGCGAAGAGCTACGTGGGGATTACAAGTGTCACCGCTCAGTGTGTCAACAACTTTTGCTTTCATCAAAGCGCTGATGAAGGAAGTGAAGGAACTCCTTCCAGAATTGTCGACTCTGCACTTCATCACAGACTCACCAACATCGCAGTACCGGAACCGCACAATATGTGCCCTAGTAGCAAAATTTCCATAACTGTTCGTTCTTAGAGCTTCGTGGACCTGCTTGGAGGCTGGCCACGGGAAAGGTCCCTGTGACGGAGTGGGTGGTGGCATGAAAAGGAAGGCTGACAACCTGGTGAAGGCTGGAAGACTAATCACCACGAGCCAAGAGTGCTAGTTGCACGACAATGACCCTCCTGGAGGTAACCCCCGAAGCCATCCAGGACTGAAAGAATGAGATTGAAACATGGAATGTTCCAGCAGTCCGTGGCATAATGTCTGCCCATGCTGTTGTGGTCCCGGTCCCAGTCGTGAAGATTCGCAGTACTTGCTTCAAGGATTGCTGTTACACGGAGGGTGGAGTGTTCCATCCAACATGTTCTGGTTGGGAGAGCACCTTACTTGCACTGGAGGGGGGGAGGAGATGGATGACATATAGGTGGTGGTGGAAAGGGTAGAGAGGCAGGTGGTGGAGGAGAGGGGTGACAGACGTGGTGGTAGAAAGGGTCGAGAGACAGGTGGTGGAGGAGAGGGGTGACAGAGAGATGGTTCAAGAGAAGGATGAGAGAGCGATGGTGCTTTTGGAAGTTTTCAGTTCAAATTTCATTAATTGGTCTTAAAATTACCTTTCGACAAATTACAAAAGTGGTCGGTTAGACTTTAAATAAATAAAGTTATGAAAACATTGTATTCATGTTTTTGTTGTTCAGTATATTAAACAAGTGATACGAATGATTGAGAAACACATATATGGAACACTCACAGGAATAGTTTTACACTCGGGTATGCACGTAAACAAAGTTTAAGTAAAAAGTGGTAAAATAAAAAAATACTATATTCTACTGAAACCGTACAAATGCATGAAACAGTACGTCTCCGACAGTTTTTTGCCCACACCTCCATATTTTTGCAAGTATTGAAGTAATGTCATATTAAGTATATGAAGTAACGTCAGTGCTTGGTATCTGTAACCTCTGTACAACCAATTTAAAGACACCATGACCTTTTGACAGTTAATACACATTATAAGAAGAGGTACATGGAACCGGACGTCTCCGGCGTTTTCTTAATTAGAATAATAAGAATAAGACAGACTCACCTACATTTCACTAACGTAATCAATTTAGACTGTCGGATATATGCAAAAACGTCCTTAAACAAGTTAGAATTGTCCAGTGGTCTTGCCAGTAATTTACTCCATTGTACTGAAAAGTATATTATATGAAACCATACATCTGCAAATTCTAAACTGTCTACAAATTTATATATATATATATATATATACATACATAAAATTATTCAATTGAAAGATCAATGAAACAGAAGATGTGCACACACGATACATTTAATAATATAATATATATATATATATAATAATATATATATATATATATAAATATAATAATAATAGCTATTGCCAAATAAAACGGTAAAACGTGACACTGAATGGATATGTTTCTGGTTATGTCAGTTATTTTGTCAGGATGGCATATTGCAATTACGGAGTTTACAGTACTTGTTGCTGTCATAATGCTTATCGGCAGCTTTCTTTTGTTGTGACGTTTGAAAAGCTCTTTTTGATTAGTGGGTGCCTCATAGAATATTTTAGTTCATCTCTGGTAAATATAGACGTTTTTTGTACGCAAATTAGCTAGTACGCTATCCCCTAGATGACGCCTCTTTAGAAAGTGGGTCGTTGGGCATGCGCAAGTGGAAACACGCGCTGGGCAATAATATATGTTATTAGTACGAAAATCATTTCGTTAACAATCCGTTAGGGGCACTTTAATACGAAAACCATTTCATACGTTATCCACCAGGGGTGTTAACACTTCCGGAATCATGCCTCAGTTAGACTTCCTGGTGTGTTACGAATGTATGACACAGTAATTTTAGATATGTGTAATTTAAAAAAAAATCATATAATCTGACATAACTGCATTTGAGCCAGGCACATTGGCAAGTTCGCTTGTAGAACATGTTGGCAATGTAACTGTGGATTTTTAGATGATTTCAATAGGCAGAAGGATTTTTGGCAATTTGTTTCGCCACAGGGCACTTGTGCGTAGTAATTCATGCATAAATTGGTGAAAATTTACGGGTATGGCACGTTCAGGCATTTTAAATTAGTTAGAAGTACGAGACTTTGACTAAACTCGATCAGCATGTCAATGAGATGATGACAACGGCAGGTAAGAAGTTTTAGAAGAATTATTGATGGTCCCATTTTCTTATAATCATGCAAAACGTTAACATGGTCGCCAATGGGAAACGTAACAGTAGGCTGAACCCTTCCTGGTGTGTTACGAATGTAGGGTACATTAATTTTAGGTATGTGTAATTTTTTTTTAATCATATGATCTGACATAACTGCATTTGAGCAGGCACATTCGCAAGTTTGCTGGTAGAACCTGTTGATTGTGCAACTGAAGATTTTTAGACGATTTTAAGGCAGAAGGATTGTTGGCAATTTTTTTTCGCCACAAGGCACGCGTGCGTAGTAATTCATGCAGAAATTGGTAAACATTGACGAGCATGACACGTTCAGTTATTTTAAGAGTTAGAAATGTTTAATTTTGACTAAACTCGATCAGCCTGTCAAAGAAATGATGATAACGGCAGGTAAGAAGTTTCAGATTTTTTATGGTCAAGTTTTCTTATAATCATGCCAAACATTAACATGGCCACCAATGGGAAATGTAATTGTATGCTGAACCATAAAATAGTTCTGACACTATCCGCCAGGTGGTGGCACCACAGGAAGTCACGTGACCGGAAGTGGTACCAAGTGCCACATGGCATCCCTTCATTTGGGCCTCTCTACTACTGACCACTGATAGCATTCAGATATCAATGCCCCGTTGTACGTGGTTTCTTTCCTGTTCTCCTAAGACTGAATGGCCTCGTCGACGTCGACCACTTTGGGGGACACATCTTAGCCAAGCTGCTCATCGTCGTGGCCCATGTTGGTTAGGTTGCTATTCTCGGGCCGGGAGTTCTAAAGTTTTTAGTCGGCATGGTACAATCTCTACTGTTTACCAAGAATCGCCATCATCACGTTTTTCTCTGGTGTGCTTCGCCGCACTCCCTTCGCTTGTACGCGGTACCTCCCATTGAGCATTGAGGGGGAGGTTGCTGCTCGTAGGTGACATTTGTGTGTGGTAGAAATACAGAATAGAATGTGCTACCAAAACGTGCGTAAATGTAAAAATAACTGGCACTGATTTTGTCAATGCACACTTCCCATCTTTTTGAACCGTTATGTGTTGTGTCCGAAGGAACGTTAATTTCTGCCTCTGGAGAAGGCTGTTCTAAAACGCGAGGTAGGAATGAGTTACAAAGAAATTATTTTGGCCAGTTAACTTTACATTTACTGAACGTGGACACTTTCACGAACGATGGTCACACGAGGGCTGCTTTTCGACCGCTACACTGCCTCCAGTCTCAATCGTGGGTCCCTGACCTACTAATAGTGCCACATTGCAGGATCCCGAGATAACTTGCTACAGTAAAATAACCTACATATGTTACGTGTCTTACGTATGTATTGACGAAGCATAACTCAATAATAACAACTTGAAGTGTAGCGTGAACAGAAGCTTTACTAGCCGACCCAATCTGATACAACCAACTAGCGTGGCGTCATCTAGCGAGTAGTAATAACATTACAACGCAACATCCTTCAACTTATGGAGAGGCATACAAATTACATACACTTTAGTATAGTATGTTGTATAAATTATAGATACGCAAATTAAATTAACATAGTGACAAGCATTAGTCAACTATAGAACATCTGTATAAATATGCTTCATTTGTTTAAATGTCACCAAATTAAATGTCCACACTAAGATCTTAAAAGCTTCTTTGTCTGTGAAATGTGTACGATGTTTCACAGCTTTCCAACATTGTTTCACAAGTTCAGCTTTCTAACAGGTTTCACAAGTTCAGCTTTCTAACAGGTTTCACCACCCTTCCGGGTTTCGTCACATATTGTTGTGTCACGTTCGGCGACGAGTGGAGTCGCGTGATGTCTGCTGACTCTTTCACAGGTGATTGTGCTTTGTCGGGGCTCTTCGTTGGAGTAATGCTGATTGTCTCGTCTGGAACTGTGTGTGGCTGTGATGGCCGAAGTGGAGACCGTTGAATGTTTACTTCTCTGGGTTTCGGGACTCTCGCAGAAATTGTCGATTTCGGCGACATTTACGTCCATCACCCGTTGTCACTTCGTAGGACCGTCTTACAAGCCGTTTAGTCACAGTCGTTTGTTCCCACTCCCGTCTCCCAGCCTGGATTGGCTGAATTCTTACGAGATTGCCTGGTTGCAATGGTCTTATCACTCGCCTGTTACTACACCGTTCACCGACTCTTGTTTGTTTGTCTTCCATTCGTTCTCTTTCACCTTTGGAGTAGCCACTTGGTGGTTTCAGAACATAAGATGTCGTGGGAACAAGAGTCTTCGTTCTGCGTCCCATGAGTCGTTGTGCTGGACTGGTTTTGAGATCTTCTGTTGGTGTGTTTCTCAGGTTGAGTAGACCAATGTATAGGTCTTCATGTGCAGTTCTGCATTTTCTTAGCAGTCGTTTCGCTATCTTGACAGCAGCTTCTGCAGCGCCATTCGATTTACTGATACCAGGAAGGACTTGATATATAATGGCTAAATCCCCACTTTTCACTGAACATCTTGAATTTGTGAGAAGTGTATTGAGGTTCCCCGTCACTGATTACAGTATCCGGCACACCATGCCTTGCGAAGTGGTGTTTAAATTTCGTGATAACAACTTCATATAACGTTTCCTTCAGAAAGTCAATTTCAAAGAAGTTACTGTTGTAGTCCACTATGATTAGATAGTTTCTTCCCTCAAATGACAGTAGATATGTGCCTTCGTGCATGAACAGCGGTTCAGCAGCTTGTTTGTCACTGTGAGTGGCGCATGTATCGCATGACTCTATGTATTGTCGAATTTTGCTCGACATGCCAGGCCAGAATACCAATTCTCTAGCTCTGCGTAGACATGAGTTAATTCCCATGTGACCTGTGTGTAGTTTCACTTTGATGTCTGGTCGCATAGCAGCCGGTATGACGACTCTTTAGCCGCGCAGAATTATTCCATCTTGGACGGTTAGTTCGTCAAGATAGCTGAAGTGAGTTTGGCACTGCGTCTTTTTTAGCGGCCATTCTTTCATGATGGTGTTCTTCAAACAAGACAGACTTTCATCTCGTTCAGCCGCGACGCGGATCTCATCAAGTCTATCACCTTTGATGGGCAGGAGTGTGTCTGGTAGAGGTGAGCGAGATAGAGCATCTGCGACTGGAATCGATTTTCCACTCTTATATGTTAACATATAGTTGTATTATTGTGTTCGCAGTAGAAATGCTTGCAGACGTTTCGGGGCTTTTGACAACGGTTTCGTCACAATAGCGACTAGTGGTGTGTGATAGGTGTCAACACTGACATGGCGCCAGTATGTATAGTGATGAAACTTCTCCAATCCGAAGTTCACGGCCAGAATTTCTTTTTCTATTTGCACATACCATTTTTCAATCTCTGTTAACGTTCTGTTCGCATAGGCCACAGGCTTACCTTCTTGGAAGAGTGCTGATCCAAGCCCATATTCGCTTGCATAATTTTCGAGTCTCAATTCCTTTGTAGGGTCGTAGAATGCAAGTACAGGTGCGTTGATTAGCATTTGTCTGACAGTTTCAAACGCGTCTTCCTGTGAATCTGACAACGTCCACATAACGTCGTGTTTAGTCAGATTCCTCAACGGGTAGATGACATCCGTCATGTGCGGCATACATTTGGCGAGGTAGTTAACCATTCCGAGGTAACGACGCAGTTCTTCAACATTCGTTGGTGCAGCCATTTTAGTGATAGCCTTGAATTTTTCAGCGTCATACTGCAAACCACCCTTTGTTATGCGATGTTCCATGAAGGTCACTTTGCTCATGCGTAGTTGTAGTTTCTCTCGGTTCAACTTGATGCCGTTGTTTCTGCAACGTTCCATGAAAGCTATCAAGTTGCGGTCATGTTCTTCGAGATTCTTGCCATGGATGATTATATCATCTGCGATGCACACGACACCTGGCAGACCGTCGAGTGTCTCCAAGAGTTTCTTCTGGAATATTTCTGATGAGACAGACGTCCCAAATGGTAGACGGACGAATTTGTAACGACCATAGCATGTCTGGAAGGTTGTCAGCATACTACATTCGCGATCGAGTTGCACGTGCCAGTAGCCAGATGAGAGATCTGCTTTGGTGAACATGCGAGATTGTCCAAGTTCGTGTAGCGTATCTTCGAGAATCGGAAGAGTATAGTGCTCACGAAGAAGTGCTTTATTCAGTTCTCGAGGATCAATGCACCCTCTTACCCCACCATTCTTCCTTGTTACGACAACAAGTTGGCTCACCCATGGAGTTGGCTCTTCCACCTTTGTGATTACGCCTAACTTTGTCATTCTATCCAGTTCTGCCTTTAGTTTTAGACGAACAGCCACAGGTATACGTCTCGTGGGCATTACTGTTGGATGAATCGTCTCATCGACTTGGAGATGTACTTTTCCAAGTTTGCCATCGATGTTGCTCAACGGGAGAAACCGTAGCGACTTCCTCGATATTCTGTTAATTGATCTTCATCAATTTAATCTTCTTCGCAGTTTTGTACCCGCGTAGGGGTGTGTAGTTGTCACTCACAACCACGAATTCGATGGAGTACGTTTTCTTGTTTGGATTCTTTACCACTGTATGGCAGATCCCTAGTGGAGCAGCCTCTGTGTTGTTCCACATTTTAAGTTTGCGTGTAGTAGGCTTTATGTTGTCTGCATAACGTGCGGGCAGTGTGTTCACTGTAGCACCAGTGTCGACCTGAAATGTCACTTTGTGACCGCCAACGAGCATACGATATTTCAGTTGTCGTTCACTATCGTTTGACAGCGTATGTATCCACTGATCGTCTGAGTCATCTGGTGCTGTCACCTGGTGGACGTGTTTACGCACTTTACGTGCTTTCTCTTGTGCGGTACATTTCTTCGCGAAATGATTTTTCCTCTTACACAGTGAGCACGTTTTGCCCCATGCCGGACATTCCGCTTTTTACATGATGTGCGAACGTCCGCAGAATTTACATTCTCTTTCCACGATGGGTTTCTCGCTACTACTTTTATCTTTTCCTCCTGTGTGTCACGACTCGGTGCACTGTCTCTGGCCTTAGTTGTCGCCCGTTTCTCTTATACAGTTAAAAGTTGTGGAGTTTAAATAATTTTCCACTTAGTTAGTGTCCGCCGTTTGTAAACAGTGTGTCGGGCTCGATGTCGAGGTATCGTGTTCACAGTGTCAACCACATGGCGTCCGACACTGTCAGCGCCAGCGGGAGTTGCTTGAAGTCGAACTGGGTCACCAGCAAAGTTCGTCTGTAGAGCGTAGATGTCACACAGAACTATCAGTAATTTATGTGACCGCCGCTAGCCACCATGTTACGTGTCTCACGTGGGTATTGACGAAGTATAACTCAAGAATAACAACTTGAAGTGTACTGGTTGGTGTAGTTTTCGACCTACTTAATTGGATATGCCGTTTAAAAAAATCTGAAGAAACATTTTGTGTAAGAGATCGATATACCAAATCAGCAAAAGCAACTTCATTTATTCAATGGAAACAAAGTATTAAAACAGTTGTTTTGAGTGAAAAACTTACGAATATTGAACGTCTGAACCATGTCGCGCTAGTCGAGGAAACCGGAGGAATTCGACTTATATTTATCATGGACATATATTTACGTAAATATATGTCCATGTATTTATGGCAAGCCGTACAGACAATCGTTTTTAATTTTCCCACTATGTTCCAATTATGTCAACCTTTTTATCAACCAGGCTTGACATAGCGCTTTATAAAACACATACACATATATTTGCATTGAATATATAACGTTAATGTAGTACATTTTTTCTCGTATATTTAACACATTTTAATTATTCCTACTTTTATGACAAGACTAGCTTGCCATACATCTACCACAAAAAGGGCTATTATTGTCACGTGGCCAAGAACGAGCAGGCGTCAGCAGACACTCAATAATAATGTCTGGTAAGCATGCAAAGTCGGTTTTTTATCAAGGCATGTATGTCATAAACGTGTTCCATGTCATATTATATATAAAAATATATTTTGCTCAGACAAAACTCTGTATGGTTATTGTCGTAAACAGACGCTGTGACGTCTCTAACGCGATATCAAGCGAGATTTCAATGGATCGAAAACTGGCGTGGGTCGAAAACTGCACCGGTAACAGAAGCTTTACTAGCCGACCCAATCTGATACAAACAACTAGCGTGGCGTCATCTAGCGAGTAGTAATAACATTATAACGCAACACATAATTTTATAGGCCTAAAGCATAGCCTAAAGACAACAGTTTTTCAAAAGTGTCTGCATCAATCTACGTGAGATTAACTTCACAAACACATACTTGCATTATATAAAATGTACATGTTGAGCAGGTAGGGAGAATATGTTCCAGCGAGAGTAACTATGTCTATGTCCCGGGGGGGGGTACTCCCTATAGCCTAGGCTTTAGCTATAGCCTATACTGAGCTAGGTATACATGTATGTGCCGCGCAAATGCCCCATTTTTCTTTCATTGTCCGAAGAAAAAAAATTATTTTTCTCTCTTTGTGCCCCAATTAAACCTGGTAATTCTATAATTCTCTCTTTCATCGAAGAGGAAATTTCCTAATGAAAACGTTCCGCCCGGGCTTACCTTACACTTATAGATGGTGACCATAAATTTCTTGATTTCTCTCTCCATGTGCTCCATGGGGCTCTGGCGGCACACCCCCACCGCTTTTGTATGGCAGTACCCCACGCCCCCCCCCGGGTCTATGTCTTTGTTACTCTGTTACCCATGGAATCGCCCCCTCGGATCTGCTAACTCGCTGAATGAACGTTACTTAGCGGCATGCGACCCGCCCACGCAGATGTAGTCACGTGATGCCGTCGTTCTTCAGATTGTTGACTTCGCCGGCGGGCGGCACAACCACAAGCGAGTCAGCGCGCCGAAGTTAACATGTCTGGTGGTTTTAACACGCTTTTGAACGGTTCCGCCACCGTTCAGAACACCGAACTGCCGGTGCAACGAATCCCGGCCCGGTACGGTTTCAGCGCTGTGTTAGCGTCGATGGTGTTCTTCCAGATTCTGAACAAACTCGTCGGCACGCCCAAGTCCATCGAAACGGAAGTTTGGAAATGGAAGAACCTGTTCATATCGTGGGTGCACGCGGTAATAGTCGCCGTCTGGGACCTGACTTGGTGAGTAAATGGGCTAGTCCGGGCAGCGTCGAAACGAGATACCGTAGCCGTAGGAATTGTTATGCCTTATGGGTGGTGTGTCGTCGTTATGTGTCATGTGTCCTACTTTTTGGCGTCACACATGTCTGTCAGCTGCGTAATATTGGGTATGGCGTGCCGACTATGTCTGACTGAAAGTATGGCAACTTGGTAATGGCTCATGCCATTGCCTATCAATAAAATTTCGAGTTCTTTCATGTCGCAGCTGTTAGTAAATATTCCATGGTATACATTTGGTAGTGTAGGATTGTAACTTATGATTTAACATGTTCATACACAACCATGAAAATGAACACTACCACTTTTAAGTCACTAGTTTGTATGGTACACCAAAAATAGTGTTGCAGGCAATCCCTACTTTCTTTCAATGTTCAACAGTCAACCCGCCCCAGCAGGGCCGGGACTTATATGTGTGGATTTGTGACTTCTGAAAAAAATTGGTTCAGAACTAATAAAGATTTAAAGCTGCCATGCACTAACCGTTTCACTAAGGCCTGTGGTCAATTCTGAAATGGAAATTAAATTGAAAAAAAAATTTGTGAATTGGAATTGATTTCATCAGAGCACTTGTGAATTGGAATTGAATTTATAAAGAATATGGTGTGAATTTAATTTATAAAGAGCAACACAGATTGAGTTGGAATTGAAGTCAGCAAAGTGAGTTTAATTGAATGAATTGATCAGTTCGTATAAAATGGTAAATGATTCAGTTCACATAATGAGCAACCAAATATTTTACAATTCAGTTCCTCTCAAGACTTCCACTTAAAATGATAAGGTCTGGTGAACTTATTTTGAAGTCAATAGAGGTAGCACCTGCTCTTTAGTAAACATGTATAATTAGTCTGTCTGCAGAGATCTGAAACCATGCCTGTTGTGGGGAAACACAGATCATTGAGTGCGTATTTTTGAAGCCATAAACTTAACAGTTCTTTCCATGTTATTTGAATAATTGATTAGCCATTGTCTGTGCATTGTGTAAGTACTGCTATCTGGTTGTTATCAGATATGCTAACAGTTGAAATAAGATGCAAGTAAACTCATTATTGTGCTGAATTCTGGTTGTTGATTTGCTTTTAACTGGGTAGTGTTTTTCTATGCTGTGTACTACATAGGTGTTTTGCTAATTTGTGGTTTGAATTTAATTTTAATTGATCAAACCTGAAAAAAATAAATGAATTAGAATCGATCCTTTTTGTCAGTCCTTGGAATTGATCAAAATTAATTGACCCCAGGCCTTGTTTCATATGTGTATTCCTTAACATACTATCTGTACATTACCAGAAGCAGAACAAATATGCTCCAAAGTGTAGTAGTTTTTAACTTGAATTGGCGCTATAGAAGTGAACTATTTATTTATTATTTATTTTTAAATAATGTATTATGAGTATGTTTATAATGACTAGTGGGCGATATTTTCTGAAAACAACCCGTGCACAATGTTATGGTTTTCATGCATGGTTATTGTGAAGTATATATACATACAAATGCACCAAAAATAATACGGAAAATACCAAAATGTATACTTTACATTATCCATTTTCAATGTTGATATGTTGGAAGGGAGTGTTATAACCCTTCCAATGGCCAATTAAAATTAACTGTTTGGATGTTCAAATTAGAGCAAAAACTAGCGGCCAAAAAGTTGTCTGATCATCTGATGGTAAAGGATGAATAATGTAAACAATGCAAGAATAATCCATGATATAAATGTTTTAAAACATTTGAATATAATGCAAGGTTTCAGCGGCTGCTGAAATGGATGATATGAGAAAGCCAATATTTTCTCTTATAATGCACCTTTAATGGTACTGTGAAAATTATCAATTGTATGAGAAGACCGATTGTTCCAAGAAGGTCTACTTTTGTGGAAATTCATTATATTTTCACTGTTTGTATTATATTGAGTTCATTTTCTTCATGCTTTTTGTTGACCACCAAGTGATTGATCTGAATGTTGACAGTAAGGTCAGGAAGAGCATGTGATGCCAGCCATTAACCAGTCAAGCCTTCAGCTATGCAAATACCTCTCTGGGCAATTCTGCCAAATGGTTAACCTTACCATAATTTTCTCAAATTTGGTTTATCCATACTTATATATAAATAGAAGACATGGGGTCAGTTCCATTCCGGAATTAGAATTGACCCTCAATTCCAATACTGGAATTGGAATTTATTTTTCGAAAGTCCGTTGAAATTGGAAATTATTGACTTGATACTGTTAATCTTTACCCCTTAAATTTATTATTAAAATCATATTTGTCTGCTATTAGTATGTCACCCTGAATCTGGTAACAGCCAGGAAGCTGTCAACATTGCAGCATAGACACTGTCTACTCTGTTTTTGAAACATTGTGAACAAGAACAATATAATCAAGCATTTGCATCAAAAAGAAATACCAAGATACTCTAACAGACAATAAAAACAAAGTCAGACCGTTCAGGCCTTATCTCATTTTCTTTCTCAGTGGACTAGGTTTATTTCTCCATGGAGAATACATGTTGGTGATTAGGATGTTGAAAACTCAAAAGTTTACAGTAAATTTGATGAAATATCGATGATACCACAACTAATATAAACAGAGGGAAACTGTTCAAAACTCAGATTAACGACCCAACTGTCCAAGGCTGTCCAAAATGTCTGGTTAGCAAAAATCCAGGAGAGGTGTTGCAATAGAAAGTGCATTTTATAGCAAACCTCACACACACACATATGCATGCACGCACACACACACACACACACGCGCGCGCATTGAATGAGCAATAGTTAATTTGTTAATCATATCTGATTAAATATGATTGTGCACACATGATTTCAAGTACAAATAAAACTGTGTTAAAACGAATTGGATTTGAATTTTTCCTTAGCTTAGTATTTTAAAAGTTGGAATTGACAATTTGGAATTGACAAAACATAATTGACCCCATGTCTGATAAATAGGGTACCATTTTGAAGACAAATATTTGTACTAAAGGGAAATATGATGATGGATGTATCATATCATAGCACAGCAAAATATTTGATGTCAAAGACAGCAGAGTGGTATGGAATATGCAACTTTCCAGATAAATTCAACTTTCTGAAAAACTTAGTTTTTCATCATATTTTCTTTTTTCTTCCAGACTTTTTTATGTAGTAAGGCCACAGTTTTTTATTTTTAGGCTTAAGGTTTTTTAAAGTCATGTTCTAACATTGGAGGAGGGGAAAAAATTAAGTTTTACTGTCATGTCAAACACAGGACGGTTGATAAAGAGACAAGAGAGATGAAGGGGAAAGGGGTAAACAAGGCCAGTTGTTTCTTTTAAAGTTTTTGTATGGATTACTACAATAGTGTTTAAGGTAGCTGGGGCGGATATTATATGCTTGTCTTGAATTGATTAGTTTCAGTAGAAGTTGCAAAGATAAATTAACCATTTCTTCACAGATTGTAGATTAAATACTACATAATATTCCAGATTAATAATATTTGCAGTTTTTCATTTATTTGGTTGTTACAAGAATTTTTTTACATTTTTGTAAATGTAAAAAAGCCACTAAAAATGAAGTTTAATCGTTTTGAGAAAATCCTCAAAGAAATAAAAGACACGCATATAAGTATGACAGTGTCACTGATAACTTTAAGATATATTTTGGTTAATATAAGCGAATTGCGTCTGCTACACCACCGTGAATGAATTAAACAAAAGTTGAATGACAGCTTAAAGTGGCAGCGTATTTTTGATACAAACCCTTCACCAACCATATTTCAATATCGTATTATGTTGCCTACATGTAAGATGCGTTCATACGCCAAATTGCAACGTCGTAAGCAGGGTTGTTTGATTTAAATCATTTGATTTAAATCATGATTTAAATCACTCCAAAAAAATCATTGATTTATGATTTTTTTGACTTCTGGTTTTTTAATTGCTGATTTATATGAATTTAACACAAATAATTGTTTACAAGCATCGAGATCAACAAAGTTTTGTACGTTTTTTAATACAAAACACAAAGTGCGCACACTTGTGTAGCTGTATTGTCACCAGATACCCTGATAGTAAAATATTTTAGGACATTGTGTATGTTTGAGCTATTCCCTTTCTGAATGTAGTGAAGCCACACAAACTTGTCTTCCAGAAGAAGTATCTTTTCAACACAGAAGCCCTGAGTTAAAGTCCACTTATAGCTTGTGCTAGTTGTTAGCAATTCAGTATGTTGACTCAGTTGTTTAATACTGTACCAGTTTGTATTCTGGTTAGAGACCCTTAGAGTACACAGAGCCCTGGACAGGTGCTAATCCACCCTCTCAGCAAACAATAATTACCACTGCTACAGCCACAGACCCACAACATGCTTTCCTTTCCAAGACAGATTATGCAACTACAGGGGGTGAGGCCTTGTGGACATTGTCTAATGTCTTTATATAAGCAATAATCATGTACCCTCTGTTAAGACAAGAACCCAAATCGATTTGAATAGAACATGTTTGAAAGAGTTTACCAATTTAAACATCTATATAAATATCTATATACCAGATTTTAAAAAAATCAAATAAATCCGATTTAAATAAAAAAAATCAGATTTTTTTTATAAAAATCATGATTTTTTTCAACCCTGGTCGTAAGTATTGTAGTTTTTTCTAAAATAAGAAATTAAGCATCATTTACTGGTTATTAATGAAAATGCAATCTCAACAAATGTTTGTTTTTTGTGATGAAATTTACAATTTTTCACTGACGTTTTATGTATTGTTGACAAAACATGACCATTTGTAATATTGACACGTGCCCTTAATTTACTGCCACAATCCGGCGGGGTCAATAGGTCACATATACGTTGCCATTTCCATTAGCGTCAAAGGCACAATAAACTACATTAGCGCTGATATATGCTGGTTTAAGGACATGATTTAGTTAGACGTATATAATACTGATGTGTACTGTAATCACAGTAACCAGACGATATGTTCTGCTTTCACGGCAAACGAATATAGCTGGTTCGAACATCGTAGCAACATGTTAGCAATACGTTACAGCTTGAATACAGCCTGGGGCCTACGCCTGGAAATAGTCCATCTATGTTTCGTTTTGAAACTTTCATGACTATGAAAATCACTTCTCTTACACAACATTATTCACACCAATTTTGCACGTGACTGATCATTTGTATTTTGTATTACCAGTCGGAGAACAATGAGTTGTCTGCGTAGTAATGCGGTACAACGTTGCCGTGAAAGGCGTTCTCCAGCATTGTGAATATATTTTCGGTGCCGCAATGCTTCTCTGCCATTCGATTTTTTTTAACATTTAGTTTTTCAGACATTAGATATTTGTTTTTATAGATTATTATTATAATAGATTATTTGTAAAAAAAATGTCGGTGGGACATTAAAAAAATAAACCGCTTTTTTTATTCACCAAAATGTGGTTGGCGGATCCGTAAACTTAAAAAAATAAAAACCGTCGCCTAATGAGATAGAGTGACATAGTAGTCTAACTGTTAAATTTAATTTCTCGATGTTCAGCATGGTTACAGGAATCCTGGTTCCAATTTAGGTGAAATCAGGCACGTACGTCCATAACACCCAAAAAAAAATTTTTTTATTTGTTTAGACAAAGTACATTTTTAGTCCTGAGTATGCACAAGTACTTTATTTTAGTCGTCATAGTTTATGGTTTATCTTCGTTGTGGATTTACACGTTTTATACACGTCCATAATGCTGTACGTCCATAACACAATTCTCACAGGGCAAAGTTGATAGGGCTACCACATTTTGTCAAATATTTGATAGGGCTATGCCATTGTTTTCACTTAATGATAGTTCTGTCACAAGGGAAAATTACTACGCCCAACACTGGAATTCTACACCAACTGGGGCATCTGTATGGACATATCAAGAAACACATGTATGATACAATGGAGTATGTCCTAACTCCTAAGGCAGTTTATCTCTCTCTGAGAGTCTTGTCACCATAGCTGAATCTGGTCCATTTCAGAAAAAAATATAGAAAGTTAGCATGCAAACATAAGAAGAACTGAACCAGTGCTTTTAGACCTGACATACTAAAATTAAATAGTTTATTGTAACTAATTTCAAGAAGTACAAATATATAGAGCAAAATTCTTTACAAAAACACATATAGAGAACAATGAGGGAAAAACATAAATACTCAAATACACGAACATCATTTTGTTCTCCTGGTAACATCAAAGTCGGTTTGCTAGAGTTCTGATAAGAGAGTATTTTTTATTATTAAATATCAAGTTGCATACCCTAATTTATTGACTATGAGACGTGTTATGCATCCATGTTTATTGAATAGTGCAGTTCACTGTTCTCCTGTTTATCTGTTTATTATGCTTACACAGAGTACAGTACAACTATAAACAAAGGCCACAACCATTTGAAATCCTAATGAGTTTCTCCATACTGAGCCATTTCAAAGCAGTTCTACTCATAAAATATAACCACAAATAATTCATACCAGTACATTAGCAATGTTCATATCAAGATACGTCCAGAGGGGTTTTGTCTATACCCCATTGGTGTACACCCATTCTTTCTACTGTGTTATACCCAAATTTGTTTACAGTTGTGTTTTGAGGTTGTACCTAGGGTACCATGAGTCTCTTGGCTTCAAGCCCAGTCAGTATTCTTATGTAATAAACCTGTGGGCTGTAGCTCACTCTCAGTTGAGCTTATTTACTGACTTGGGCAGTGTTAATTACATGATCAGCAGAAACCACCACCTGGCCCTTCACTGTGTACACTGTGATAAAAGATTACATAATCAAAGGAAAGACAGACCAATGACCAATTGGGGTATACCTTGAAAACAGCTAATATTTTTTATGTATTTGGAGACCCTTTGGATGCCAGGTGTGAAATGTTTGCTGGCAGGTTGCAATTAAATATTGCTTAGAAGGAAGTTGGTGCACTTATTATATCTGGATATTCCTTTGATTATATGAGCAGGTCCTGCAGGTGTTATAATTAAGATCTTCATTTTCAATTTGTGTGAGAGAGTATTTATATTTTTTCTGGTAGTTTGTTATAAAAAATACTTGAAATTAATGAAATTACACAACCTATTTCAATTACAATTGTAATTACAGCAGGATTTCAAAACATGTCAATTACAGCATTTAGCTGTAATTGTAATTGACTTGTTTGAAACAACATTCAAAAATAATTTTCTTTGAGTTTGCTAATAGTATTAGCTAGGTTACATATGCCCATTTCAAAATCCACCTATTCAAATTGTGTAGTATTGCATGTCTTGTCCAAAATTCTCGGAAATGTACATCCATAACGCTGGAATTGCCCCTCTAGCTTGTACTTGATATATAATAGCCTATATGGGCCCACATACCTCTAATGTGCCAAGTTGCTAAAATATTGAACTATTGGTTAAACTAAAGCTTGTTCAGTCTTGTTGACTCCTCCCCCATTTAACTGATGGGTTGCTGGCTTCTCTAATCTGTCATTGTCTGTTTATCAGGTGTCACTCCTCAACTGTCCCCTACCAAAGTCCATACATTACAGACATTATTCATGTCTGTACATGAAAAGTTCCCTACATCAGACCTGTTAGATTGTACTGATTTCCCATAATACACTACAGATTTGGGGAGGAATATGGCCATAACCCGTTTTAACACAGATTTGCTTAAAATGGAAATTTTTTTTGATAAAGTACGTATTTTGTTGTGTTCATCACAAAAAAATTTAAATAGAGAAAGAGGAGATTGTCAGTATAAAAATTTTTGAAGATGATGTTATAACAGTGAGGCTTCTTGGCATAACGGACCCAAGCAGATGCGACAATGAAGGAATCCATGATGTCATCAATGACAAGTGCCAAGAGACGCAACTAGACATAACTAATAGTTGTGTCACAACAGCAGCTGATGGTGCATCTGTTAACTTTGGAAAGAACAATGGTGTGCTGACCAGGTTGCAGTCATCAATGCTGTGATTCATTAAGATACACTGTGTGGCACATCATCTTGAAATAGCACTGACCGATGATGGATGAAAGGATCATATTACAACGAGATTGACCAGCTGATGATGCGTCTCTATTACATGTACAGACGCTCTGCAAAGAAATGGAAAAGATTGCAAGCTGTCAGGGAAGCATTTGATGAGCTGATGTATTGAAGCCAGTGCAAGTTTAGGGAACCATGTGGGTCAATCATCAAAGGAAGGCTGTGCATGCTCTCACCTGCAATTACGCCTGCCTGGTGACACAGTTCCAGGACATGGCTTCAGGTGCACTTGGACACATTTGAGGAGATGACAAAGTGAAAGGTTACTTGAAACACATGATGTTGCACAAGTCTGTTTTGTACCTTACAACATGCCACGACTTGTTAGAGGACATGGCCGAATTGTCACTGTCTCTATAGAATGATGCAGTGCCACTCTCAGCAGTCTGAAGCAACATTGAGGTTGTAGAAGCACACATCACCACAAAGAGAAACAATCCTGGAACAGATGTTGCCATAGTGCTCAGGGAAGTAACAGAGGATGGTGGTTGGCTGTTTAAGGGAATTGCCCTCAAAAGCAATGCCAACAAAGTTGAATCTTACATGGAGAAATCAAGACAAGTGCTTGATAGGGCGAGCAACTGCATCACAAGGTGATTTTCAAACTTTGTGGATGATCCAGTGCTGCAGGCAGCTGATATCCTTGACCCTGCCAACTACCCAAGTAACACTGTTGACCTTCTAGTGTACAGAAATGCACATGTGAGCACGTAGGTCAACCATTTTCATGACATATTTATTACAAACGACTGCAACACTGAGTGCATCGAGCAAGAATGGGACCGACTGAAGTATGAAATCATGCGTCACTACAAAGGTAAACCGTTCAAGGCTCTCTGGAAGAAAATGCTCACGGAGAAACAAGATCGTTTTCCTAATGTGTTGCACCTGATGAGGATTTTGTTAGTATGCCCAGTTGCTTCAGCACATGTAGAATGCCAGTTTCCTTACATGAAGAGCTCTTGGGGACTGGCGGCTGAACCTTGGGGTCCGCACACTAGAACATCTGTTGCAGATTTCAGCTGAAGTACCCAAGCCAGAAACTTTCCAGCCAGAGCGGGCTATAGAAAGATGGAGCCGTTCGTCAGCCCATGCAAGAAGACCAAACATTGCACCATATGGACCACGGAAGTAATGTGGCCTGTTGTTAGATCCATAGGGCTTTGAACATTTTGTTTTATTTTAATGTAAATATTCTTTGCTCATATCACAGCATACCGTACATTTTATACAGCTGGCTAATGTAAGCATTTTTTATTGGAATACTGCTGGTACTAGTTTCTGCAAGGACTGTTCCACAACAGCAGTAAGACCCAATATGTATGCACGTTAACTTTCTACACTAAACACTGCCACATCTAGGAAGAAACTACCTTTTTGTGTCTTGAGATGTCGCTTTATCTGACTGTGCAATTGAAAAGGCTAAGTTGAGTGTTTGTATTAAAGAACAAATGCAAACTCTCCAAGTATATTTTAAAATGCACTACTTGACTTTCAGTGACTTACCGTGTTGTCTGATGTTAACGTTCTTCATATTAGTTCTTCATATAAATAAAATTATATATTGACTACATAATCAAATCACTAAATAACACATAATATATACTTAATGTAAAACAGATTTCTATGGTTGTGTTAACTTTTTGACAAACACAGAACTTCAGTTATTGAATAACGCAAGTAATAGGCTGGTGTAATTTTTTTAGTCTGTAAAAGTCAAGACCAACTGGCCTTGCGCTCAGTTTTGCCAAATTCGAGGCCTGAAACATGATTCAATGTTTGAATGAAAAATATCATAACGTACCTTTGCTACGGTTTCCACATGGAGTGTGTGCAACTGCATGTATATAACTGCTACTATTTCAGACGCACAAGAATCCATTAAGATTTGATTGACTTTCTAGTTGCGTCCACGTAACTAATATATGTTGTAACTTTGGAATCAAATTACATGGTATCACTACTATTTTGTGCAACATTCATTACTTTACTGATGGGGTTTATAGCGACAGACTTGAATCATGATTAAACCAATTTGGATTTTAAAAGCATCACTCAACTGAAATGCTCATATTTTTATTAAAAGAACTCTTTCGACACTACATAGCGAATGGCTCTTCTATGTATGTTACTATGCTGGATGCCTCTAAGGCCTTTGACAAAGTCAATCATAGTAAGGTATTCACCAAAATAATTGACCGGGGATGTCCTTCTTTTATTGTTCGCATTCTTTATTACTGGTACAGAACCCAGAAATTTACTGTCAGATTGTGTTGTAGCTTCTCAGAATTTTTTACTGTTTCAAATGGTGTTAAGCAGGGTGGAATCCTTTCTCCACGTTTTTAATGTTTACATGGATGACTTAAGTGTAAATTTGAAAAAATTACAAATTGGCTGTCTTTATGCAGGAACCATAATGAATCGTATGATGTATGCCGATTACCTTTGTGTTTATTCACCTAGTGTTGTGGGGTTGAGAAAACTCACCGATTGTTGTGCCGAGTATGGCAATATGTTTGATATAACATACAACGCCAACAAATCTTTCTGCATGGTTATTGATAACAAACCTAGAGACAAGAAAAATATTCATCCAGTTGTTATCAATAACCATACACTACCTTACACTGAGAAATGTAAATACCTTGGCCATATTATAAACAATAATCTTACTGATGATGACGATATTGCCAGGCAGAAAAGATGTATCTATGCTCAGGCAAATGCTTTAGCCAGAAAATTTTACTGATGCAACAATTCCATTAAAACAACTTTATTTAATTCATACTGTGGTTCAATGTACACCTCAAGTCTTTGGTGTCATTTTAAAAAACAGTCTGAAAAGTATTACTGTCGCTTATAACAACAGTTTTAGAATTATACACAACATGTCACCCCGCTGTAGTGCAAGCCATATGTTCACTACTAATTATGTTAAATCCTTTAATGAACGTATTCGCTCATCAATTTTTAGCCTTTTATGCCGGTTAAAAAAATCTGACAATATACTTTTTGTGAATTATCTTCACACTTATTTATTATCGAAGTCCATTGATTAAACATTGGATTGATCAGTTGTATGCTTTTAATTCATGATATTTGTACTTTTATACAAATATATTTTTTTTATCCTGACTTATCTTATATATATTTTTACTACATGTATGTATATTTATATATATTTTTTTCTCACTACATGTACCTCTATTGCTCATCATGTGTGTATATGTATGTTTTTTTACCTGTATGTATTTATAATATTATGGGCTCTTGCCTGAAATAAAACATTATTATTATTATTATATTATAATGCAAAAAAATTATCTCCTGCAGGTGAATTCCAGTTATTGTTTTATTCACAGACCACAGTACTTCTACAATAACACAACATTAATAATGTTTTGTACTATTGAATTTGACTTGCTATATATGTATGTAGTTCAGTCTGAACATTTTATTTGACACATATCTACAGTATTAAAAATACAGAGTGGCTGGCGTTCTTTTTTCATCACCACCTGGTAAATTTTTCATAAATTTCTAAACAACTGCCACCTAATCATTTCTTTGAAAACAGGACATAGGCCTATCTGAAATATACCACATGTATCTAACACTGTAATTACCATTTAGATGGAGAACATTTCTGTAAAAATTGCAGCAAATTGTGTGCAAGCACTGGCTAATATGCATTTACTAACACTTGAACTTGGCAAGCTCTCACTTGATGTCATTATGGTTGTTTCTGATATCTAATCTACAGTGTTCCTTCACTACTTCATGTCTTAGTCCTATCTTTCTCAAATTTCTCTCAATATTTCTATAACTGTTGAATATCTTAAACACTTCTATTTGGTCTCCTTGTAATCTCCTCGTTTTTAGGGTTGGTACACCACATTCTTTTAAGCATTGTTCATAGCTAAAGTCTCAGTTCTGGAATCAGTTTATTTGGTTTCCTTTGTGTTCTTTCTAGTGTGTCTAATACCTCATTCATACAACGAACAGGTTTTGAGTCCGTTGAATTAATCCGCTTCAGTGCACATTAACTAGACAAGTTCAGACACCACCTTGTGTTCACTTTACAACTGCATGAACCAGTCAACTACTTGACTGTTTCATTTAACAACTGCAGTGAGTGAAGTAAAATGACCTCGTAACAGGTGCTGAGGGCCACATAAAATGGATGCACCTATTCAACAAGCAGCAATATGCATATAAAATATATGTTTATTTCAGTCCACAGTTACATAAAATGCAATTATCAAATTGTAGAAATATACGCACTTGTCATGCATTGAATCTATAAAATTGACTGGCGAAGATAATTTACCAACGACAACATTGTCATGTAATGTGATTGTTTATCCCTTGCTAAAAAGTCGAAAGTTGAGTGAGCTGTACTGTGGTTGTCATAGTCGCCGTAGCAATCGATGGCGAAGAATGAAGCTGTTTTCATCTCAGCCTCCACATTTTACCATGGTTTGCTGATTGTTTTGTTTGTCAAAACATGATATTGTAATGAAGGCAGCCATTGTACATAATCCCATAATGCAGCTGGAGACAGCAGCAACATTTGGCATGAATATGTCACAGTTTACTGCAACTTCGTGCTAATCCCCTTTGCGTTCACATTAGCGATTTGAACCGGAGTAAAAACTAACCACCTCAAGGAGGTGTATTAGTCTGTACTGGTTTAATTCATTGCTGTTGTTTAGGTTTTGCCAGTGTGAATGCTCATTGGAATGTAAACTGGTTTTGCACCAGATTGAAACTGGTAGCATGAACATGGTATATCATAATGTGCTCCTTAAAGTATCCAAGCTTGTACACAGTATTATAAATGAAGCTTATTTTTTTCATAATCAACACAAGAATGTTATGACCCTTTGAAGCTGCAATCCCACACTGCTATTAAATGTTCATGTCAGCACTCATTTTTAATCATGTCCTGAGTGTAGGCATTTGTATTTTTCCGAAAATTTAATGACACTGCCTGTTAGGCACTATCCAATATGCAACTACTGCCCAGTGCCTGTTAGTTGCATGCATGACACTGCACTACCCAATAGATCACTTAAGTCACTGCTGCCCAGTCTATTGCAGCCTTGTTTACTCAATGGACCATGGCAGTTATTCAAATAAACAACTCTGCTCTACATAATGGCTTTTCTTGTGTTGTCAAGACTTGGTAACCAGGTGACCTTCTGTTGATGACACACAACTGTGTGTTATGTCTGCTCCATTGTAGTTTGTATGCTGGACAGTAGATTTGAAAAAGAATACTTTCTGTAGGTTCTGCAGGCACAAACAGGATCATTTATAATCCTAATTTATTCCATGCGTATTCAGAACCTGTTTGTTAGTTTTGTATAGGTTCTGAAAAGTACTGTGGGCACATGGGCTCTCTTAGGTGTCATCAGCTGCTGGTTCTTACACTTTTGGTACTTTTTAGTACATTGTTCTGCAAGTTTATATTGGATGTATTGACCTCATATAACTCATATACACTTTACCAGAGGACTGGTCACTGTTGTCCCCATTGCCATGCCACAAAGCATTAATAGTTGATCAAATATTATGTTAGACTATGTTAGACTAAGAATAATATTTAACACTGAATACAGATTTAGTGTGCATTGACATTGAATCACTTTATCCAGCCATCACTTAAATGGTAAATCTGTTCAACAGTTAGCTTCCAAACTCTTCTAAATGTCAAATCATGTTGTGTTTGTTAATTGACACTGGCATTGACACTATTAGCAACTTGTGGATTGATTATGGGTGGGGAGGGTTGGTGTGGGTGGGGAGGGGGAGTGGTGTGGGTGGGGAGGGGTGGTGTGGGTGTGCTTCATTCTCGATCAAACAGATGTACACGCCAAATGTTGAGTATTTAAGTTTTATTGTTAAAAAAATCAAAACAACATCTTTTTAAACCTGGCAAGGTCACACCTTATTGGCTAATGGGATCTTGTCCACTGTGATAATATTATTATATAACATTTATTTAACACATTAAAAGTTTAATTTCTTAATATTATGTTATGTGATGTTAAAGAATCATAAAAAACTTATTTTTTCAAATAATGCAATTGCTGCATGATAGCTGTTCGTTCTTATAATTTATCTTTCTCTGACACAAACAACAAAAGCCAATCTAAATACTGTTTGAGAGAAGCAAGACCAGGATGAAAGATCCTGTTACTTAGAGTGCATACACAACTTGACATTGCGAAACTGTCTCTTTGCTGTGTTATTTTGTATGCCATGTCTCAGTGTCTGCTGTTGAGGTGAAACACAGTCAATTAAGAAGGCGTTTTTGTGGAATGTAGGAAAGAAAGAAACAGGAAAAAAGGAAACAGGAAAAAAGAAACAGAAAGAAGGAAACAGGAAAAAAGAAACAGAAAGAAGGAAACAGGAAAAAAGAAACAGAAAGAAGGAAACAGGAAAAAAGAAACAGAAAGAAGGAAACAGGAAAAAAGAAACGGAAAGAAACAGGAAAAAAGAAACAGAAAGAAGGAAACAGGAAAAAAAGAAACGGAAAGAAAGAAACAGGTTTTTCAGATTTTATTTCAGTGAAAATACAGCAATAATTCACATGAAAAATATGTATAATTATTTACTATATCACAATATAACACAGATTGATTAAAAATGATCACAGATCACACATATAAGGGATCACAGTTTGTGAAATGACAGTTTTGCCTCAATGGTGCTTATTGACACGGATGTTATGGCCCACACCTTCTAGGAATTCTGGAATGGACTTGGAACCCTGAACACGGTTTTCAGTCTCTTCTGGAGACGAGCCCTAGTTGACATGTTTCCTGGGAGGGTTACCGACGACATCCTGCTGAAGGATAGTCTACACAGATGATTCCTCTCGCTGAAACTACATGATCACCTTCCAGATGGAGGGATGATGGTGGCCAACCATGCTGAAGAACTTGTTGTTCCAGCCTTTACAAACATTGTTCGTTTGGTGTGAATCAGTCAGTGTGGCATCATGAACGTTCCATATGGCGTGTGGATATAATGGTGGTATGCGGCGAACTCGGAGGTTGGTGTGGTCTTTATCTTGGGAGACCATCATGCGGAAACTCCCACTCATGTAATTCTTGTCGAAGTAGGCGACGAGATCCGCCGCTTCTGGAGGAGCTGTGTCCTTCAGGTGGGTCATACCTTCTGGAGGAGCTGTGTCCTTCAGGTTGGCCATACCTTCTGGAGGAGCTGTGTCCTTCAGGTGGGGCATACCTTCTGGAGGAGCTGTGTCCTTCAGGTTGGCCATACCTTCTGGAGGAGCTGTGTCCTTCAGGTGGGTCATACCTTCTGGAACCTCATCGATGGGTAGGAATGCGAGTCCGTCCAGCTTACCACAGAACTTACGAAAGTCCTCACCGTTGCTGTAGTGATTCACTAGTCCAAGTTGCTGGATCTTAAGCCAGGTGGTTTGCATCAGATGGTAAAAGCATCCCTTGCTTTGCACCTCTCTACCGAACACACCAGCCACTGCACGTAGTACACCCTCCTCAAAGTTGGTAACCACAGCCTGGACATCCATCTCAAGTCCGAACTCTTCACGCTTATCGACTACGGCTTGGAACAGTTCATCATACACAGCACGTGACTTGTTCTGTAGAAGTGCGTACACATATGTCATGGCCACATCACGAAAGGGAACACAGAGAATGTAGACCTGGGAAAACTGAGTTGGAGCCATGGCGAAGTTACCATCCATGAAGATGGTTGAAGCAGTGGCCAGTTGATGGAGTCCGACTTCTGTCCCAAAGGTGATGATCCGGCTGTTGGAGTCTGGGCCATTGTCGTACAGCAGGAAAAGCTCTGGATGTGAGCCGGCGGTTTGTCGCCACTCTTCTGGTAGTGTGAAATCAGAGAGGCGTGGTACAGGTGGAGTTTTACGCTGGTGATGCAAGCTACGCTTAGTGTTCTCTGCGAGTGGTAGGTGTGCCTGTATTTCTGGTCCAACCTCAGCCATGGCCTGAGCGAAGATTTGTCCAGGCTTATCCAGTGAGTTGGCAGCTTGGTCACGCATGGCATTGCGGCACTTGGTATAAGATATCTCGGTAGCATCTGGAGGATGGTTATGGGGCCGGTTAGGTTCAGGATCAGTCAGTTCCAAG
This sequence comes from Lamellibrachia satsuma, assembly GCA_033239005.1. Lineage (NCBI taxonomy): Eukaryota > Metazoa > Annelida > Polychaeta > Sabellida > Siboglinidae > Lamellibrachia > Lamellibrachia satsuma. The sequence goes on along the minus strand of BSQZ01000020.1, from coordinate 7,029,928 downwards.
GTAGTACTCAAGAGTTGCTAGACAGCCTGATAGGACAGAAGAATACAATAATTAGTGATATGTATTATATGGAGAAATATATGTAGTTATTGTACAGTTATTTGTGACCAATACTCAGTTCAGACAAGATCAATGTTCAGACATATTCAACACAATTAAACAGATATTCAGAGAAAAAACGTCATGAGGGTTGATTATATCAGAAATTATTTAAATTGCCAATGACTGGTAAACATAGGTGAAAAACCTTAAACATACCCAAACTGACTTTCTTGGAACACTTCCACCAGATCTTGTTCTTCCTGGTGGCTAACTTCATATACATGTGGCCATGGTGACTGTCACGATTTTTGATAAAAATGTGATAAAGTTAATTTGTCTAGGGGTGAATAAATAATGGTGGATGTGCCGACATGACTTTCTTTCTTTGTGGGTTCCGATAATCTATAAATACTATGGCAACTATACACGACATATATATATATATATAAGAGACTATAACATGTATGCATAGTTTGCACATTTATTACATAAAGAATGAAACAATATGTTCTCGTAACATCAATCATATATTATAATAAATATCTTTCTCCCTTATATATATTACAATATGCATTTGTAACATTAACAACCATTTATTATAATAAATATCTTTCTCATTATATATATTATAATATGTATTCAGGGTCCGTACGGGGCCTTGAATTTCACCAACTCAAAATCAAAGCCTTGAAATCCTTGAATTCAGGCATGCAGCCTTGAAAAGCCTTGAATTTTGGCAAGGCTAGAAGTAAAGATTAACAGACCACATTATGCTTGGTACGGGTAGCCGTTTGTTCACCGAGCGAAGTCAAGGTTTCAAGACGACTGGCTCAAACATCCTGAGTATAGCAAATGGCTCGCGCGAAATCCGTCAAATGTATTTTTGGCACATTGCCGGATAAGCAAACGTTCGTTTGATGTGAAAGCTATGGGAGAATACGCCGTTAGAAGCCACAGCGCCGGGAAAATAACATGCTGATGATATGAAACTACAAAATACGAGCTGCGCGGGAACCTCAATAGCGACATTATTCGGTAATACTAGACCACAGGAAACTACAGGTATGTATCTATGATACTTTGCGATAATAATAAGTCCTGTGTTTTATGATATTACGGAGTTATCTTATTTAATAAACAAAGACAATTGCATGTAACTGTCCGCGTTAATGGGCGATATTTCGCTGCGATGCGGTCGATGGTGGACGTTACGTCGATGGTGGAGGTGAACATGTGGCGCCACCTAGCAAATGTGCCAATACATACTTTACATGAATAGTTCCAGCTGTTTGTTAATGCGCGTCAACGCCGGCTGGTGTCCATGATTGACAAGAAAACATAATTATTAGTTAGGTTCATGTACATAATACGGACAGGATAGGTTGACAAATAATATTTTGTTGGACATATCGTAATTATACTATTTATAGGTGTATACATATGTAATATATATGTATATATATATATATATATATATATATATATATATATATATATATATATATATATATATATATATATATATATATATAATTGATAACCATGTATATACTGTGTACAATATTATATTCAATGAGATAGCAATTTGTCTAGTGCTTGTACTGTGTTGTAGAACCTACACCTTCTGGAAGTGCAACCACGTCAATGCCTGTAACACATGCGCGTCTTCAGTCATCGGTGAACACCGCATCCATCGCAAGTCATGTGACAACCGACGATCACTGGCGTGCAGAAGTGCTGTGGGCAATGAAAGTCGTGTCGTCTCATTACTCATACGTTAGTTGCATGGAAACAAACAGACTGTTTCAGCATATGTTCCCAGATAGCGCCATCGCAAAGTCGTTCAGCTGTGGTGAGAAGAGCGCCTACATCATCTGCCATGGACTAGCTCCATATTTCAGCCAACAACTGAAGGACCAGGTGCAGTTGCTTGACAGTTTTGCCATCCTCTCTGATGAGAGCTTCAACCGCTTCACTCAAAACAAACAGATGGACATGCACATCAGGTTCTTTGATGATGGTAGAAACGCAGTGCATACCTGATACTTCACCAGTGCCTTTCTTGGCCATGCAACAGCTGCAAACATGGTTGATGTGTTTGTTGAGAAGTGTGGTACAATGAACCTATTGAACATGATCCAGCTGTCCATGGATGGGCCAAATGTGAATTCTACCAAAAGCTGATGGCTGAGGTGTACGATGACCGCTCACGGAAACTGATTGACAATGGTAGTTGTGGCCTGCATGTGGTCCACAATGCATTCAGAGCTGGTTTCGGAGCAACTGGATGGGATCTGAAGTCAGTTCTCTGGGCATTGTACCAGATTTTCCATGAAACACCCGCCAGGTGAGAAGACTTCACAGCAATTATGAGAACAACAGTGTTTCCCATGAAGTTCTGTGTACACGGGTGGGTAGAGAATGCGCAAGTGGCATCCTGTGCATTGCTGGTACTTGGTCATGTACAAAAGTACGTCGATACCATCACCCAAAGAAGTACAATGTCCCTGATGGAAAAGCATTCATGACCGTGAAGTCAGGTTGTGCTGACTCACTGATGTCTGCACGCCTGATGTTTTTCGAGTCGGTTGCGAGGCAGTTTGACCAATTTCTGGTCAGATACCAGACGGACAAGCCAATGGTCCCCTTCCTTTGTGGTGACATTGACGTGACTGTGCGAGGATTATGCCAGCGCTTCATGAAGCAGTCGGTCTTAGACGAGGCCACCTCTACAGCACAGCTGGCAAAGCTCAACATTGATGATGTTGATTCACATTTGCCTCACTCCCAAATTGACCCTGGATTCTGCGCAGCGAAGAAGCTGAAGGAGTTGGCAGCTGTCACATCTATCAAGCAGAAGCTCAGTGAAAGAGAGAGAATGGCATTTAGAATGGTGCGCAAGAAAGGGCTTGTCTGTGCCACACAGAAACTCCTAGAGAAATGCCCAATCACATACACCATGACGAGAAACTTGACGTGTCTCGACCATCAGTTCATAGCTGGCAGGAAGGACGACTGCATTGTGAAGTTTGGCAGAGTGTTGCACAAGTTGCCGGATCTGCACCAAGTCCGAGATGCGGATTGTGATGCTATCCAGCAGCAGTTCAGATCGTTTGTGAATGTGGTGGTTCCTGCCAACTCCACCACATTTAAGGATTTCAACCAAGACAACGAGAGACTGGATACATTCCTTGTAGTCTACCTCAAATGCACACAGTATGAAGAGAAGCTGTGGATGGTGACAAAGAAACTGCTCATCCTCTCTCATGGGCAAGCCACTGTCGAGCGTGGTTTCTCAATCAACAGTCACGTGGCTGTTTAGAACCTGAAGGAGGAATCCCTTGTCGCACAGTGCATTGTGCACGACGCAATCACAACAGCTGGTGGTGTGTGCCAAATGCCAGTAACCAAATCAATGCTTTCCTATGCACAGGGAGCACGACAAAGGTACATAGTGTACTTGGAGGCTGAGAAGGAGAAAGTTCTGAAACAGAACATTGAGCAAAGCTTCAACTCGAAGCGAAAGCATGAGTGTGAGGAAGCAAAGAAAATGGAGGCCAAGAAGATGCGGCTCAACCAGGACTTAGCAGCACTGCTGAAGTCAGCTGATAAACTGGCAACCAGTGCTGAGTTGACAGGTGACACTCCTGGCAAAATCCAATGCCATGCGAAAGAGTGTGAAAAACAAATCGCAAGCACTTAAAGACCTGCAGTGATTACTGTAACTGATGACAGATGTTGAACTGTACGTTGTCCGTTTCCAGAGTGCAGTTTGCAGTATTACATTTTTAACCTTAGCCTTGAAATAGCCTTGAATTTGGTTTCTGTCATGGTGTACGGATCCTGAGTATTTGTAACCTCAACAACCATATATTATAATAAGTATCTCCCTTGCTATATATATATATACCTGTTATCGATCTCTAACGGTTATATTACTACACTAATACAATTGACATGGAATATACTACTGAAATCTAATTACTATGAAAATTTTTCGAGCTTACCAGAAAATAGTGTTCATACGAATACAAGGTCCGAGACTGTACACACATCCTATCCTTAGATGTGGGAGAATAAATCAAATAACCCTATCAAGAACTCCTACCCTGGGTCGTCACAGGGATTTACTAACACTGACGATCGAAATTGAAGAATAGAGAATGCGTTGTCGACGGAATGGAAGATGTAGAAGATTCACGCGATCATCAGGACGAACGGTTGGTGGTTCATGGTTGGTGTTCAAAATGTCGTCGTATACGCAGAAATTCGACTGTTACGCGATCATCAGGTCGAAACATCTCGCGGAATCATAGGTGAAGAGTTGTCGTACGTGTACATCGATTCAGTGGATACGCGATCATCAGGTCGAACATCTCGGTGGATTCATTCACATGTAGAATTTTTATGACTGACTAATTCTAAGACTAAAGTTGCATTTCTATTATAAAGTCGCTACTCTAAAGAACAATAACATTTTATAAGGATTAATTCATCCTTTTCAGAATACTATTAAATTAACATATCAACTTAACAACAAAGAAGGGCATTATTCGCCCTAATTTGAACTTCACATCGTTAGTAAAGGTTCGACGCAAACATGCGGTCGTAAATAAAAGTACGTCCTTCCATGACCAGAATAAAACTCCGAATGACGCTCGCTGTCGTTACCGACGCTACTAACGGATTTGGAGGTTTTATGGATCTAACCAATCAAATCGTATCTCTTGATAATTTCAGCGTCCCTACGTCATATTTTAAGTGTAAACTACCAGTGTTGGCGGGAATTTCACGTGCGTTTTGCACCCGGCCCTTAATGACATTCGTTAATCAGTGAAATAAATCTTATGTAACCAAGTTTTGTCATATCCGTTATACCGACGATTTGATAAATAAATAATCAACCTTTTATGATAAAGTATTTAACTCTGGTAAAATAATGAACTATAAAACTAGAACTTTGTATAGAACATAAATCACTAAATAGTAGATTCTATATGACGAATAAATTACATGTTTACCGTTACTATGGTACGGTAAGATTCTTTTGAACTGGGCGTTCGTTCGTTTTTATTTCATTCATTGATTTGGTTATGTGTGTATGCAAAGTGACTAAAACTCTTCTTTCTATAGATGATTTGTAATCTTATATATTCTGTATCATTACCTAATGAATTCATCTATATATAAAATACAACATTGAAGACACGAAAGTAGATTAGTTCCATGTGGATCAAAATAATGTAGTGTTGTTTTCGTTAAGAGTGGTGACATAAAAAAAACCGTAACAGTGACAAATCTTCGAGCGACCCTTCTGGTTCTTGATGATCTCCATGGTAAACTATTAGTAGTAGAATGATTACAACATGTACAATAGTAAATGGTTATTCTGAGGAATAGTGCCACCATTGGTGCTTTTATCCTGTTTTTTTGGGAGGCAATTAAAAGGGAAGCCACCAATATGACATCTAATGTCAGTTTGAATTAAGCAAATCATCCAAGAAACAATTGGTGAATTTGGATCAAGGAAATGGCTTCATGGCTCAATTGGAATAAAAGGGATCATCCAAGATACAATTATAGGGATCAAGGAAATGGCTACATGGCTCAATTGGGCATCAAGGGTAAGTTGGGAATGGCTTCCGGAGTGAATTCATGTTAATATTTGAAACTTTACCTTTCGAGACATTTAACATCATTACAAAGGTAAAAATACCAAAAAACAGTGTTTCTTTCTTTCTATTTCTTTTTTTCCTGTTATTTTTTTCTAGCCAAATTTGTTTCTTTCCGTTTCTTTTTTTCTTGTTTCATTCTTTCTGTTTACCGTTTTTGTGGTAGTAAAATCTGGCTTTGTCATGTGCTCAGTCTTTCCTGTGCTAAACCATGATGTGGTGCATTTGGTTTAGGGGCCATTCACAATTGTCATCATTTCATTTACATATCCGTACAAAGTGTACAAAGGCGGAGGGGGGTCTAATTTTTTTAATGTCGGTTGCATGTGAAATATGACCACCATTCATTGTGCCATGCAGTGCCGCACAATGAATTATTAACTAAATACTAACCTAATCCTAACCAGTAGTCAGGTCCGTTAGCGAGATATTTAGATGGTATCGGGACAGGCCGAATATAAAAAGCACCAAACTTTTTTCCCTGCTTCCTTAGATAATTAGCTTTACCTTTTTGATAGGATTATGAACCAGCACATTTTTTGCAGGGTTCATTCAATTTTCACACCCCATCGAATCACTTTACTTCACTTTCCCATAACCCGTAAGGATCGTTGGGGCACCATTGATGACTTTCTAACCAGCTCTCTCCACGTTTCCCTGTTCTCTACAGCCCTCTGGGAGTCAGCGAACTCCATTCCTGTCCACTCTTTGATGTTGTCTTCCCACCTCTTCTTTTGTCTACCTCTTCGTCTCCCCCCTCTTACGGTACCTTGCAAGATAGTCTTTGCAAGGCCAGATGATCGTGATACATGACCGTACCACTTCAGTTTACGCTTCTTAACTGTTGTAAGAAGGTCGTCATATGGTCCGATGACTTGTTTGATCTTGTTACGGACAGCATCGTTAGTAACATGGTCTTTGTATGATATGTGCAAGATCTTCCGGAAGCATCTCATTTCCATGGCTTGTATCCTCTTCTGTAGATCTGCTGAAAGGGTCCATGTTTCACAAGCGTACAGAAAGATGGACATGACAAGGGAGCGCATCAGCCTTATTTTCGAACTGACCGTGATGTTTCTGTCATTCCATAAGGGTTTCAACCTTGTTAGTGCTGCTGTTGTCTGAGCAATCCTGGCAAGTATCTCCGGTTTGGAACCCTCATCTGTGATAATTGATCCCAAGTACCTGAAGCTTGTTACTGCCTCAAGTCTCTGTCCATTAACTTTGACCTCTGTGCTGATGCCTTGTGTGCTGTTTGTCATCAGTTTCGTCTTTTTGGCACTGATCTCCATGCCGTATGATGAAGATGTTTTCTCAAGGCGCTCCACTAAATTGACTAGTTCTTGTTCATCTCCTGCTAGGCCGTCGATGTCGTCAGCAAAACGAAGGTTGGTGATTGTCCTGCCTCCAATGCTGACAGTGCCTTGATGGTTTTCTAAAGCATCAGTCATTATCCTTTCCAAAAAAATGTTGAAGAGCGTTGGTGATAGTAGGCATCCTTGTCGAACTCCAACAGTTGTTTGAAACCAGTCTCCTATGCTGCTGTTGAAGGTTACTGCACTGGTGGCATTGTCATATAGGTGTTCAATGGTTCGGACAAGCTTGGAGCCAATGTTGTACTTCCTCATGCCATACCTTATCAAAGGCCTTCTTGAAATCTATAAAGACATGATACAGGCTTTGCTGATGTTGAAGGTGTTTCTCGCAAAGGATTCTAAGGTTGAAGATCTGTTCAATGGTGCTCCGTCCTGCTCGAAAACCCGCTTGTTCTTCAGCGATAATCTCTTCTGCCTGGGGTTTGAGTCTGTTGAGTAGTATCTTCAACATGACTTTGCTCGGGTGGCTGATGAGGCTGATTGTTCTGTAGTTTTGGCACATCTGTAGGTTGCCTTTCTTGGGAAGTGTGATGATCAGTGGCTGAGTCCATGGGGTGGGCCATTCTCCTGTCTGCCAGATCTTGTTGCAGATTGTTGTAAGTGTGGTAATCAAGGCTTCTCCCCAGCTTGAACCAGTTCTGCTGGTATGTTATCAATTCCAGCTGACTTTCCTTTTTTCAGAGAATTTACTGCAGCCTCTACTTCCTCACGAAGAATGGGGTAGTCGTCCTCTTCAGTAGTCTGTGGACAGTTTAGTACTACTGGGTCTCCGTTGGTGTTGTGGCTGTACAGTTCTCAGCAGTATTCTGTCCATCGATTGAGGATCTGCTGTTCTTCTGTCAGGCATTTCCCTGATTTGTCTTGGATAGTAGTAGTTATCCCTTTCTTCACTGATGTCAGGTCTTTCACTATTTGATAAGCCTTCTTGCTGTTGTTCTTGCTCAAGCTGTCTTCCATTTCACAGCATTGTTCTGCTATCCAGTTATCTTTTGCTCTTCTCATATCTTGTTTGATCTTCTTGTTGACTTCTCTGTATTTTGCTGCACCTTCAGGATCACATTTTCTCCTTTTCAATTCCCTTCTTTTGTCACAAAGATCTAGGATGTCTTCTGTGACCCATGGTTTCTTTGTCCGACTGTGTTTTCCAAGGATCTCGCTGGCTGTGTCGGTCACTATTTTGTTGAAGGTGTTGGTCAGCAAGTTCACGTCGGTATATTTGTCATCCAGTATGATAAGTGGTGCAAATTTCCCACCTATCATTGCTTTGAATGCTTCTGCTACATCAGGATCCTTAAGTTTCTCGATGTCAAATTTTATTCTTGTTGGCTTTGGTTTGCTGATCCTCTTCAGGCGAATGTGGAAGGTTGTCATCAGCAAGTCGTGATCACTTCCGATATCTGCTCCTGGAAAGCTTTGTGTCCTGGCAATGTTCACTCCTGTGTGAAAGCGCCGTTTCACCAAGATGTAGTCGATCTGATTGTGATGTTTTCCATCTGGGCTGTGCCAGGTCCATCTTCTAGATGTTTTGTGTGGGCCAAATGTGTTAGCCAGCATCAGCTCATTGTACATTGCAAATTCGAGGAGCCTGTGACCTCTCTCATTTGTTTCCGCATTGCAGAAAGGTCCGCAAGTGTCTTGCCAGTTGGTCTGCACATCCTTTCCCACTTTTGCATTCCAGTCTCCTAGTACAATAAGATTGTCTTTCTTTGGCGTTTCCTCTATGACTTCTTGCAGCTGGCCATAGAAATCTTCCACCTCACTGTCGTCATAATCAGACGTTGGGGCATAAACTTGTATGACTGTCATGTTGAAGGGAGTTGCCTTCAGGCGGATGCTGATGAGCCTGCTGGAGATAGGGCGACAACCTATGACAGTGTTCACAATGTCTTTGTGAACAAGAAACCCAACGCCTTGTTCGTGTTTGTCATTCTTGCCACTGAAGTAGACCTTGTGTCCTTCTTCGGTCGATGTTTCACCAAAGCTTTTCCATCGCATCTCGGCGAGTCCAAGCAGATTCCACCTGTATCTCTCCATCTCATGTGTGAGTTCTTTCAGTTTTCCTGCAGCTCTCAATGTCCTGACATTCCATGTGCCGATGGTGATGTCGTTTCTTCCACGTATCTTTTTGGTAGGGGCACCAGTAGCATACTTAACACCCCCGTCCTGGTGTATGGCGGGAGGCGCAGTCATTTTTGACCCGGGCTGCGACCGATCCGGTATGTGATTCAAACTGGTTTTCATGATCATGGTGTGTCTAGGGCAGATTTGCAACCTAGCGGAGCCCATCCCTCTCCAGGCTGGTTGACCACAGCCGATATCCACCAAAACAGTGGCTCGCCTTGGTCCTGAACACGTGGTCGTTGAACTCATCTTGGAGCCCTTCCGTCCTGGCCGTTGACTTCATCGAGGAAGACGTCTGCCCTGTGATGTCATGTTAACATCACCGTATTTTACCCATACGTGGTAGACTCGTGGGGGCGGGAGCGTCTTATTCCATCCCGTACAGGTCCATTGGACCTGCCCACTGCCACTGCCCATATTTCATTATTATAATTTATAGCATGTTATGTATGTATTGTTATTACATATATTATATGAAAACGGTAATTGTAATAGAACAAATAATATACCTCATTTGTAGACTTTAAATTTGTCATATAGCACAGCTCTGTATCTTAAGTAGTTCAGAAGTTATGCCTTTCATAGCAATTATGTCACTATGCAAACTGTAAAGTTATATGTTTACATTACATGAATTAGACAATGTCAACTAATTGTGGAACACAGTAAGCTTCTATACACAATTGCCGTGCACATTATATTGGTCACAACTGCATCCAAAAAAGATTGTGTGGATCCACTGCACAAAGATCTCACAACACAGTCTAAGGAATGGCTTGCAATCTTGCATGTCCCATTCTAAAGTGTTACAATTACTGCAGCAACAACTGCGTCCAACTCCAGCCATTAGGAGTGGGGTCTTCTGCAGGACCAATAGAGAGGCTGACCAGATACCAGCCTGGTATGCTACAGTAGCGAGTGTTGCAACAAAGCATCCTGGGTTGGTGGAGTAGTTTCCATTGTTTTATTCCTTTGGCAGAATAGCTCTCTCAGCAACTCGTTAACAGAGTCCAGATTGCTACTCTTGTCATAAGGACAACAGTTGGAAGTGTTGTGGTTCTAGGTCCATGGATTCAGTGTCATGTAGATGAATGCTTCGGCCACTTCGGGGTATGCATTCCATGTTTCCCATGATATTTCCTTCCCCTTGCAGAAGAATGCAGACGTCGTATTGCAGCCTGTGAAGCCATGGAAAACAGGCAATGACATGGGTTTGTCTTTTCCCAGAGCATGATAGACGGCATTGACATGAAGATGATACAAAGTGACAAGCTTATAAAACTTGCTGATCAGAAGAAGGACATCTATGTTCCAGGTGCATACCAAGTGGGTGCTAGGTCCACTTTCCAAGACATTCTGCAAGTGGATCAGTAGTGGAGTATCTGCCTCCTGGTGGTCACACAAAAAGAAGCATGCTAATTCTGGTCCCTCTAATGACCACAGATTTGCCTGATGCAGCAAACACTTCTTTCCAATCCTGACAGTTGAGTTGCAATCTTGCTGGAGAGGAATACAAAGAGCTCCTGTTTGTTGTCAGCATTATGAAGGAAGTCTTTCCTGTTACTTGGCACATTGTGCTTGCCAGCTACCTTCCTACGAATCCCTTTGCCATGCTTTTCTTGTGTGGGCAATTTGATGCTGCTGGTGAGGTACACATTCCAGCCCCATGTCAACTGTACATTTCATGCCTGCTTGGTCTTGGACTGTGGTGTAGAACATTTGAAAAGGGCCAGTGAGTTCTTTTTATTGGGTCATGGATGGAGCATGTGCGGTCAACAATCACCTACTTGTGGTAGTTTTTGTATTGGTCTTTGCCCAGTACTTTGATGGTACGGACAGTATTTCAATCATCCATTTCCTGAAAGCTGGTGGATTTTCAATGAGCCCTACAGCACCGCCATACATTCAATTACCTTGTGGACTAGTAATTATAAAATAACAAGTTTACTACTCAGATGATGTAGGAATAAAAAAAAAATTTCCTCCTGAAATATTGATCTGTTAAGTATTCAGATCAATATTGATCTGTTAAATATTCGTTTAAATAATGCCCATCAATACATCTCCATTTTATACGAGTTCTATTTAATTCATATATGTTTGCTAATTGTCACAATCACAAATATATTTTAAAAGTAGGTTTCACCTAGGGTCCCAAATGCCTTCATCAGCCAGGATTACAAACTTTCAAGAAAAGAAAATGCTTCAGTTCTAGCCCTGCCACTAAATAGTGTAATAAAATATGTAGTCTACTGCCAGTTGTATGGTAATATATTTCAGGAGTAGAAACACTTTTTATTCCTAGATCATTTGAGTAGTAAACTTACTATTTTATAATTACTAGTCCACAAGGCAATGTTCTACTGACACAATGTCTGTATTAACATGTCAGTGTAACATTTAATAGTACATGTGCAATGTTTTGGGAACTAAAGCTGATCTAGTGTAATTTTTATGCGTGGCAAGGATGTGAAATACTCCAATTTTCACACAATTCTCTCATACTGTGAGACCCTCTAATTTACGCACAATTCTCCAAGACCCTGAGGCCCTCCAATTTACGCATAGATCTCCTGCATTTGCATTTCTGAAACTTACCGTGTGATGTTTATGATCATAGCTAATGTCGGTGCAAGAATGTCAATGTTGGGTTTCACAAGTGAAGTAGGAAGTGGATCAGGTAAGGTACACTTGATTTCGTTGGGACACTTCCTTACTAAACGGTGTACAGCATCTAATGTTATTCTTGAAAACGCACTGACTGTGCAGCCTGTTCATAGGACCTGTCTATGGTGTAGAAAGTTTGCAGGCGTCTACTCGCTAATTGGCTGCGAATGTCAAACACTTTGCATGTGAAGAACTCAAGGAAACCTTCTGCAAGTTGAGCTGTACCAGCAGCGGGACTGGGCAGTTTTGGAGCAGCTTTTCTCTTCATCATTCTCTTCATCAAGCCATCCATAATCCTAAAAAATGCTTTGTTGTCTCATGTGCACTCATAAATTTGTGTTGTGTAGAACTTAGCTTTTGGAGATTGCATTTGTTGCTTGTGTGACTCTCACAATCCCGTGTAGATTTTGCGATGGACCTGCAGTTTTGTGAGCCTCCACTTCCGCTCGGCTTGCCTAAACTTTTGCTTAGCAAAAGATAGATCTTTTGCGTGCCAAGGTGTGTTAGGGCGCACAGTAATTGAGAAGCACGTGTTGATAGATGACTTGTATAAAACACCAATTCCCCCACCCCGTCGGTCAGTCCAGTGATGTTTGCTGTGTCCTTGGGGTCATTGGTTAGCCACATTTCAGTTAGCGCGATGATATCGATATCATATTTATGGATGTAATCAGTGATGTAACCCGTTTTATTCCTCACAGATCTTGCATTTAGCATGGCTAAGTTTGTGCAATTCCGGCTGTTGGAGCGCTTAGTTGGCTTATATGTTCTTAGAGTTGCGCAATGAGTGTTTGGCAGGTAAGTGGGTGGCAGATGTCCAATCACTGGTTGAAAGATTTGTTGTTTCTAAATGCCACCTCGGCAGCCATGTCTCATTGGTAACTTTGCGGCAATACCAAGTTCAAACACTGTACTCCCTGCATCGGCATTCAGGCTTGACGCATGGGAAAGTCCAAGTAGTTGACAGGTAGTGTACCTGTAGGATGGCATGGTTACCTAACAGTGGTCTGCCATGGTAGTGCCTGAACGACCAGTTGGAATGTTCATGTGTGGTCAGGTGATTGAACCCACAGTGTACAACAAAGAGTATTTTAAATCAGAAAAACACACACATATCGCAGACTTGTGCAGGAGGATACGACTTCTTGGTATATTCCAGATATGTTGACGCATGTATACAATACAACTGTGTGTTACCTAAAACCTGCACAAATGATGCAAAATATTGACAGTCCATTTATATGCAGTCTGATAGGTGCTATCACGTGATTCTTCTAATTATATTACAAACCTGCAAACCTGTATGCATGTCTACTTATAAATAAAATTACCAGGTAAGCCGTTATAGAGAGAAAGAGCTAATTACACCTCTGTACAAAGTCATGCCTCATTTGGAATATTGTATTCAAATGGTAAACGGAAAGAAAGAAACAGGAAAAAGAAACAGAAAGAAAGAAACAAATCTGACTAGAAAAAAGAAACGAAAAGAAAGAAACACCATGTTTTTTGCTATATTTATCATTGTAATGATGTTAAAATGTCTCAAAAAGAAAAGTTTCAAATATTAACATGACCAATTGAGGTTTAGAAGCTAATGGCGTGAAGATATTAAATATTTTCAGTTTTCATAATTGTAATTCGTAGCCCATCGTTCCACACATTCACACCTGAAGCCATTCCCAATTTACCCTTGATCCCCAATTGAGCCATGAAGCCATTCCCTTGATAATTGTATCTTGGATGATCCCTTTTGCTTAATTCGAACTGACATTTGATCCCAAATTGGTGGCTTCCATTTCAATTGCCTCCCAAAAAACAGGATAAAAGCAGTGATGGGGACACTATTCCTCAAAACAATCATATACTATTGTACATGTTGTAATCATTCTACTGCTAATACTTTACCATGATTTGTATGATAGTGTGATCTAATAAATAATTATTTCTTTTTTTCCTGTTTCTTTCGTACATTGATACAAACATGGAAGCTATCACGTAAGAAGCACATACATAAGCTAGAACAAATACAAAAAAGAATAACTAAAATCTGATTGCAGAACTTAAATTATGAAAACCACCTAATAGTACTCATTCTCACAAAGAACAATAAATGAATATACTATCTTGGGTAATTCTGGCGTTATGGACGTACATTTCAGAGCATTCCAATTGTGCTGTATTTGCTCATCTTGACAAAATACAGCACGATTGGAATAGGTGGATTTTGAAATGGGCATAGTGTGTAACCTACCTAGTATTATTAACATGCAAAAGTTTTTGTAATTTTTGAGGAATGTTCTTAAAATAGCTCCATTATGGACGTTCTCAGAGAAAATTATTTTTGAATGTTGCTTCAAAATTGTCAAAAACTCTGAAGTATGAATACATAAAATATAACAAAACTCTTTATGTTTGAACACTAGGCTTTAAGATTCCAAATAAAGTAGAAATTAATTAATTTCCTGCTTGTATCTAGGTCACAGGCTCATGTGTATGTTGTTATGGAAGTACATTTTTCCTGTTATGGACGTACATCTCTGAATGTTATGCACATACACTTCACATTTCACTATTTAAAATGCACAAATTACCATAATATCAACTTCAAAATATTACTGACTGAAATAAAACTTTAAAATGCATAAATTATGAAGAATTAGAATGTTAATATAATTTTATTTTATGTTTTATGAACAAAATCATAATTTTCAGCAGTTTCACTGAAAGCCTGACATTCAGTCTGTTCTCTTTCTTTTTTAGCTCAAAATCTGTTGGGTTTCTCAGGAAGCCCTTTCATCAAGCCTCATGCAGCAGAACTCATAAAAAAACAGACCCAAGAGATCATTATGACTTTAAAATAATTAACTGTGAACAATTGAAATATTTAATAATGTCCATGCATCTTTGAATAACCCTGATGTTCAAAAGTAGTCTCTTAGCAATACCTTAACAGCACTTGGTAAACTAACACATGTTCTTGATGCAGACAGGTACACAAGTCAGTTCTAAAACAATTTAAAAAATCCATAATATGAATAATTAATTATTGTCAGAGTGTTCTTGATAAGTTACTTTGTTTAATGAGCAAAACACATTTTGAATCTCATCTGTTGTTTTGTGAATAATGTTCAGTCTGTTCTTATTCTTTTCAAAGACAAATATATGTTGGATTATTCAAGAAGCAACTGCATCCAACCTTATGCAGCATAATAAAGCGAGAAACAGGAGAACTGTTTGGCTGAGCTGTAAAATAAAGTAACAGTGAATTGCAATATTCAAAAACATGGATGCATAACTTGTCTTGTACAAGTCATAATCAGTAAATTAGGGCATGTATCTGTTATCAGAACTGTAGCAAATTGATATTTATGTTACTGGGGAACAAAATGATGTTCAAGTAGTCAAGTATTGATGTTCTTCCCCTCAATGTTCTCTATATGTTTTTTTGTAAAGAATTTTGTTCTTTAATTTATTGAATCAATCTTAAACTGTCCACTCTTACATACTGTGCTATATCTACACAACAACCACCCTACTTGTTTTGTCTCCTGCATTTTTTAAATGTCCCTAGGTAGATCAGATAACCAATTTCTCAACAACTTATTGTTCCTAAAACTAAACTTAACTTTGGCAAACATGCTTTCTCGGTCGCTGTGCATAGGGTCTGGAATGAACTCCCCATCACTTTGAAAACATCTGAAACTACAGCTATTTTCGAAAAAAACTCATATTTATTTATTTATTTTATTCCAAATTGCTTTTCCACCATAAATCTTTGGTTGTCCCTCATTCTGATAATGACTTTTATGCAATCAACAACACAACACAGATATAGAGATATGAAAAGGCCAAATGAATGACGTTTATTGTGGGGATTAAGGGTAAGCCCACTTTCAAAGAAATGTAAAACAAAGAAATGTGGGCTCCACAACCCAACGCCAGGCTGACTACGCCCCATGCGAGCCTTGTGGACATCGGGTTCAATAGAGCCCACATTTCACCACAAAGCAGTAGCAGTATTCCTAGAACAAATAAAAGAAACAATGGCATTACTATTGTCATGGAACACCCTTAAACCAAATAGCATAATGCCCTACATGCTACCTGCTTAAAAATACACTAGCTCTAACTGGAATAACTACAAAGGTGGGGCCAATTCGCCACCGGTCACCGACACATATGACCACCCACCAAAATGACTTTTGCGCGTCCATGTTCACGATTATACTTAGCGATTATGTTTTGTTGTGCCTCTGAGCTCAGATTCCTGAGGATATAGGTACCATAGAAGTTAATTATTTTATTATTTTTAATTTTGGTATATCAAATCTATTTGATATACAATTTGAGAATTGTGTTCTGTTTCAGTTCTTCCAATGTTTGCATGCTATTGTTCTTTTATTTTTTATTCGAAATGGATCATATTTGGCTATGGTGACAAGACTCTTGAAGATAAACCGCTTTAGTAGTTAGGACATACTCTATGTCACATATTCTTGGTTAATCAAATTCCATTATTAGGATGTTGTATTATACGTGTTCCTTGATATGTCCATGCTGATGCCCCAGCAAGCGTAGATTTCCATTGTTGGGCGTAGTAATTATCCCTTGTGACAGAACTAGCATTAAGTGAAAACAATGGCAATAAAGCCATACGGTGAGTTATATATGGTATGTATCCGGTGTAGTTCAAATATTTGACAAAACATGGTAGTCCTATCAACTTTGCCCTGTAAAAATTGTCGTATGGATGTACAGCATTATGGATGTAGATAAAATGTGTACGTCCATAGCGAAGGTAAACCATAAACTATGGTGACTAAAATAAAGTTAAGTACTTTTGCATACTCTGGACTAAAAATGTACTTTGGCTATTTTATTATTAAGCAATTATTAGACAATGCAATAAAAAAAATATTATTTTGTGTTATAGACGTACATGCCTGATGTGACCCAAATTGAAATCAGGATTCCTCTAAACAGGCTGGACATAGAGAAATGAAATACTATGTCACTCTCATTATTATCATGAACAAAATCGGGAACAAAAAAGAAAATATGATGAAAAACTTCATGTTTTTCAGAAAGTATAATTTTTTTGTGTGTGGAAAAGTTGTATATTCTATACCTCAGTCTTTTACATCAAATATTTTGTAATTATATGCAATGATACGATAATATTATGATACATCCATCATATTTCCCTTTAGTACAAATGTTTGTCTTCAAAATGGTACCCTATTTATGCAGATAAACCAAATTTGAAAAAATTATGGTATGGTTGACCATTTGGTGGAATTGCCCATCTACTGATTGTGTTAGTGCTAACGTAATCATGTAATCACACTAATGAGATCTAAAGAACCGACTAACAGATAAACATCATTCTGTATTAGACAATCTTAATTGTTATTATAACCATCCACAAATCCTATGAATCTCTGACAGTCATACAATCTGACCCAGTATGCAGTGCAACCAAAAGTGCATAGCATAAACTGATACAACAATAATATTCCAATGCCTATCAACGTGGTGTTAAGAAATTTTTTATTTGTTTCAGTTTTTACCGCAATCCAGAGATGATGTCTGATCTTATTAACCACCACACGATCTACTCGTTTGCCATGATTGCCTTCTCAACCGGTCAGTGTCACCAACCTGTTATTGCATTTGTGTGCGTACGTGGTGCATGCGTGCGTGCAAGTGGGCATGCATGTCTTCGTGCACAGACATTTGCATATGCCTGAATCTATCACACCTACAATGTAGGCAATTACATCAAATGAGACACCTCCAACTGGCTCTCAGATTATTGGCCAGGATTGTCTGGCCAGACCACATATAGACCTTTCCAGAAGTACACATAGTGACCTCTAACGGATATAGCCGTAAATCCACATCAAGTGAGGGTTCGTCACTTCTACTTGCATGTACGTGTATTAGCAAGTGTTGCAAGTTTCGTGGAAGTTTTCTCCATTTAAGTGTGTATGAATATGAAAAATTTTAGATAGATCAGTGTTCTGTCTTCAAATGAAGAATGAATGACTGGCAGTTATCATTTAGAATTTGTAGAACATATACCCAATGAAAGATCGCCAGCAATTCCAGCACTCAGTATTTTTATACTATGCTGGTGTGTTGTGTCCACATGTTTGTGTCTAGTAAATTGCCCAGACTGAACTCCATAAAAGGGGCATAAAGGTAGTCAAATTCTATTTCAACAATATAAAACATTATTTATGATAACGTAGAAATTACTGTGGTTTGTGAATAATAACAATAATAGGAATTCAGCAGCAGAATAATTTATTTGTATTAATCAGGTTTCAATTCTACCATTGATTTTATTACCTTTAAACCTCTATTAGTATATGTACACACAGCTCCTTTCTATTGTAATATGTGAATAACGACAGTACATATTTCAGTAATCTTTATATATAATGAGGAACCAAATAATGTATGAGGTGTTACAATACTTGTTTCCGATTCATGTAATACACCTGCTCTTTCTTTCAGAACTTATTTATTAAAAGTGCTTGCAAATGACAACGATTTTCCCTCCCTCCCTCCCTCCCTCCCTCCCTCCCTCCCTCCCTCCCTCCCTCCCTCCCTCCCTCCCTCCCTCCCTCCCTCCCTCCCTCCCTCCCTCCCTCCCTCCCTCCCTCCCTCCCTCCCTCCCTCCCTCCCTCCCTCCCTCCCTCCCTCCCTCCCTCCCTCCCTCCTCCCTCCCTCCCTCCCTCCCTCCCTCCCTCCCTCCCTCCCTCCCTCCCTCCCTCCCTCCCTCCCTCCCTCCCTCCCTCCCTCCCTCCCTCCCTCCCTCCCTCCCTCCCTCCCTCCCTCCCTCCCTCCCTCCCTCCCTCCCTCCCTCCCTCCCCCTCCCTCCCTCCCTCCCTCCCTCCCTCCCTCCCTCCCTCCCTCCCTCCCTCCCCCTCCCTCCCTCCCCTCCCTCCCTCCCTCCCTCCCTCCCTCCCCTCCCTCCCTCCCTCCCTCCCTCCTCCCTCCCTCCCCCTCCCTCCCTCCCTCCCTCCCTCCCTCCCTCCCTCCCTCCTCCCTCCCTCCCTCCTCCCTCCTCCCTCCCTCATTCATGAACAGTCATCTAGCTGGTGGACAGATTAAGCAATTCTCACTGAATGCAGTTGCATACAGGGTTGGCCAGTTCAAATACCCCTTGTTACAACTTTATTATGCAGGCTCATGCTCAATTAGTCAACATCAAAGAAGATGTCCATCCAGCTGCAGGCTGTTTTACTGCATTAATTACATTAGATGACTGCTCTGAGCTGTGGGTGAGATACAGCTTTATTGTGCAAGACCCAGCCATTGTGCAAAACTAGTAGATCAATATCAAAGAAAGCTTCCAGTCAGATCCATGCAATTGTTTGAACAGCCCCAGTTTCACACAACAGTGAATAAGATGAACCTGGAGTCAAAGATATTGCTGTGGGCTCTGGCTCACATGGACCAAGAAGAGGGACCACCCTGGGGCTTACCATATATCATTTATGTAACATGTTAAAGATTTTTAATTTATAGGTGCATAATATAATACAATAGTAATAATTACGAAAGGAGTCAGATGAAAGTTGAAACAATGACACAATACCGAGTTGCCACGTGATGCACGAAGTTATGTACGTACAAACTATACAAACACTTGCCGTAATCCCCCAGATTTTGTACTTCTTCAGATGTTTTCATTCAAAACATAATCCTGTTTGCTGTATGTATCATAATATTATAATCTTTTGTGCGATATAGTTTACATGTATCTTATAATTTGCAAAACAGCGTGATACCTGACGTACTTCATCGAATGCAGCATCACTACATGTTAAATCGATAAACAACCTATCCCTCACTCGACGTCACAGGGTAGTGATTTATCTTTCATTCACTAGGGGTGGGATTTAATTGAAAGGTGTATAGGACCTCCTTCAAACAAATCATTAAACCTTAGTGACATTGACTCCACAAAGTCTGTCCAGTGCAACTGCCTGCTAGATAAATCTGCCTGGCCAATATACACAGCATGGTGGCTCATAAATACTGCCTAATGTCACCTATCTTGATGGCCAAGTGGGATGAACAGATTGATTCAGGTCAACTGGTCAGGAATATGACATTACAGATGACATATTTATTGGTATGTTTTGTGGCTACTGAGTGGGGGGGTGTGATTTTAATCATACATTATTTGCACCATTTTGTTTTAAAAATTATTTGTCATGTTTTAATGCACTTGTGCACATGCATCATAAGCACCGACGTTCATGTTAGCCAAGAAGGGGCTGTGTGGAGTGTAAAGGCTCAAGAAAGTGTGCCAATAGCAATGGCCGATGTGATGTATGTATGTGTAGGTACATGCATAAAGTAGAAGCACACATGCATGTTGGCATCATTAAAGGATTGAGAAAAGTTTGTCTTTTGCAGAAAGTGTACTGTTTGGTCAGGTGTTTTTGGACAGTTGGAGGCAATTTATGTCTTTGTTATTGTAGCATTGTTGTAAAATGGAATTCTTACATAACCCTGCCTTATAGATTGACCAGGTAAACTAACAAATGAGAATTTGGCAAATGAACGTGTGTGTGTGTATGTTTGTGCGGTGCGGTGCGGTGCGGCGTGTGCGTGCGTGTGTGTGTGAGACAGTAACAGGGATTAGTCATCAACACCACATCTTTTGATTCACTACACTAGTGGGCAGGACGTGGGTGGGCAGGAGGCTACATACACTAATGGACAGGAGGAGGCTACATACACTAGTGTGCAGGAGGAGGCTACATTTTCCCTCCCTCCCTCCCTCCCTCCCTCCCTCCCTCCCTCCCTCTGGTGGGCAGGAGGCTACATACACTGGTGGGCAGGTTACATACACTGGTGTCCAGGATGCTACATACACTGGTGGTCAGGAGGCTACATACACCAGTGGGCAGGAGGTTACATACACCGGTGGGCAGGAGGTTACATACACCGGTGGCCAGGATGCTACATACACTGGTGGGCAGGAGGCTACATACACCAGTGGCCAGGGTGCTACATACACTGGTGGGCAGGAGGCAAAATACACTGGTGGGCAGGAGGCTACATACACTGGTGGGCAGAAGGTTACATACACTGGTGGCCAGGATGCTACGTACACTAGTGGGCAGTAGGCTACATACACTGGTGTGCAGGAGGAGGCTACATACACCGGTGGGCAGGAGGCTACATACACCGGTGGGCAGGAGGCTACATACACTGGTGGGCAGTAGGCTACATACACTGGTGGGCAGGAAGCTACATACACTGGTGGGCAGGAGGCTACATACACTGGTGGACATACACTGGTGCGCAGGAGGAGGCTACAAACACTGGTGGGCAAGAAGCTACATATACAGGTGGCTGCACCTAAACTATGGAATTCCCTACCTGAATGATGTCAAGTGCTTTGAAGAGTAAATGGAAGACCTGCTATTTTAGCATAGCATATAACTAAGTTATTAATTTTAGTCATTTAAATAGCTTACTTTTTATAATCATTTGTATATTGGCATTAGTTTTTAGTGTTTTGAAATTTTACTATACCATTTCTTTTACTGTACAGCACCACAGAATACCATTGTATAGATAATATTACATATGGTGCTACATAAGTGAATAAACGTTTACATTTACACTAGTGGGCAGGAGGCTACATACACTGGTGGGCAGGAGGTTACATACACTGATGCGCAGGAGGCTACATACACTGGTGGGCAGGAGGCTACATACACCGGTGGGCAGGAGGCTACATACACTGGTGGGCAGGAGGCTACATACACTGGTGGGCAGGAGGCTACATACACTGGTGGGCAGGAGGCTACATACACTGGTGGTCAGGAGGCTACATACACTGGTGGGCAGGAGGCTACATACACTGGTGGGCAGGAGGCTACATACACTGGTGGGCAGGAAGCTACATACACTGGTGCGCAGGAGGATGCTACATACACTGGTGGGCAGGAAGCTACATACACGGGTGGCTGCACCTAAACTATGGAATTCCCTACCTGAATGATGTCAAGTGCTTTGAAGAGTAAATGGAAGACCCGCTATTTTAGCATAGCATATAACTAAGTTTTTAATTTTAGTCATTTAAATAGCTTACTTTTTATAATCATTTGTATATTGGTATTAGTTTTTAGTGTTTTGAAATTTTACTATACCATTTCTTTTACTGTACAGCAGCACAGAATACCATTGTATAGATAATATTACATATGGTGCTACATAAATGAATAAACGTTTACATTTACACTAGTGGGCAGGAGGCTACATACACTGGTGGGCAGGAGGCTACATACACTGGTGGGTAGGAGGAAGCTACATACACTGGTGGGCAGGAGGAGGCTACAGGGGTCATGCCTTAGTTAGACTTCCTGATGTGTTACACATGAATGTAGGGCATAGTAAGTTTGGATATGGGACTTTATAAAAATTCATACGATCTGACATAAGGGCATTTGTGCAGGGACATTACCAGGTTTGTTGAGAGTGAAATGGATTTTTAGATGATTTTAATAGGCGGAATCTCACATACAGGCATATTACAAGAGTTAAAAATGTCTATTTTTGACAAAACTGATGATAACAGCAGCTGGTAAAAACTTTTCGAATTTTTGATGGTCACGTTTTCTTACAATTATGCAAAACGCTGACATGGCCACCAAAGGGAAATGTAACTGTAGGCTGAATCCTACATACACTGGTGGGCAGGAGGCTACATACACTGGTGGGCACTGGGTAGGAGGCTATATACACTGGTGGGCACTGGGCAGGAGGCTATATACACTGGTGGGCAGGAGGCTACATACACTGGTGGACAGGAGGCTACATACACTAACGGGCAGGAGGCTACATACAATGGTCGGCAGGAGGCTACATACTCTGGTGGGCAGGAGGCTACATCCACTGGTGGGCAGGAGACTACATACACGGGTGGGCAGGAGGCTACATACATTGGCAAATGTTGGCCAAAATCCCCCATCAGAAATCCCCTTCCTTAAAGCTGGTTAATCAATTTGATTTTTTTGCTTGTCTCATTTTAAATAAATTCTGCAAAAAACCAAACTTAGGATCGACTGCAACATGCTAGCTCGTTTGTGCAACTTATGTAACTATTTTTTTATTTATTTGTTAATATAGTGCCACAAGTGATATATGTTGACTTCAGACCTTTAACCAAAAACACAATATATCACCTAACAATGTGCTGTACAAAACAGGAGTTATCTCAAGATGGCCAAATTGGATATAGTGTGTGTCGTGGATAAACACCTTAAAAACAACAACTTGTATTTGGTGTATTCGACCTGCATGAACATGCACATTTTAGTATATTAAATATTGGTAAATGCGTATATTCAGACAAAAAGTATCACCTGCACCAGCACTGTTGCCCATTGAGCTTACCAACAAAGCAGTAATTACCCCCTCACGGTTTTAAGTGGAAACATGAAAGGAAATGGAGAAATAAACAACATTCTTTTGTTTTATTCCAGTACTGTTTTATTCTTGTCATATTAGATTCAGACAAACGAAGAAGGAAATAATTATTTCTAGGCGTCACTAGCCTTATCTTAGTTCAAATCAAACACATGACAAGTCATACGCTACAGATGCTAGTATTAGTGTAACGGTTGGAATTGCTTCTTCTTGACCAGCTGTGACATGCAAGGAACTCTGATTTTGCTGTGACATCATCATCTTTGATGACTCCTTCTTCCAAAGAAAAAGATCTCACAATCCATGTATTCTTTTCACGGCGTTCCAATTCAGGGAAGTATCCACTGATGGACTCTTCTGTGGAATGAAGCTACCTTGAATTGAACTGAGAGGATATTCAACACATTCCATTGTAGTGAGAGGTTCAGCTGATCTCACTAAAATAAACTATGAGGTAGGCCAGCTTTAGAATGAATGTATGGTCCGTCATCTTCACGTGAAATTCTTGTTCTTTAGTGGTTCTCCTTTTCAGAAACAAGGCGATTTCTTCTTTCAGTTCGAACACGCGTAAAAAACTTTCCCTCGTGATAACCAGCGAACCTCCATATGGAACAGGAATACACTGAATTCGGTCTCAACTTCCTGACACAACACTTTAAAAAATCGTAGCACTGCCTCGGATATGATTAACAATTTTAGCAACCTCCGAGAAGACATTGACGAGACCAGGGGGAAGTGTTTTCACGGCCAAAGCATACCGATGAATCATGTAGTGGGTGAATATGGCATGGGGAGCAACCTGCTTCACGAACGCTTGGAACCCAGAACAAATTCCCATCATCAATGGTGCCCCATCAGTGCAAATGCCAACTAACTTCGCCCACTCCAGCTCCTTGTCAGCGAAGAAATCCTCCAACGTCCTGAAGACGTCTTCTCCGCAGATAGTGGTGGTTCAGAGAACAGAAAATCCTCTTTCACTAAGTCGCCTTTCATGTACCGAGCATATACAAGCAACTGTTCACAAGAGGAAACATCGTCAATTCATCCAACTGAAGCGCAAAGTAGGGGCTTGCTTTCACTTCTGCAACTACATGTTCCAAAATGTCCTCGCTCATCTCCAAGATTCAGCTTTGCACAGTTGTGTCCGAAAGTGATATATAGTTCATCTTTCTTGCTTGTTCATCCTCAAGGACAAGTTTCATTGCTTCAACAAGGCATGGCTTGATAAGGTCCTCCCTGATTGTGTGAGGTTTCTTGCATTCAGCAATACGGAGAGCAATGCAATAAGAGGCATCAAGAACAGCTTCATTTATCTGAGCAATGCTTCCTGGTATGACCTTTTCTTTCCTGGAGCCATGATTCATGCATCAAGGAACACAAATAAGTGACAAATTAGTTTCTAACAATCAGAGCAAACTTACAAAATTAACTTTGAAAAGAATGACATTTGTGCCACTCAGAATATAAGCACATTTGTCAAAGATTTTAACATTCTTCTCACATATCAGCGCAAATTATTCCACAAAAGAATAACATAATCCACTGTAATGTGTTTCCGTTTAAAATCATACGAATTGCCAGTATGTACATGTTTGCATTTGCGTGTGCGCAAACATTACATATATTCTTTTGTTTTGAAAATATATTTAATATTTCGATACATGTGTGCATATACAATCATTGGCTATTTGTACTTTCAATTAAATACTAGCGACGCCATACAACGTTTTTGTGAAGTTCATTCTATATAATTGTGACAACGCCATGGCATATGCTTCGATTTTATGGTAGCTGCGGTGTTAATCATAGGAGATGGCGATATTTTGTGGATTTTGATCGTTATATATGCAAGTGTCATTGCTGGAACACTTGAAATGCCTATGTGTATGGTTAGATCAAAAAGTGAACGACATCTACGTTTAAGCAAAGTAAAATATTTATTAACTGTAGCAAAATCGAGATGGCGCATAAAATTATCATCACATGACAAAACTGGGTTGGAACGCTGGAATGTCGGAAGCCGATGACCGAAAGAGGAAGAGTAGTTGAGCACTGTCAGTGGATTTGGTGATATTTCTGGTACGTTTGAGCATGATGCGTTCTTAACTTACTGTAGGCCTACATCACTGCATAAACGTTGTCAATGTGGTGTGCTACAAGAGCGCAAACATTATGATTGAATTATACCTTCTAAAAATTTCTGTTAATTAAAATTTTCCCGTTACCCCCCGAAAAGGCAGAATTACCCCCCGGGGGTAATTACCCCCAAGTTAAATACCACTGATCTGCACAAGTATCGGCTAATAGAAAACATTATGCACTATTTACTATGAAGGTCACTTCTGTATAGAATTGTGACCCCGGGATCACTATACTATAGCATGTGCCCATTGAAATGTGACCCCTACTATAGAATTGTGACCCCTATCCTAAAAAATTATGTTGAAACATAATAAGTGGTTAGGAGTTTGGAGCCACATTTAGGTTGATTAATAGCATACAGTCGAACCTCGGTATAGGGTCACCTCAGTGGTAGGGTCACTTCGCAGTTACGGTTATGTTGGGTCAGTCCCAAATAATTTCCATAGTAAAGAATAGGACTTTAGTCCCGCTAATAAGGTCACCTCGCTATTCGGGAATACGGTCACTAACTTAGTGCAAAACTGCTAGATTACCCACAGATGAACTCCGCAATTATGGTCAGTCACGGCTGAGCAACTACGATCCGCTTCGTGACGCCGGTCGGCCAACCGCCCCTCCACCAGACCCGCTGCCAACAATGTCAATAGCAGTTAGAAGCCAAGATCTTAGCTTGTTTGTGCAGAGGCCAGTAAACTTCAGAAAACAATGAAAGAGGCAAGACCCTCAGTCATCTTGCTTCTTAAGACCCTCAGTCATCTTGCTTCTTAAGACCCTCAGTCATCTTAAGTATGTAACACTTTGAAATGAAATTCTTAGAGGATGAGTAGATTTACAAAAAAACACGGTCTTCAAAGCTTCCAATATGGTGTCGGCTTTTAGGCACATGATTGTTTGCTTAATTACCAAAGAACTATATTGGAGTAAATTTACATGGAAAAACGTTGTAAAATTACAGCAAATTAGCAGCCAATAAAAATTTAATTGAAAGCAAAAGTGAAAAGACGTTTTAGGAACGAGTTGAGTTTATATACAAAAATAAATTTGATCAGAGATAACAATGGCAGAAGCCATCGGCAGTTGGCTGAACGATTCAATATCGGCCAATCCAAAATGGGGACAATTTTGAAAAACAATGAAGTTTCTCGATTTGGTCGATAACAACGATCGAACCGGCCAGTATGAACCAACAAACTATCAACTTGACATACGTCCATTAAAGGCAACACCGACCATTTCGATAGCAGTACTGTCTAAGTGGACATAACCACGGACCAGTAAACTTCAGAAAACTATAAAAGAAGCACCAAGATCCTCAGTCACTTTAGGTAACACTTTGAACTCAAATTCTAATCGGATGAGTAGATTTTATAGATAAACACAATGGCCTGGTCTTCGACGCTAATAGTAGGGTGTCATTTATTAGGCGCCTCACTGCTTGTTTGTCAAACAAAGCTTAGCTCAATTGGAGTGGTAGATTCAGGTGGCAAAACGTAGTCAGGTCAAGCTAAAGCTGCTCTCTATATATTACTTAACTTTTTAGGAAAAGCAAGTACACCCTGTAACTGTATCCATAAATAATTCAGACACTACACTGCATGTGACATTAACAATGTATTTGCTTGATATTAAAATAACATGCATCTGAGCAATTTTGACAATTCCTATGATGTTTCAGTGTCCATATTCAATATTAAGGTCACCTCGCAACTAGGGTCACTTTTGCCCAGTCTTGTGGGTGACCCTAATAGCAAGGTTCCACCGTATATCTAACTACATAAAACAAATGGGGATAAGTAGATAATAATTGTTATGAAGTTGTTCACCGTTCACACATATGCACCATAGTCACAATGTAATATAATCCTTTGGTATTTATTTGATATTTATTCATTTAGTTAACTATAACACATTCCTGCATACACCTGTATTACATTAGTATATTTAGTATATAATTTCTCATCCATGCATAAGACTTGTATTGACTTGCTACATACAAGCCCAAAATATAAACAGAATGAATATCAAACTTCCATAAAAAATAGTTGTTATGTTTAAATTGTAGTCTGAACAATAAGTAATTAGCAATGTGACCCCATCCTAAACAATTGTGTTATACAGGTGTAACTTCCAAATGTATAGGGGCATTCCGTATGAAATCAACCAAGAAAAGACCAAAATATTCTTGACCCCCTCCGATTTTAATGAAATTTGGTGTTGGGCCTGTTGTGAAATTTACCTAAGCCAAATTTTAGACATGTGAGTGAAATAGTTTTTTGAGTTATTGCATATTATTGATAAACGACAAATAAATTGCGTTACCTCATAACACATGTAGAACTAACTGGTCCCAATGGTCCTAAAGTGTTGATTTTGGTATAGAAATATAGCTATAACATTTCCCATTCATTGATATAACACTCATGCTTTGACAATAGGCCAATTGAAATTAAGCCAATTTATTACACCATAGTGTAACAATGAAAGATGTATTTGGATGACCAAAAACCAACATACAAATTATCACCCAGTAATGTGCACGTTCGTAATGTGTGAATATTCCAGTCTTTAGTGACATCCTCAGTGATTTAATCCATAATAATGTTTGCCGGTTTAACCACATTGTTTGTACAACACTACAACTGATCACGTATCTACTGTGATAGTAGTATGCAAGTTTTTTGGTGGCAGTTACTTGCTATGTGGCACCAAGTTGGTAGGTTCCACCAGTAGCAGTCTTTGGGTCCATCTTCGTCAAGACACTTGTACAGTGTGTGACTAGCACGTCAGGGTTCCTGGGATAAACGAATGACAGTGCAGGGCCGCACGGATGAAGGAAGCTGATTGTCACTTCCTCTGTATCAGCACTGGTGTCCAATACACGCCCCAGCCACAATTGGCCATCATATCTGCATGTGACAAACCATGTGATGTCATCAAAGCAGATGACATCCTTGAGCACCGAGACTTGCGAACAGTGAACAACTGTCTTCCAAGTGACATTTTTCAGCATTGTACTCTTCTTGTGTGCAGTAGTGGAAACGCACAGCTGGGATGTCTTTCTGCGCCCACTCATACAGATGCCGAGTTGTCATTATTTGTTCGTTGTATGGCCTCTGAAGGCTAGCTCGTGCAGCAAGGCGTTTTACTGTCCCTCCATTACAGGCTCCCTTCCCATGCGATGTTGCTGAGAAATGTCATTCAGCTGGTGCCTGAACAGAAGGATTTTGTTCAATTTAAGCAGAATAAAAAAGAAGTTCATGTTTCGCAATATTGGACATAAAACATTCAAGCATTACGAACGTACACATCTCTGGGTGATTATTTGTATGTTGGTTCTTGGTCATCCAAATACATCCGTCATTGTTACAATATGGTGTAATAAATTTGCTTCATTTCAATTGGCCTATTGACAAAGCATGAGCTTTACCACTGTCGCAACTTTAGTTTGCTGTATCTCAAAAACTTACAATGATTCCACTCTATTTTTTTTTAACTTGTTGATCCAATGACCTTGCTAAACATAACATTTTATCAAAATCGGGGTTTATTCATTTTGGGTACATCAGGTTAAAGGTCATGCAAAATTTTTTATTTTATAATGCCATGTGATGTATATCAGTGCATAGGAAAATGTTATGGCTTTATTTCAAGACCAAAATCAGCACATTAGGACCAAAGTTATATCTACATGTGTTATGAGGTAATGCAAAATTGTTGCAATTTTTTATCATTAATATGCAATAACTCAAAAACTATTTCACTCACAAGTCTGAAATTTGGTTAAGGTAAATTTCACAACAGGCCCAACATGTATTCTAAATTTAATTAAAATCGGAGGGGGTCAAGAATATTGCTGGTTGATTTCATATGGAATGATCCTATATCAAACTTACATACATACATACTCGCACCTGTGTTATTTTTAAATTGTAGTTTAAGCAGTA
The DNA here is from genome assembly GCA_033239005.1 of Lamellibrachia satsuma. Lineage (NCBI taxonomy): Eukaryota > Metazoa > Annelida > Polychaeta > Sabellida > Siboglinidae > Lamellibrachia > Lamellibrachia satsuma. The sequence goes on along the minus strand of BSQZ01000020.1, from coordinate 7,000,501 downwards.
AATAATTAATGACGGCGGTCAAAATTCTATAGGGAGGTCACTTTTTTAATTTAGAAAAGTGTACCGAGGGTCACTTTTCTACGGGGGTCACTTTACTATCTCTCACCAGGTCTTTACCAACATTTTTTGCTGGGCTGGGCTCGAGGTATTTTTGTGGGCCTGGGCCACTAACTGTTAATTTTGGGGTGGGCTTGGGCTAATATTCTAGGCTTGTGTAGGGTACTACTGTACACCCACCGGACATAATATACACTGGGCCAGGGCTTTTTTAAGACATCATATGGACAATTTGTATGCTGCCCTGCCCTTATGAGATATTTATGAATCTTCAGTGTTAATATTAAAATTAAACTAAGAAAAAAACAATTTTATCTACTAATAATAATCATAATTAGGTCTAAAACTTTCCCGGGCACAGCAGCCAAACCGCTCAACCCCACATTTGTGCTTAGCAGCCAGCCTGCCAACTGTTGCTTTTCGATGCTCTCACTTCACTATTTATAACCCAATCTCGAAAAAATGAGATACGATAATGAAGCAACCACATGATGTCGCCATTTTGGCAAAGTAATTTTTGTGTCCCGCCCAGTTATTGAGCAAGACATCATTCTGTTGTCAGTTTGATCTTTTCTTTTTATTTAAATGTATTTTGTTATAAATAAATAAATTAAGCATATATAATGCACTGTGTATCCGGATAAAAATCTGCTCAAAGGCGCTAACATGATAAAATATGTAAGATAAAGACAAGATAAATTGAGATTAACTAAGATAGTACAATCACTTTGCTAAGCACATTTTTGTGAAAGAGTACAATTTCGGGTGTTGGTTGTATATCATTTTGAATTGAAACAAAACATTCCAGTCACAATTCACAAATCATAAATGGTAGCCATCTTGAATATTGCGATTTTTATGTTTTCATGGACGTTGACAAAACATACAAAATAATGAAAAGTAACCATCAGAATTCGATACTTTTTAGTGGGACAAAACTAACAAAAATTACTACAGTTGCTTATCTGGATTGATGGTAATTACATTGGAATTTTTTGTAGCAAGGTAAAGTTGATGTTTATTTTTATATATTCCCTAAAGTTTGCTTCATGATTTGTAAATCAAATAATTGTAGCAATGCAATTTTAACAGCATATTTCATTCACAAATTCAGTGGTTGTCGGGATATCCTAATTTTAATGCAAGCAACACATGACATATAGCACAAATATCAACCATCTTAAGATAAACCAGTTGTGAAAAAAAATTCCCATATTTTATTTGTAAATAGCATAATAAGTTGATTTTGGTTTTCTTATTTTAGGATATTTCCTGTATGACTTCATCGACATCATCATTAACAAGAAAATCCTCAAGTTCTGGGAGGTGCTTATTCATCACGTAGCTGTAAGTATATTTTGGTAATGCAGAAAGGGTGTTCAACAGTGGTTGGCTCGACACACGTGCAAACAAAATTAATAGATGTCATGATCTCCCCCTGATTAACTAGGTGTGTGTGTGCATGTGCGTGCATGTGTGCATGTTTGTTGGAAATAAATGATTTCAATGAATTCTTACTTTGCACATAGTGTTGTTTAGTATCACTGCAAATTCACTGTAAGTTTTTTCAAGTATAAGGGCTAATTTGTACCAGGAGAAAAACATCTGGTTTGCACTAAATTGATGCACTAAAGAGAAACTGATGCATGCAGATAATTACCAAGGTAAAAAAGGTTTTGTGATAAGGTTTGATCCAGCATTGTAAAGCATACAAAGGCCAGATCCACTCACCAACTCATAAACATAGCATTGGCTCAGATTTTTGCAGTCATCATTTAATCTTTATGTTATTAAGGTAGCTGGGGGTGACTAATGTGTCAGTTGATTTTTTTCATCATAACATGCTAGCAAATATTGAACTGAATGTCGATACCATAAATAATCACCCGGCACTAACGTACAGATTCCAGTACACATCAGTACTATATTTACCTAACTAAATATTGTTCTTAAACCATCAAATATCAACGCTAACGTAGTTTACTGTGTCTTTGGAGCTATAATGGAAACAGCCAAGTAGATGTGACCTGGTGACCCCGTGGATAACGGGCCAATCGAAATGATCATAAACATGGCTTGCCACATGTTAGTCAGATGGCTGCCGTAACCTGATATCGTAGACGATAACGCATTACAAATACAGATTGAAGGGCCATTGTGGCAGCAAATTAAGGGGACAAGTCAATATTATAAATAGCCGTTATGTTTTGTCAACAATAAGTAAAACGCCAGTGAAAAACGTCGCTGATATCATAAATGACAACACGTTACAAATACAGATCGAAGGGCCATTGCGGCAGCAAATTAAGGGGATACGTCAATATTGTAAATGGCCGTTGTTTTGTCAACAATACATAAAACGCCAGTGAAAAACGTCACATTTCAAGCATGATACACATATCTATTGACATTTCTGTTATCACTAACAACGAGGAAATTATGCTTAATTCACTTTTTTTAGAAAAACTACAATACTTACTAAGCTGCAATTTAGTATGTGGACTTGTCTTAAACATAGGCAAAATTACACAAAGAGCTAGTGGGGGTTTCATTGGTTAACTGATACAAAGCTAGTGGCGGTTTCATTGGTTAACTGAAACAGAGCTAGTGGTTTCATTGGTTAACTGATACAGAGCTAGTGGGGGTTTCATTGGTTACCTGATACAGAGCTAGTTGGGGTTTCATTTGTTAACTGATACAGAGCTAGTGGGTGTTTCATTAGTTAACTGATACAGAGCTAGTGGGTGTTTCATTAGTTAACTGATACAGAGCTAGTGGGTGTTTCATTAGTTAACTGATACAGAGCTAGTGGGGGCTTCATTGGTTAACTGATACAGTGCTAGTGGGTGTTTCATTGGTTAACTGATACAGAGCTAGTGGGTGTTTCATTAGTTAACTGATGCACAGCTAGTTGGGGATTTCATTGGTTGAATGATACACAGCTAGTTGGGGGGTTTTGTTTGTTAACCTATACAGAGCTAATTGGGGGGTTCATTTGTTAACTGATACACAGCCAGGGTTAAAAAAAATCATGATTTAAAAAAATTTTATTTTTTTTATTTTTTTTAAATCTGGTATATAGACATTTAAATGTAGATGTTTATTTTTATAAGCTCTTTCAAATATGTTCTATTCAAATAGATTTGGGTACTTGTCTTAAGAGAGGGTACATGATTTTTGCTTATATAAATTTATATAATTATAACATAGTTTGATCTACAACAGCAACAAAACTGTCATTTTAAAATACATGTATAATAATAATATATTTTATTTGATATAGTGCCAAATCCAATTTTAAATTGTTCGTGGCACTCATTGGGACGAATCCACCTATTAGACAATGTCCACAAGGTCTTACCCCCTAAAGTTGCATAATCTGTTGGGAGGTTTCATTGGTTAACTGATACAGAGCTAATTGGGGGTAGCTAGTTGGGGGTTTCATTGTTTAACTGATACAGAGCTAATTGGGGGTTTCATTGGTTAACTGATGTAGAGCTAGTTGGGAGTTTCATTGGTTAACTGATACACAGCTAGTTGGAGGGTTTCATTGGTTAACTGATACACAGCTAGTTGGAGGGTTTAATTGGTTAACAGATACACAGCTAGTTGGGGGTTTCATTGGTTAACTGATACACATCTAGTTGGGAGCTTCATTGATTAATTGATACAGAGCTAATTGGGCATTTCTTTGGTTAACTGATACCGCTAGTTGGGGGTTTCATTGGTTAACTGATACAGAGCTAATTGGTGGTGTCATTGGTTAACTGATACACAGCTAGTTGGGGGGTTTCGTTGGTTGCCTAATACACAGCTAGTTGGGGGGTGTCATTGGTTAACTAACACTGAGGTAGTTTTGGGTTTCACTGGTTAACTGATACACACCTAGTTTGGGGTTTCGTTCTTTAACTGATACACAGCTACTTGGGTATTTCATTGGTTGACTGATACACAGCTAGTTGGGGGTGTCATTGTTTAACTGATACACAGCAAGTTGGGGGTGTCATTGTTTAACTAATACACAACTATTTGGGGTCTTTGCATAATTAGAAATTCTCTGAATTGTTCAACCTCAAAGTACATCTAAATTAACAATGTTATACTTCATGTTATGCTTCATCTTTATTGCTGTAATATATTTGTTTTATTTTTAATGTCAGAAATTGTATAAAACGGGAATTTGACAGACCAATATATTATCTAACAAAAATCGTTATATTTACCTTCAGATGTGAAGATTTATTGGTCTGTTTTTTATTACAGAAAAGTGATGTGTGTGTATATATATATATATATATATACATCACTTTTCTGTAATAAATATATAGTTATTATATTATTTACATGTGTGTCGTCAAGTATACTAATATATATATATATATATATATATATATATATATATATATATATATATATATATTATGTTCTGGTTTTATATATACACTGTATAAAATACAGTATACTTGGCGACACACATTAAAATAATATAATAACTATATTGAACACTGTTGAAATTAAGTTTAAATTAGAAACTGTAAAACTATCTTGGCAACCGATTACAGTGTCACTGGTTATAAAACAGTTTGAGCAAGTGGGTTTCACTCTTCAGGTCCATAGAGCCATGCAGCCGATTCCAGTTTGGATGTGCTGAAACCCAAAGGCATGCCTCCCACATATTTAAAAAAAAACTTATATATATATATATATATATTATGTATCTAAAAAATTAGTTAGTTATGTTCTTCCAGTGACTTTGGTAATGCGATCTCAACCAGTCTAGATCTCGCTGGTTTCGAAGACACTTGCCGATTTCCTGCAGATATTTGTATATATATATATATATATATATATATATATAATATACAATATCAATATTTCAACTAGATTTAAATGAGTTTTTATTTAATAATATACAATATTATATGTACGTGTGTACGTGCGTGCGAGCGTGTGTTCATGTGTGCGCATCACAGCCCCACAGCAGCAGTGGGGACAGTTTCCCTTGCGCAGCTTTCAAAATGTTCTGACGTATATTCTTCCAGTGACTTTGGTAATGCGATCTCAACCAGTCTAGATCTCGCTGATTTCAAGACACTTGCTGATTTCCTGCAGATATTTATATATATATATATATATATATATATATATATATATATATATATATATATATATATATATATATATATATATATATATATATATATATATATATATATATATCAACCAATGAAATCCCCAACTAGCTGTGTATCAGTTGACAAATGAATCCCCCAACTAGCTCTGTATTGGTTAACGAGGTCACATTACTAAAGTCAATGGAAGAACATAAGTCAGAACATCTAGAAAGCGGCGCAAGGGAAACTGTCCCCACTGTTGCAGTGAGGCAGTGATGTGCACGCACATATGCATGCATATACACACGTATATAAAATGTATATTATTAAATACAAACTCATATATATATATATGTATGTTTCTCACTCCCAAATGTATGCAACCATAAGAAACTGCTTGTTCAGGTTCTGCAACATCAACTGATCACCATCAAACTAGATTTAGCACGTTTAAAGCAAATTTTGTATTTATTTAACACGCTTAATTATACAAAGTGTTGAGTGCACCCATGATCTGAGCTGTGCATATATGGTCGAATCTCGTGAACTGTTGGCATATTGTGTTTTGTACAATATTTTTATATCGTTTTCATGTTTTGGTTACATTAAGTACACATGTTATGGGTCTTGAAAAAAATATGTCGATCACTAAGTCCGAATAAATTTTTTGTGGTATGTTAGTAACCATTAAGATTTTTTCTGACTTTTAACTTAACCAGTGAAAATCATTACACATTGCCTTTAAGAAGCCAATTAACTTGTGCCCATATAATTGTGTTTCTTTGCCCAGGTGGGAGGGATGTTCTTCTACAATGTCATCCAATGTCAGTGCATCGCATACAATGTTGTGGCTCTACTCGCTGAGATCAACACTATCTTTCTGCACACTCGCAAGTTACTTCAGGTATTTGTTCATTACACAGCCATAGGCTTCTGCATTCGTCACCCTATAAAGTGGGTATTTAATGAGACATGCAATACATAAAACTCCCTCCGCTATTAATTTAGCCCATCGCGAAAATTTTTTAAATATGTAGTGTGTGAATGGTTTAGTACTGTGTGCAGTCAGTTTAATGAAAGAGTGCAAACTGTTGTTAAAATCATTGAAAGAATTGACATCGATCGCTAGATTGGGTAACTTGCAAAAGTGTGAATAGTTTTATGTTAGTACATGGAGCTGGGCCATTTTTGCCTAATTTTGACCAGATGAACTGGTGTTAGCAGGAAACATTGCTGAGAATTGGCAGAAATTTAAACAGGAATTCGAGTTGTATATGCTTGCTGGTATGATACAAAACCGCCAAAGCAGAAAATAGCTTTGTTGCTGCCTGTTGCTAGAAAGCAGGCCATAGAGGTCTATAACATATTTTCTTTCACTGCGGTGGATATGAGAATGTTATTGAGAAGTTCAATGCCTACTGTAATCCCAAGAAGAACGAAACTTACGAACGCTATGTGTTCCATATTAGGAAACAATTACCAATTGAACAGTTTGTCACTAACCTCAAGCTGAAGGCCCAAATCTGTCAGTTTGGCAATCTCAGAGATAGTGTGATCTGAGACTGCCTAGTCTTAGGGGTATCAAGCCAACGGGTGCATGAGCGCATGTTGTGAGAAGATGACCTTGACAAGGCAGTTAAAATATGTCAGGCTGCAGGGACCACAGAGAAACCAATCCTGACGCTAGCACTGAAGGGTGCATCGAGCAGTGACACAAGCGTCAATTACTGCAACACCAGGGGGCATCGCCAACAACAATGAAAGCCATTTCAGCCATCGACGAAGCAAAAGCCTGCCACCAAGTGTAGTTGTTACGACACAACACATGCACCTCGTGCCTGTCCTGCATACGGCAAGGCTTGTAATAAGTGTGGGAAGAGTGGACACTTTGTGCGCGTTTGTCAATAAAAGCAAAGTGCGGACACGGCGACCGACAACAAATGGACTCAGAAGCTGCGTGTTGACAATTGCACGATCTCATTCAAGTTGGACACGGGGTGTGATGTTAGCATAATCTCAGAGCAGCAGTATCAGCGCATTAAACCAGCACCGAAGCTGGAGAAACAGTGATGACATTATACAGTGGCACCCCAATACCAAGCCTAGGGGTGTGTGGAGTATCAGTACACTACAAGAAGTGTCAAATATCGACATACATGGAAGTCGTGCGTGAAGAATGCAGACCAGCAATCCTAGGCGGCCCAGACTGTGACAAACTCGGACTTGTGAAGCGAGTCAGTGCAATGAAGAAGGATGAAACAAAGAGCAATGATACAATGAGGGTCGAGATCAAGAAATCATACCCACAGTTATTCCAGGGGAATGGCACTCTGCCTGGGGTACACACGATTGTCCTCAAAGATGGTGCCACTGGTGTCATCCACGCACCTCGCAGGGTGGCAGTTTCAAAAAGGCCACAACTGAAGCAAGAGCTTGACCAGCAGGTGGATCTGGGATTCTTGGCGAAGGTCAACGAGCCCACGGACTGGGTCAACTCACTTATGATAGCAGAAATGTCTAACGGGAGGATGCAACTGTGCATAGATCCAAAGGATCTAAACAAGGAGATTAAGCATGAACACTTTCAAATACCAACGAAGGAGGAGATCGGAAAGCTTGCAAATGCAACTTGCCTCTCGAAATTGGACTCGACAGGCGGCTTTCATCAGGTGTGAGCACGTCTACATGGACAACATAATCGTCTGGGCTCCACTGCTGCAGAGCACGATGAGCGCCTCATGAAGACATTGCAGAGACTCTCTGAGGTGGGGCTGGGCCTGAACATGGAGAAGTGTGTCTTCCAACAACCCGAACTCTCGTATCTTGGAGAAATGGTCACCCAAGACGGCATGAAACCCGATCCGGAGAAAATCCAGGCGATCACAGATATGCCTACACCTACCAATGCAACCAAGTTACAGCGTGTGTTAGGCATGGTGATATATCTTGGCCGATACATACCAAATCTGTCAGCCACAACCGCTCCACTCAGATTACTGTTAGAGAAAGACAGTGACTGGCAATGGCAACATGAACACGAGCTTGCGTGAAACGGAATCAAAAAATCACTGTCGAAACATCCAGTACTACAGTACCATGATAAGAGCAAGTTGCTCAAAGTCTCGAGCAATGCATCCAAAGACGGGATTGGTGCCATTCTGCTGCAAGAGACAAATGGAGAGGGATGCCTGTGGCGAGATCCATAACGACAGCTCAGAAAAACTATGCACAGATTGACCAGATTGGTCGCAAAGTCGTAGTCGAGACTGACCACCAGCCATTGATTGCAATTTCAAAGAAACAGCTCTGCGATGCACCACCGAGATTACAGCATCTTCTATTACACATTTAGAAGTACGACCGATGATGCTGGAGTACACTCCAGGGAAACTTCTCGTGGTCGCGGATACGTTGTCAAGATCATTCTCATCGAAGGAGGTGGCGAGCACCACAGACAGCGAAGTACACATACACTTCTGCGCGGTAAAATCAAGCTTACCTGTGTCTGAACGCAAATGGGCTGAGCTAGCAGAAGAGACCAAAAACGATCGCGAACTACGAGTTATTTGCAGCATGGCAGATGGTAGTGACATTTGCCCGAAGCCTTATGTGACATTCATAGACGAACTGACCATTGTCGATAGTGTCATACTGAAGGGACAACGAGTTATTGTGCCTGAGAACATGAGAGCAGAGATGCTGCAGCTAATACACAAGGGTCACTTGGGCATCAAGAAATGTAAGAGACAAGCCGAGACATACTGTACTGGCCCAACACGAACAATGATGTTTATGACATAGTCACGCGATGTGACGTGTGCCAGGAGTACAGATATGCACAACAACAGAAACCACTGCAGATGCATGAGCGGCCAGATCGACCATGGAGCGAAGGTAGCATGCGACATCTTCTACCTGAAGCAAGTTCCATACCTACTGATGGTCGACTACTACTCGCACTATCCTGAGATAGCACTCTTGTCAAACGAATCGAGCTGACAGGTGATCATCCATTTGAAGTCACTCTTCTCATGATATGGAATTCCATTGGAGTGTATTTCGGATGGGGGCCCGCAGTTTGCCAGGGAGGAGTTCAGACAGTTTACCAGTGAGTGGGGTATCGAACACAAGATGTCAAGCCCTTATTATCCACAGTCAAACGGACGCAGGAAGGCAGCCGACAGAGGAAAGAATGCTTACCTCGACTTGCTTGCGTATCGCACTTCACCCCTCGACTGTGGAAAGTCTCCGGCCGAGCTACTGTTTGGCAGAAAGATCAGAACGTGTCTGCCATACCGACGTGAGACATACACCAAGAAATCTCACCACACGATTATGGGAAACTACTGAACGTGTTACACCCAAATGACACGGTGCATGTGAAGGATCCAAGATGACGAAGATGGTCGGAGCATGCAAGAGTAGTAGGCCTCAGCAGACCTCGCTTGTATGACGTTCAGTGTGGGGATGGATGCCGCATGCGCCTCAAATGATAACATTTGCAGGCAACGCGAGAAACATTTAAGCCACCTCACACAGAATTTGTAACTCTGCCAGACAATGCGACCCAACAGTCTACTGTATCAACACCAGCAACAGCAATTGAGATTCATCCCGGTGCAGAGACGGATGAGATCAACGAGGTCATGGAGCTTTTGGAGCACAGCTCGTCTGTGTCGTCTTCACCTGTGCGACGACACTTTGAGTGAATCCGGAAGGCTCCTGTGTGACTTGATTTGTAACTGTGACTTGTCATAATACCTAGGACATAGGAACTCTGTTCTTGTGATCCGGGACTTTCTAATGTATCGTGATTATAAAAACGTAAAAAGGGGGATGTGTTGATTTACATGTTATTGTGATGTTCATGAGGAATTGTCCCCCCCGTGGCAGATGTAATAAAGATACAGTGTAATTGTAAAACTGTCTCAAATTAATGCATTCCTATAGTTCAAACTAGTATGACATTTCATATACGGTGCATATAACAAGGAAGCATTACAGAGGGAGCTTTAATTTGTACCAACATTTGAAAGATGTTTTAGTGTGAAATTCAAATGAAATCTCATGATATTCAAGATGGGTGACCCCTGATCATACGTGTCTGTGTGTTGCATGTTTGAGATTTTGTTGTTATTTTGTACCTGCCAAGTTTGATATGTGTCATGTTAGCAAACACAAGAAGTGCAACAATGGGCGCACGTTTCAAACATCCATATCTGTGCAGTTTTCTGTTGCAAGTTACAACTTTTTCACGACCAAATGTTGTTAAGGTTCTATTTTAGGATAAGATTTAGGATCATGTCATGCAGCATTTCTTGCCAGAACTCGGCTTGACAAACATCATGCAAGAATATAGTGTAAAAACTGCATACCACAGGGTAATTGCCCCCTTTTAAAAACTTACAATTTTATTACTAGCTCATAAGTGTGATTTATTTTTTATGAAATAGTAATTTTACTTGCATATTTGTTTGACATGAATGCATGAGTTGAGGTGAATATATGCACATATAAAAACATGAAGGCAACATTTTGATGCAATGGATGGAGAAGGAAAGTTGTTTTCTTACTGCAAGTAGTAAAGCTACCTTTCAAGACTCTCTCGGTCCCTTCATCAACATCCGTCTGAACTGCCCTCCGATGTCATATCACCATGTTCGTAGTTGTCACATGACTGCAATTCCATAAAAATCGCAGGAAGGTTGTAAACCCCCCATCTCGGTTGATCCAGCATTCTGACAATCAGTTGCTTTACTTCTTTTAATTTGAATCTAAGTTCAGTACCAACTTACATGCTCTTATGTTTTCTTGTTTACAGATGTGCCGTGTGCAGTACACTCACTGGTTGTACCGGGCCAACAGCTACGTCAACCTTGTCACATTTATTATATTCCGCTTCGGGGCACTCATAGCGATAGCTTACGGGCTCTACGAATGGGGGCACCGGGTCACTGTCACATACTTCATCCTGTTGTCGTCCTCTTGCATCATCATGACGGTCATCAATGCTGTCCTCTTCTGGCGACTTCTCAAGAACGACATGCTGCGCGGCCGGGCCACCAGCAGCCAAACTCCAAAATCAATGTTGAATGGAAAGCAGAAGACACACTGAATTTGACGTTCTTGTTTGTATCATTATTATATGTTTGCTTGTTATGGTACATTCGCTCCTGGTGGTGTATCGGTTTCTTCTAAATCAGCTCCCACGTTTTGCGCTTATTCATTCCACACATTGGTGCAGGAATAGTGCTTGTGAACCAGTTTTGCATGGCATTGGATGCAGTGTAAAAGTAGTTCATTACTGTTGAATAACAATGCACTACTCTATAAGGTTAGACACAGAACAGAACGCGCATGACTTGTCATCCAGTTAAAAAGTTTACGTCAATTATAGTTGTTTGCTTAATTATGTTGTAAAAATTAAATCTGTGTGGTGATGTCGAAACATTTCCTTTTAGTTCAGTCAGAGAAGTTAGGTTTTAAATGAACATGTCAGCTGGGGAGGGGGGTGAAGTCAACTATTAGCATGCCCTGAAGGCAGCCTAAGGACTGGATATCTACCACATATAAGAACAAATGCATGCGTACATACATAGAGATATTACATGCCAAAGTGGAGCATGTCATTTAGGATTCAAACATCCATATGTTGTTCATTATCTCTTGTCTTGCATACATTACCTGTCTTCGCTTGTTCTACTGCATGAGAAGCAATGATAGTTTTTGATACGATTGTGCCAAACCTGTTCTGAAAATAATGTATGGCAGTGAAATGTATTTTGTTATATGCCTTCTGGTTGTGAATATTAAGCAGTGTGAGCATGTGTAGTATGTACATAGGCGAAGCAGTAATATGTTGGCTATTTTGATGTCAGTGTGTACAGTTGTGGACAGTTGTCGTTTGTGTTACCTGTGGGCATGCAGCTATATGTCCACAGGGCAGTGTACAATGTCAGATTAATAAAACATCTGTCGAAGTAAAGATATATTTTTCATATCTACAGATTGTTTTTAAAACAGATTTCTTAATTTTTGTCCAATTTATCTTTATTAAAACATGTTTAAGCATGCTGAATTGATGATGACAATACGGAGAACAGAGAACGTAAGTAAAGTAGGCTATGATGCTATTGTTTTGTATATAGCAAACATTTATCAAATAATAACATGCACTATTCAAGAAAGGTGAACAGAACCAATAACAGTAACATAATATAAGGAAAGGCCAGTTGTACTATTGGTATGCTAACATTTATCTATGTAAACCACGCTACTACTTATGCAATATCTGGCCATGTACAAATTTGCAATGTTACTCAGGCATATTTGTTTGATGTAGATTTGGTTAATTATGTAAGTTTTGCAGCTACTGTGCAGCATGACTTAACATTTATTGCAATGTTTTTGTAAGTGTATGCGGTGCATTGTCACCATATCAACAACAAACAGGGATGTCCAGTCATTCCCAAAATGTATGCACACCAAACAAGAGACTGACTGACTAATAGTCCTTAAGGGTAACCCGGAATCCTTTCTGTACTAAAATGTTTGTACATTTGATATGAATTTACATAAATGTCATTAGAGTTTGTCCCCCAATTTGAAAAAAAATTATATGAAAATTATTTAGCAGTTTAGATACCCTTTTTAAGTTTATGTATGCATTTTTGCTACACCTGTTAATTATGTGTGCGTGTGTGTATACTGAAAAATTGAGTATATGTGCAAGTTCAGTAAGACAAAGTTGTTTGCTATATTTATTGCAGGAAATTAATGCAGATTTTTATTCTGTTATATTTTTAAAGTGATGCCATTGCAACACTAATTTTGTATGAGAGCTACAAGAAATAATGTTACAAATGATTAGTCTGTGCTGAATTTTTCGATTTAAATGGTAAAGAAAACATTTTCTCTTCAATTTTTAATGATAGCAAAGCAAGAAACTATACATGAAACATAATATATTTTATGGAATTATGTATGTTTACGATTTGCTATTAAAATCCTTTTGCCAGGGGCAAAGTGTAAAGCGGTTTGAACAAGGAATGGATACAGCGCTATATAAAAACGTACTTTTTTAATGAAAATAGTTTGCAATCAACGATATTTTATTATGGTATATATATATTCATTTCAATTAATATACAGTTATTTACACATATAAAACATTGTTAGCGAAGGTTGTGTGTGTTGCTATGTGATGAAGTGTCTTATCTGTTATTCTGATCTAGCTAGACTATGTGTTTTTAGCACTTCAATGTGTAGATTTGTACATCAATTCTGAATAAAGATCTGGTATGCATCTGCAGCATTGAAAAAATTGTCGTTGAATCAAGAAAATTGCAGCCTCCAGTAATTGAAAGTTGAAACCCGATGGTACACAATTGAGATGAAACAGGTTTGCTGTCAAAAAGAATGTATGTTTCTTGACTTAGGATATGGTTATACTAACTTGTTTGTTTCACATTTGTGTGCGTGTGTGGTGTGGCGTGGTGCTTGCAGTAGTGGGTTACTCCATTAGGGTTTTTCTGAGATAAGAACATTTTATTAGTTTGGAACAAAATATTAATACCTGTCAATCCTGAGTGGTAGCTCGACGGAGTGTTCAGGACCCTCTTTGTGCCTTTGCCAGAATCAAACTGAACTGCCCTCCTTGTCCACACAAAAAATAGGCAAAGCACATTGTATCAATCAGACACGTTTGTATGAAGCACCATAGGGGACATTATAGGGACATGATATATATTTTTTACATATGTGATAGTTATACGTATATACGTGATAGTTAATACGTACATATGTACGTGATAATAAATCGTCTGAAACAGATTATAATGTATATCTACAGGGCATCTGGTCTGACACAGTTCTTGAAGTCACTGGAGGAACATCATTGATTATTTCAATTGATGCGGACCAAGATGAACTTGTGCACCTGCTCTTTAAATTATGATTCAGTCAGAAAGAAATGATGTATTACTTGGCTGCTAAACATCGGATAATATTAAGTCTCGGACACCTGAAAAGAATTCTCAAGCAGATGTCCTTGTATCGCCAGAAACGTACTACACACTATTGTAATTGAAGCCGTGGCTACAAATACAGAATATACGGTACTAGTGTTTTGCATGTGGTCCTGTTCATCCTGGACAATTTGCAGAATTCTGGAAGGTTACAAAGATATCACTGGATGCATTATTCAAAGTGTGTAGAAAATGGGCTAGTAGTGTCCAAAGATACTGTGTGGCATCTACTGAGCATCCTGGATCCCAATGGTGTAGACAGGCGACTGCGACGAAAACTTCAATGTAGGCTTTATTGTGGAGTTGGTCCAAACTTTACCTGGCATCTTGATTGCTATGACAAGCTAAAGCTTTACAGTATATGCAAAAGTGGATGTATATATGGTTTATTACAGAGGATGATCTGACTGCAAGCCTATCATACTAGTAGTAAGCATGGGGTCATAGCTGGTTACTTCATAGAGTCTGCAGTCAATGAAGTTGGTTGCCCACGTCATGTTCAGGCAGATCGGGGAACCAAACATGTTGTGGTGAGAGACATACAAACATTCCTTAGAAGGCAGGCGACAAGAGCATAGCAAACCAGTGTATCGAAGCATGGTGGAGCATCCTTAGAAAGGAAAGTGCACAATTTTGGAAGAACATATTCTCAGAATTGAAGGACAGTGGCAACTTTACAAGTTCATTGACAAAAACTTAATTCAGTGCTCCATGGCAATAATACAGGCAAGTTTAATAAAAAAAATTTCATAATTTATATAATTAGCAGCCTTATTGAACACCAGTCTCAATTGCTGTGACTTTAGAATCATATTTGATCCTTGCAGCTTTGATTCGTTGTCACAATGACTCTTGGGACAGTCAGCTGACAACCAACTTGAAGATGATCATTTCTGAAAGTAAAGTTCCCATGGTACACCGATCTATTCTAAGTTTACCAGAATTGCTATCCAAAAAGTGGTATAACCACACCGCTAGGTGAAAAATGCATTCATCTTAATGATACAGGATGACAGGATTGAAAAATGTCAGTCTTGGCCAGTAAACTATAGAGAACATGTCCAATCTGTAGTGCAGATCTACTATGCATGGTTTTACTTTGTATATTTTAGAAAGAGCTAGATGATCTTGCCCACACATGGAGCTGCCATCTACCACAGCATCATCGCAACATGGTTGAGCCAACTGGGACACCAATCATAATGTACATGTGAAGTCAAAGTGGTTCTGGTATCTAAAGTGGCACTGGATCATTGTATTGTTACACAGTATGTAAAGCATTGCATAAAAATTATAAATAATTTGTCATTATCCACTAACATCGACTTTCAACAGCCTAGTCAACACGAGTCTACTGGGCTAATTCAGGCTACAAACGGGTTTGTAGCGCTAGTACCAGTAAAGGTATATGGGTAATTCTCAAATTGCAGTATATTTTATGTCCTGGAGCTCCATTTTGACAATGGATAACAACATTCTTCAAAATATCACTTCTATCAATTTAATGAATAATGTTAGGCAAGTAAAAAGCATCAGTATACGGGTAGTATACTTGGTGTATGCGAAGTAGGCCTATACTTGGTGTTCAGGTTGTATACTTGGTGTACGAGTAGTATGTTTTGTGCACAGATTGTATACTTGGTGTATGCATAGTATAGGGGATGGCAGTGTTAGTTGAGCCACTGGGTTAGTTGAGCCACCCATGTTTCCCAGGAAACTACAGCAGCGACAGTTACATGGTACCACCCAGTGACTGAACATGTTATTAGAACACGATTGACGTACAACAGGTTACATTTGTCACAACGGCCAGAACATGTGAGCTAAAACTGTTTTTTGATGTTTATCGAAACTTTGGATAATTGTGATTAATGTCTGCTGGTGTGTAAACTATCAACCCACGTGACCAGACTTACAAATGGCTTAGCTATGCTAAGAAGATTATTTACATCACTTCGTTACATGGTACCACCCAGTGACTGAACATGTTATTAGAACACGATTGACATTTGTCACAACGGTCAGAACATGTGAGCTAAAACTATGTTTTTTGATGTTTATTAAAACTTTGGATAATTGTGATTAATGTCTGCTGGTGTGTAAACTATCAACCCACGTGACCAGACTTACAAATGGCTTAGCTATGGGTTAGTTGAGCAGTAGTTAAAGAATGAAGACAAGTGTTCTTTACCCCAACATACATCAAGGAATTATTTTTTCTGAGCAAATTAGAACATCGGATAGCTACGAGGCAACATATTAGTAGTTAGTTACTCTGGCTGTGTGTTATCCCCATTAGGTAGATGTGTTGGCTGAGTTGTTACAAATTTTTTGTACAAGGCCTACGTAAATTATACAATTAAAGCATTTACCCAACTTACACTACACTGTGGCTCAACATACCCCACACCAAGTGTTAGTTGAGCCAGCTTACCAACCCTATTTGAATCAGCTATATATAATTATTTTTTTTTAAAAATGCCCTCCACTACCTTCCCCCGTCTTGGCCACTTTCCTGTCTCTGCCACCTTCCTCCTGTCTCGGCCAGCTTCCACCAATACCCTCCCTCCAGACCCCCCTTCCACACGGGAAAGGATGGGTATAACATATGGGGAGGGAAGGGGTATAGCATACGGAGAGGGAGGTATCAGGCATTTTAGAAATGCTACAGTCGAACTTTGGCCAGTATACCCTAAGCATTAGGTCACAGTGACTTAATTTTTTCCACTGCAAGTAGACTTCCTCTATAGGAGTCATTATTTGAAAAACAATTTAAGACAAATAAAAATGGCTGTCAGTTCCGGAATAGTGAACAGTAAACCTCAAACCATAAACTTCAACATGTTCAATAGCAGAGAAAATCCCCTAATTATTATGGAATTAGGTCTCTAAGGACTCCATACAAAATAAAAAAGGATTACATTGTAATAATATTTTAATTAACTTCCATAATTATAGTTTGGTCACGACAGTACTAAGACACAGTTTCTCATGAAATTTGAAACCAGCAAACCTTTCACAATCAAATATTCTTGCATACTAGCTGGTTTGAAAATAACAAATATTTTGATGAATGAACCAGTATAATTCATCAAAACAAAAGGATGCTACCAACAGCAGTGGTAATGAACATATAAATACGTACAGCAATTTGCACAATTCAGAACAGAACACTGGTACTGCACCAGTTAATATAAAATTCAGTTGCATTCGTAAATGTGTGGGTTAGTAGAAAACTCGTATGTTATTTGGTGGTCACACCAAATTCACATTTTTCATTGTATTGTTGACCACGAGTAACATCCAGGACTCTACAGCAATAATAGTTCAAAACCACTTTCAGTCAAACAGGGGCCTCTCTGCTGGTCATCTCGGGGAGCTCAGATGAGACGCCAAAAACACCACTTGAACAGAGTCAGACATTCTGGTGAATTCCTCAGCTTCACTGCCATCCTCTTGCACCATGGCTGTTACTTAACAGTGACAGTTGCCTGGATGTTCCACGATGAGAAGACACCCACCAGTGTATTTGCGATCCTCATCACAGAACCACGCATAAGAAAGAGCATGTTCATTGTGGTGTTGGTGATACTATTCCCATGATAAGCTTCTCATCCTCATAGCCCCACACCTCTTGCGGATGATGTGTAATCAAGTATGGATCTGGAGATTCGGCAGTGTCTATAGATGGGAAGTCATATGAGGTAACAACGCTGTCATAGTTGTGTGACATTCCCTTTTGAAATATCTCAAACACTGTAGCCATTCTTTAGGTGGTCATCCAGAGAGTCAATGTCATCGTCCACGTTGGTATATAGGCACTGACTCCTTGAGTATGCTGTGAAAGTACTTGTTACCTCACTGTAGGATGATTCCATTTCTTTGAAATTGTGTATTTCAAGTGGCTCCCTAGATAAGCAAACCTCTCCCTTTAAAACGGGGTACAGGCCCGCTGCAGCTACATCAGTTTTCGGGTGGCAGTGCTGCTGGGCCTTGCACATTGGGTGGCACAGTGCTGGTGGGCCTTGTACACTGGGTGCTGGTGCTGGCTGGTCTTGCACTTTGGTTGCCAGTGTTGATGAGTCTTGCGATGTAGAAGCACCATTTTTTGTAGAAGCCCCACACTGACACTTCATTGTGGATGACAAGTAAAATCTGATGATGCCACATGGTGTTTCGTTTTGGTATGCTTCGCCCACAGTTTGTGTGGTAGGTTTTCATCAAGCTAAAATGGCAAAGTTCCAAATGAAAATCTTCTAGCTTACGGCCTCTCTTTGATTCTCCTCCGGGAAATACAACTTAGTGGCCTCTTCCATTATGATTTTGGCATCAGTGTCCTTACAAACTTTTATCTTTCTGGTGCCTCCACCGGTCTTATTGCGCATCTGTTATCCTTTGTGGATCCATCCTAATTATATCGTGCACTGTTGCTTCGCTTCGTACTTGCTGCCTTGCTTATTATCGCTCTTCTTCTTTTTCTTGCTCTGAGAAACTTTGGCTTCATCGAATGTCTGCTCATTATCAATAACTTCTACATTTGCCTTCCATAGCTTGTTCCTTAGTTCTCCTAAAAGGTGCTCCCTTTTCATATTTGCAACGTTCTCTTCACTGCCCCGCTACGTTCTACACCTCGAAATAACCAGAATATTGAATCAGCTGTCAGAACCAGAATATATGGAATGTGTGTCTACTAAATGAGTTTAATCAGTATAACATCATGAGAGGTCTCTTATAATCAGCATGGGTGGTACGATGACAGTGATGATTATGATGATAAACACATTATGTCACAAGCAAAACATTGTCAACAGTGGTTGAAGGTGTTTGAGCTCTTACCTGTTCCTCTTCCACTTTCAACTTCAATAGTGCGCATGTGGAAGTTGGGTAGGCCTACTTTTCACTCTACAATCTGAGACCAGGGATTACGTATCAAAAATAACCTGCAAAGAGAATTGCATTACATAGAGCTAGCTTAATTCTAAGGAATTTCCAAATCATTTATTCTCACTAAAATAAAAACTTCATAATTCATCCTTTGATGTTCATTGGCAATGTGCAAACATAAATTTCATGATCCACATTGACATTTTTTTCTCAAAAATAATGTTTAACACCACCCGTTCTAACCCACCCACATGGCCTGCCAACACTCAGTAACATAGTGGAGGAGCACCGAGTGAAATCCCCCCACACTATCTCCGGCGACTGTATATTGTATGGCATTATTCCACGTCGCGCGGCTGCCATGTTTCGAGCACATGGTTTCCCAACAGAATATTAACACCACTAACATTACAAGCCAAATGTGGACAATTTATTTTTATAAATCCATGTTTTTTATATTTACCTAAAAACTGTGAGTTAAAATACAACGTTATTTTTGAAAACATTTTCAATTTGGATGATGAATTATACAAGATGATGGAATTAGTCATGAACGATTTCCTGTATCTTGCACTCCTACAAGATGGCATCCTCAGTTTTGTGCTGGACCTCATGAATAGAAAGTATGGTGAAAGTGGGTGGTTTTGATCTACAATGAGACATTTACTTTGTTTACACATTTAATCAAATATTGGCTTTCAATAACGGTGATGTTGGTAGTTGTAATCCTTTCACCTCTTTTCAGCAGCCTTCTCATATATTTTTTCTGATGGTTATTTAAGTTAGACCAGAAATTAAGAATGTTAAATAGAACAATACTTTCAACAACAGATGAATAGAACAAATGAAGTATAGTGTCATGAATAGTGAATGTTTTCAGTAGCCTGAGAAAATACAACCTTTGTTGAAATCTAAATGTCATCAGAGTCAAAGTGATAAGATCAAGAAAGTTTCTCATCAATTATGGTGCCCAAATATTTGTATTTCTCAACACGCTGTACAGCACAGTCACCAATGATAACGAGTGTAATATGGATCACACTTTCTAAAGTCAAATATAAGTTATGAAATATATTGTTCTTGGTTCCAAGATTCCATCAGAAAGTAATCATTTGCACTTACTTTGGAGTAAAAATTTAAACGAATGCAACATTTCGACCCGTCTACTGCGGACCTTGTTCACATACTGATGACCTATGTTGTAGCTCAGATTCTGGCAGAAGGCGTAAACTTTGTAATTACCCCGACCACCATCCCGGTTAAAGAAATCATCGCCGGTACAGAGGCAGTCACAAAACAGATGACGGACACTAATGCAGATGAACTCAGATGTGAGGTCGCTCGTACCATCAAACGAGCAAAACTCCCCAAATCAAACATCAGCAGAGAGGACAGCTCTAAAGGAACTGAATAAGGACAAATCTATCATCATACTCCCTGCAGACAAGGACAGGGTCACTGTATTCATGAACATCACTGAATACAGAGAGACAATGACAGCCATGGTGGGTGACACGAACACCTATACCAAACTAGGCAAAGACTCCACCCACAAATACAAAAATAAACTCATTAATTTAGTAAGTATGTAAGCAAGTAACTTTATTTTTACAACATAACATATATAAAAAGACAATTACACATATCTGAACACTTTCAATATGTTACGTTGTATGGCTGTCTCTTGGCTTAGAGCCGTCTTCCAGCGACACCATTTAAACTAACTATCATTACTGCATTACAACAACAAAATTCATCACCAGCCCATCACTGTACTATTTCAGCAGTCATCTTTCTCTTCCCCTTCTTTTATTAAAGAAGGGGAAGAGAAATGGCTTAATCACAGACAGACTGTACTGGAAGTTATACCCAGATTCCGAGGAGCCCCCCAAATTATATGGGACCCCTAAGATCCACAAAGCCAACTACCCTCTTAGGCCAATTGTATCTAGCTATGGCAGTATCACATACAACGCAGCGAAATACCTTGCCAGCATCCTCACTCCCCTGGTGGGTAAAGAACGTCACAGTGTCAAAAACACGAAGGAGCTGGTGGACAAACTAAAGGGATTGGAAATACCACAGTGCTCTTCCTCCTTGTTCCCTGCTGTACAGGTGTGAGGGTCAGGTACAGTTACAATATAGTCAAGCCACTCTGTGTTCTTTCTTTCCATAGTTTTCTATCGGCAGCCCCCTCTGCATCTTTCATCCTCCCCTGATCTCATGCAGTCCTCCCATCTCAGCTGTGGCCTTCCCCTTTTCCTGCCTCCTTGATGTTTTCCCACCTCTGCTCTCTTTGTTAGTTTGCCTGCATCCATCCTTACCAAGTGGCCTGCCCACCTCATCCAGCTTCTCACCAATCTTCCTGTTAGGCTGCATTGCATCCCAATCTCTTTCCTGAGGTTGTTCATCCTTATTCTGTCCGCCCTCTTTGTTCTTGTTATTCGTCGAACCCAGTTCTTGCAGCTTCTGTTGTTGTTGTTGTTCTGTCAACGCCACTGTCTCCAGACCATAGAGGCATGCCGGTGTAACATGCTCTCAGGACTTTCCCTTTCAGCTTTAAAAAATATTTTCTGTCTAACATGACTCCAATCTTTCTCCAGGCATTCGCTCCCACTTGTATCCGACATCGTACCTCTACCTCTGAATGCCCATCCTCCATAATCATTCCTCCAATGTACACAAAGCCATCCACTTGCTTGATCTCCTTACCACCCAACCTGATGTTCAACTCCTCTCTCTGGTGTCCAACCCACATCAATTCAGTCTTCTCTTGTGTCATTCTCAGTCCATGCTTCTTGAACACCCCCTTCCATTTCTCCAACACATCCTGTAATTCTTGTTTGCTCTCTGCTATTATGGCCAGATCGTCTGCAAACATCATCTTCATGAGAACATCCTTCGTGCTGATGTTCCTGCTGATTAGTTCCATCACCATGATAAACAGTAAAGGGCTAAGGGCACTTCCTTGCCTCAAACTGATGTTAACTGGAAACTCTACCGACAACCCATATCCAACCACCACTCTTCCTTTCGTTATCTCATACATTACTTCCACCATTCTGGCACTCCTATTCATCTTACTGTTGCCATCACCATCTCTCTTGGGATTGTGTCATATGCATCCTCCAGGTCCAGCAATCCCACCGCCATTCTCCCTTGCATCTTCAACCTCTTATCTACCATCTGCCTTAATGCAAACATCCCACCAGTCATCCCTCTGCTCTTTCTGACTCCGTTGTTCTACACCCAATTCTTGATCTACTCTCTTTTGAATCCTCCCATCCAGGATCCTCTCTGGCAGCTTATTGGGACAATTAGTCCTATCCGCCTCTCTTCTGGTACTTTACCTTGCCTCATACATGTATTTAGCAGCCTCTTTGACAATCTGATTCCACCCGGGCGGGAAATTGTGTCACAAGACGTCACAGCACTCTTCACCAGTGTCCCCGTAGACAACGCCCTAGAAGTCATCACTAGAAAACTTCACGAAGATGACAACCTACACAGCCGTACTGAACTATCTATCACACATATAGTGGAGCACATGTCCGTAACGCCCTGAGAACCAAAGACTACCCTGAGTGGACCCTTGAAGTTCCCCCTCCCAGTGAGAAACTAACAGCCACAAACAATGATACAAAATAAAACAACGAACACAAACCGACCCATGATGGGACAACCATAATGTAGCATGGCTATCAGAACAACTCGGACGAGTCTTCAAGTAACACAATGTGCACTTGTACTACAAGCCCTCAAACACCCTTCTTTCTATGGTAGTTCACCCGAAAGACAAGAAACCGAAAGAACACTAGTGTGGGTGGGACTATCTAGTACATCACTAGGCAGAGTCGTCCGCCCCACTCTTGAGCTTTACTACAGCAACAGCCAGATAGAAAAAAAATTAGCGAATGACTTTGCCAACCACATCACGTGATGTGACAACAACAGCAGACACAGTGTCCATGGACAACACCAAGGTCCTGGTCAGGGAACAAAACTGGCACAAGAGAAAAGTGAAGGCAATCTACATCAAGCAAAGAGGACCCGCCATGAACCGAGACCAGGGATACCACCTACCCGCCATCGACAACCAGATTATTCCGCCAGAATCTGAGCCACATCAGAGGTTGTCAATGCGTGAACAAGGTCCGCAGTAGACGGGTCGAGACGTCACATTCGTTTAAATTTTTGCTCCAAAGTAAATGTAAATTATTACTTTCAAAATATAGGCTCTTTTGTTTTCTTAGCGTTGAGCAGAATATTGTTATTGTCACACCAGTTAATACAGTTTTTTTATTTTGTTTAGCTAGGTTGATTCATTGTCAGAAATGAGTCCTAAAATAGCAGTGTCATCAGCATAGTTTAATACATAGCAGTTGTTTGAATGTGACACAAGACCATTTTGTGAAGAGAATAAATAAACGCAATAGCACTAGCACGGCCAAACTTTTTCTAATTGGCAGAGCAGAAATCAACCAGTAACCGTGCACCATTTTCTTGCGCATGTGTAGAATGCAGTTTGAGCATCGTGGTATTTTATTCACATTGGGGTTTTCAGACGATGCTTGCCTCGGCTCTAGGCGTAACGTGTTTTAATGCTTTTATGAACATATGTGTATATATTATGGTGTTCTGCATTATAACCCGTAATTGAGTTAACTTCTCCTGCCTATGCATACGATAGTACACAGTTTAGGTGAAGTCAGGAGTACTGGTGTAGATGATCAGTATGATGTAGCCCTGAGGTCTAAACTTAAATATATGTTTTCGAGACAAATACCGTCTAAGACTGTTTCATTACTTTCGTACACAACACCATATCTGGCGACGAGTATGCGAAGAAACCTGCGGCTAAGTGGTTATTTCTTGGCCAGTTGAACAGTTTGAAGTTGCAACGGTGAGATGGCTAACCCACGATTCGACGCAACCGTGCAGTTTCTACCTACACCCGGTGACCCTGCAATACCATGGCCTCAGTGGAAGCAACTATTTGAAAATTACTTGCTAGCTTTTCGTACCAACGGTGAATGTAGTTGCGGAGCGCTATCGTTTCCGCCAACAGGAACAACTTCCAAATGAAACTGTCGATAGTTACATCGCAGCTCTCTCGCGTCGACGTGTAACTTTGGTATGTTCTCAGATGAAATGCTGAGAGATCAACCAGTTGAAAAAACTAACAGTGCTAGAATTCAGGAGAGACTTTTAGTTGAGTCAGACTTGAAATTTGACAATGCTATTAAACTAGCTCGATTGGTTGAAACGGCCGTAAAAGAGGTTAAGTCTATGTCTGGAGAGAGTCGGATGTGTGCAGAGATCAACTCTAAGCCTAACGGGAAATCGCAATCCAAATATAGAAGGAAATATCCGGGATATTCGAAATTCGGACAACAACAGAAGTCCCATGATCAGGGTGTCACGCAAGCTCGTACAAACGTCTCGAAAAAAGACTACCGCTGTGGGTCGAAACAACATCTGGCGAACTTTACAAACTGTCCGGCAAGAAGTAATACCTGTGGAGCCTGCAGGAAAAAAGCCACTACGAAGTTGTTTGTAGGAGTGGGGGAAAAGTCCAACAAGTTGACTGTTCCAATGACTACGGTGCAGATGTACAAGTTCTGTGCTCTAAGACTAAGAACTCTAAGAAATGTGTGACGTGTGCAGTAAGTGTGAACTCTGTTGACATGAACTTTTAGATACTGCATCGGATGTCTCGCTCATGTCATTACAGTTATTTGACAAATACTTTGTTAGAGAAGCATTAGAACCATGCCCAGTCTCAATAACTGGGTACACATCTCACAAAACAGCTACTGTTGGTTGTTGCCATGCTAAAGTTAAATACAAAGATAAATATGTTTCTGCCAAATTCCATGTGGTAGAGAAAGGTAGTAGTTTGCTGGGCAAGGGCTTAATCCAAATCCTTGGTATTAACGTACTGTCGTGTTTTGCAACAAATACATGTACTACTACTGTTGCAGGAAAAGTGCCAAATTCACCTGATTCGACAGGTAACGCTACATCAGCTGTGAATAGTAGTAGGAAGAAGGGTGTTCCCAGCCTTCATACTAAGTCTACGGTGCCCCCAAAGATAAAATCTGAGTTTCCTAACTTGTTCTCTGATAAACTGGGAAAGGTGAAAGGGTTTCGGCACCGTGTTAAAAACATTCGTTCTCATGTGAAACCTGTTCAACAGAAGTTGCGCAGGTTACCATTCATGGTTCGCAATGCAGTTTCTGCGGAATTGAAACGTCTCGAAGAAGCGGGTGTCATAGAGCGAACCAACGCGTCAGAATGGATTTCACCCATCTTAATAGCTTGGAAAATGAGTGGTCAGAGTCGTGTATGTGTGGATCTGAGAAAGCCGAATGAGGCTGTTGTTGAAGATAAATTCCCACTCCCTACAAAATGCTCAGTGAGATGCACTCACTTTTCTAAACTGGATTTGAAATCGGCGTACCACCAACTTGAACTAGATCCCGAAAGCAGATGTCTTACAGCCTTCATAACACATGAAGGAGTTTTTCGTTTTCGCACAGTTTGTTTCGGGTTATCGTCCGCGCCTTCGTGTTTCCAAGAAAATGATGTCGATCATTCTAGCGGACATTTCAGGCGTCAAATGCTTTATCGATGACAACGTAATTTTTTTCGTGATAAGGCTTCTCACGATAAAGCACTATTCTCTGTACTCCAACGCTTGCAAGATAGAGGCATGACTCTAAACGACAAATGCGAGTCGATGAACAATCTCAGTTACGTGATAGATGAACACGGTATTAGTCCCAACGACGAATTGGTGACTGACATTATTGAGGCTGCAGTTCCTGAGAATAAGCAGCAGCTCAGATCGTTTCTGGGTCTCGCGGGATTTTACGCGAAGTTTGTCCCCAACTTCTCAACCAAATGGTGAGAGAAGTGCAAACTACCATTTCATTGGACTTGAAGATGCTGATCGCGCGTTCCGCGAAATCAAATTCAATATCGTCAACAGTCCATGTATGGCATTGTTTGACCCTATGAACGAAGTTATCGTAACAACAGATGCTAGTGGGTACGGACTCGCTGCGGTGCTTACTCAAATTCAAAATGATGGTGCAGAAGTCATGGTGGCATGTGCGTCCAGAACGTTGACGGCACCAGAACGTAATTACTCCGTTGGATAATGTGAGGCATTTGCCTGTATTTGGGCTGTTGAAAGATGGCATGCTTACCTGTGGGGGAGACATTTCACCCTTCGCACAGATCACCAAGCTTTCGTAACCTTACTCTCCTCGAAGGGTACTGGTCACAGACCCACAAGAATAGCCAGATAGAACGATCGGTTATTACACTATCATTACACAGTTGAATACAAACCTGGCTCGCAAAACAAAATTGCTGACACACTGTCGCGATTGACGGTTAGACTCCACAGTTAAAATGAAGATGATTGCGACTTTGTCTGCAAAGTGATACTTACTGATACTTGTAGTGCTGTTACACGCACTGAACTACAAATGAGGATGTTGTATGCACTCAGATTATGACTTGCCTGAATACCGGATGACCTGAAGCAAAGAAACAACTGTCAGTGGCAGTGCAGCCATACTTTCTGATCAGACATGACTATCGGTTCATAAGGGTATCGTTTTTCATGGTGAACGCGTAGTAGTCCTGCTGCAAAATAAGGGGACACAGAGGGGTAGCAAAAACTATGAACCAGGAAATGACGGTAGAGAAGCTTGGAAATGCGAACACTGCGATAAAATCTTCTAAAGTGAGAAAGACAGAATGCTCCAGTGCAAGTACGGCGGAAAGCAATACTGCATTAAATGCTTGAAATTCAAACCTGTCGAATATGAGGCAATGGAGAAACCTAGATGCATGTGGTTTTGCTTAAAATGCAAGCCAAAAATAGAAAAAAATATTCTCAACAAGAAAGTTATCAAAGAGAGATGCGAGATGTATTTTAAAACTATAAACACAAGATATTGTCAATCATATAATGAGAAATAAATTATTCGGTACGCAACAATTTTGTTTTATTAAAGTCGTTCTATGGTTCTGTTAATCGTTATGGACTCATGGACCAAAGCTTTTAGATAGAGGATAATCTACAGATGTAGTATATTTAGACTTCATGAAAGCACTTGACACCGTGCCTCATAAAAGACTGATAGGCAAACTTAAATCATCTGATATAGAGTATTACACACTAAGATGGATCTAGGCGTTCTTATCTGACCGTGTACAACAGGTCAGTGTAAGTGGCATAAACTCTGAATGGACAAATGTAACAAGTGGAATTCCACAGGGCAATGTCTTATGAGTGATCCAATTTGTGTTATACATAAATGATCTTCCGGAGAATATAGTTTCGAATGTATATATGTTTGCGGATGATACAAAGGTTTTCAAAACGATTAATAGTACAGATGACCAGCAAACTTTACGGAATGATTTAGGTTATTTAACATCTTGGTTAAGTAAATGATTATTAAGGTTTCACCCAGACAAATGTAAGTTGATGTACATAGGGAAAACAATACAGCAAGAGTATGCATATAACCTGAATATATATAACACTGCCCATAAATTAGGAGAAATAGAAGAACAAAAACACATTGGGGTTATTGATTAAAACCTAGAATTTGATAAATAAACACATCAACCATAAAATAAACAAAGCAAACAATATCATGACAGTTATTAGTGGGGAGCGGTGGTCTAATGGTTAGAGCACCCGCCTGTCGATTGAGAGGACGGTGGTTCGATTCCACCTCCGCCGTTTCGAAGCTTGGGCAATTTCGTTCACCCCACTTTGCCCGTGTCTTTCGGAAGAGACACTAAAAGCCGTTGGTCCAAACTCCTGCGTTAGCTCAAGATTGGGCTGTTTGGAGTATAACTACTTGAGACTTGAGATTAGAAGGTCATTTACAACCCTAAATCAACGTAATTTTTTGCCACTATATATAGCTTTAGTTAGGAGTCATTTAGATTATGCAATATCAATTTGGTCATCTTATAAACAGAAATACAAAGATGCCATCGAAAATGTGCAGAGACGTGCAACAAAGCAGCTTCCTGGTATGAAGGATATTCCTTACCAGGAAAGACTTGAGATATTGAAACTTTCCATACTTGCATATAGACGAACAAGTGGTGATATGATTGAGGTATATAAACTGCTTCAAGAGAAATATGACAGTGGTCGAAGTAGTCGTAACTGCCCAGGTGTCAACTCATTTAAAAACCGTCTAGATAGACATTGGGGTACTGTGGAATTTCTTTACAACTACATAGCCACCTTGCCAGGAAGTTCCAATTCCAATGGAAAGCTGAAGATCCGTCGACTGAGGCCACCGCGTACGGTCAGGAAGAACCTAAGAAAACCTAGGTAAGTAAACATATTTTAATACGACCAGAACAACGGACACTGACGTAATCTTCTAGAACAATGATTGGTCCTACTGGCCCACGTGATTATCCGTGGCGTTTTAACACCGTCTGGTGCCGTATGGAACTGTACAGTTTTAACACTTCCCCCCTTTTTAAATGTCTCAATTCCTCATCAGAGCTATTTCGAGACAAAAGCAAAATCCAGTTAAACGTCCAAACGTCCATACTGTTCAACTACTGTCTCTAACACACGTAGTCCTTAAGTTTCACTGGAGCCCGCAACGGCCTTCCAGCACGATTGTAGGTGTAACAGAAGGTGTTACAACCAACTGTTGTTCCACCGATTCCATGGCATTGGTCCCTTGGCCTTGGCCTTGGACCTGGTTGGTTCAGTTTTCTTGGTAGGGCAGGTTGACTCGGCTTGGGTGGCTCTTGAAGTGGAAACTCGAACTCGGAATGGTTTTCTTCTGCAGTATCGTCGTCCTCGTGGCCGGCATTCCCAGCCTCATTTTGTCCGCATGACGTCTCCACGCAGTACCGCATACTAGCACCCGGTACAAGACTGGGCCAATTCTCTCCAGTACTCTTCCCGGTAACTGATCCACCTGCGTAATTTCGTAGCCAGACTTCTTCCCCAGCCTGGTAAGAAGTCAACCTCTTGGTCCCATTTTGAAGTAGTCGGGAGTCTACTACTCGCTTCACGTTCGGTTTCAACAGATCTAGCCTTGATTTCTGGTTTCTCCCAAACAGTAGTTGCACCGGACTGTGTCCGGTGGTAGCATTTGGCGCAGTACGGTAGTTAAATAGAAAGCTGTCAAGCTTGTGTTGCATAGATCCCAGAGAAGTTAAAATGGCCTTGGAATGAGCAGGTTTGCCAGTGGTGAAGTATAAAGCGCTTTGAGCATTCCTAAGGATTGGATACCACGCGGTTCTGTCAGCTTTAACAGCGTTCTTGAAGCTTTGAACCATACGCTCCTCTAAGCCATTTGTAGACGGATGATAAAGAGCGCCCGTCACGTGTCGTATCCCGTTTACTTGTGTGAAGTGTTTGAATTTTCCATGAACTGTGATCCATTGTCTGAGATTAGTTGCTCATGTAAACCCACGCTTACAAATAAGGATAGCAGTGCAGCTATAGTTTCGGCCGCAGTTGTGTTTCGCATTTGAACGATTTTAGGCCATTTGATGTGGGCATCCACTACGATCAAGAAAATTTTGCCTTGATGTGGCCCTGCAAAATCAACATGCAGGCATTGCCATGGAGGCGCATGGTATTCCCATCGGTGCAGCGGAGCTTGTGCTGGGTTATTTGCTATCCATTGGAATCCTCCACATATCTTAGTCACTCCTTCGATTTCTTCGTCCATTCGGGGCCACCAAACGTACCCTCGTGCTAGACCTTTCATCTTTACGGTTCCCATGTGCCCCATGCAGAATCTCGGGCACTCTGCTTCGCAGTTTGGTAGGAACGACCAATCGGTTACCCCACATCAGAATTCCATGATGCAAAGTCAGCTCATCCTTACGACAGGAGGTAAGGTGCGAAGTCTGGATGTAGTTCAGCACATTCCCAGCCTGACTCCACGAGTGGTACAACGCAAGAGAGCAGTGCGTCTCGGTTTGTTTCTCTTCGGATGTCTTTCTCTGTGACTGGTAATGTTTCAATTACAGTCAAATGAAACATGTCGATTTCATCCGGTTTGTCTTCTGGAATTTATGCCAGCGGTAGACGCCTCACTTCACCTTTTAAAGATATTGAATGGGTATGAAAATATTGACAGAAATATGTTTTTCTCACTCAAGAAAGATAGCAGAAGTAGAGGACATGAGGTAAAATTAGTAAAGGATCAGTGTAGATTGGATATCAGAAAGTATTCGTTCTCACAGACGACAATAAATGAATAATTTATGAGAATGATCACACTATATATAATTCACCCAGGAAATGTGTGTGCGTGCGTGCGTGCGTGCGGTATATATATATATATATATATATATATATATATATATATATATATATATATATATATATATATATATATATATATTGTGTGTGTGTGTGTGTGTGTGTGTGTGTGTGTGTGTGTGTGTGTGTGTGTGTGTGTATATAGCTTTATATTTCTTTCAATCTCAATGCACAATTAAAGGAATTAATCAGTTTTACATTTGTCTTATTTGATTAAACAATTGAATACATAGACAATGCTTTGTGCACAACAGGCCTGGGGTATATTACATTGCAATGTAATATGTTACTATTACTTTCCTTTCTATTACTATTAATATTACATGCTGAAGGCAATATAATATATTACTATTACTATTACATTTCAAGCTATCTCTTGCATACAACAATACTGAGATGTAGCAAAATGTCCTGTCTGTAGTCTCGCTGTACTCGATCTCTAGGTGTTTTATACATCACATAACTAACATCAGACCAAGATCACTTTACTTTAAAAGATTTCCATTGCATTTAACTGATACGAGCATCTGGAAAACTGCATCGCTCAAACAACATCGATCTGGGCGATAGATCTTGCTGGCAATTAAAATTATAATTAACTCATACATTTCCCAAATAAATTAATATCACACAATTCCAGTCGGATGTAGAAGTTTCATATATCCATTGGAATGAAACAGAAAAGCAATGTCACTGTAACATAACACAGTCTGATTATCCCATAGTAGACCCATACTGCTCGGCTGCTTATTGGCTCAAGGATTATGTATTTCACACTTTTGGTCAATAAGCGTGCAAGCTAGCTACCAACTGAAAAAAACTCAAAAAAGTTGATATAAGCCCCTGGATTTTGTTCAAACATTACCCAGCGTGGCAGGCTGGCAGCTAGGGTTGGGAGATGGCAATGATTGATTGATTTATTGATTGATTGATTCAGATGATAAAAAGAGTCTGTTTAGTGCTGGAAGCCTGGACCATTTATCCTGCTTCAGTGAATGAATGAACAGGCACGTGTGAAAATGATAGATGGCTAGTGGACCTGGTTTCAAATGACCAATTAGCCATGCAGCAGTCACACTGTCACAGTGTCTCCTGCTAATAGTGCTAAAGTTCACTGACTGTCATAATTTGGATACTAAACCATTTTATAACCAAAAAAAGGTATCAAATTAGAAATGTTAATAAATCACATTATGTCAAAATACAGATTTTTTCCGTGTGATTTTCAATGAAATAGAATTTTGGTGTGATTGAAATGTTCAATTGTAATAGCAAAGTAATAGCTCAATTACTATTACTTTGCTTTCTATTACAATTACTATTACATTGCATTATGTTCCATATCTTACTATTACTTGAACAACTGTAATCGTTACTATTACATATTACTATTACCCCAGGCCTGGTGCACAGTACTTGTGGCACCTTGTGTAGGATAAATATGACCCCCTCATGTGAACTTGTAACGCCCCCTAGAGTTTGTTTAGGAAAAAATGACAATGTATATATATATATAGACTTATGGAACACGCCTGCTTGCCAAGTCATTATTATTCGTTTGGCAGCCAAGCCAAACAATGCCATGCCCGTATTATTAGCTGAAAACCAGTCACATAATTTAATTATAGGTCGATTTTCACACTTGATAAATCATAAATCATGTACACTAGATTTACCGAGCATTGCAAACCAATGAAGCCTGCTTACTGTCCCTTTAAATATACTAATGAGTTTGTTTTCAAATAGTATTCATATAATTGCTTGATTTTAAACCACACATGGCATAACTTTGTAAGAAAATTGACAATGTTTCACATTTAACAGGATTTAGGGTAAATTGTGTCAGATTTGTCAAATTTAATTGTTTGTGTGACTGCTTTCATACTTCTAGTTGATAAGATACAAGGCGAACGGCTTGATTTCGATACACCACCATATAGGGGTATAACATGACCAGATGACAATCGCGGCGAGATTTGAAAATGCTGATCAACGCAATGCTTCAAGTGGGTGTGACAATCCCAAAATACAACTATTCTGACCAAATTTTTTACACAATGTTACTAATGCACTTGGCCACAACTCAAATATCACCAATGACCATTCTAATGCAAAATGGCTACTTGTTCCGTCACATACTGGTGTCATACCCCCTAATTTTCGCCTAATCCATTTTGGCATCCGATCTGTACCATGCTGTTCGTGAATGCTACTGCTGTCTGCCTTTTCCAAGCAAACTGTTCAGTTTTCCTATCAAACTTTTCCTATGGGAATGATTATGTCTTATGTAAACCACTTCAAGGTTAGGGTTAGCTAGGGATGGGGTTACATAGAGATGGGGTTAACCAGGGATGCATACCTTCATTTCCTTGTGCCCACGCACTTACAAAGTACTGCACACAACATGAAATTGGTATTGATATTATTTGACAGCCAAGTCTAAACAATGCCTTGCCAGTATTATTACCAGTCACATAATTTAATTATAGGTCAGGTCACACTTGATAAATCATAGATCATGTACACTAGATTTACAGAGCATTGCAAACCAATGAAGCCTGCTTACTGTCGCTTTAAATATACTAATGAGTTTATTTTTAAATTAGTTTTAATATAATTGCTTGATTTTAAACCAAACATTTTATAACTGTGTAAGAAAATTAAAACATTTTCACATTTAAAGGATTGAGGGTAAATTCAAATGTGTAAGGTTTGTTAATTTTTATTGTTTATGTGAATGCTGTCATATTTCTAGTTGATACAAGCGAACGGCTTGATTTCGATACGCCACCATTAAGGGGTATCACATGACCAGATGCCAGTCGCGTCAAGATTTCAAAATGCTGATTTACACAGTGCTTTAAGTGGGTGTGACACACCCAAAATACAACTATTCTGCCCAAATTTTTTGCACAATGTTGTAAATGCACTGGGCCACAATTCAAATAACACCAATGACCGTTCAAACGCAAAATGTCTACTTGTTCCCTCACATACTGGTGTCATACCCCCTAATTTTCGCAAAATTTCCATTTTGGCATCCGATCTGTACCATGCTGTTCGTGATTGCTACTGCTGTCTGCCTTTTCCAAGCAAACTGTTCACTTTTACTATCAAGCTTTTCATATGGGAATGATTATATCTTATGTAAACCACTTCAGGGCTAGGGTTAGCTAGGGATTGGGTTAGCTAGAGATGGGGTTAACCAGGGATGTGGTTAGCTAGAGATGTTAGCGACGGTTAGGGTTGCATACCTTCATTTCCTTGTGCCCACGCACTTACAAAGTACTGCACACAACATGAAATTGGTATTGATATGTGATGAATAGACATTTTTGAAAGGCAACAGTTATTGTTAATATTAAAAATTGCTTATTGTAGATTTTTAGCTTACGATTAGCTCTATAATGCTATTTTATCATATCAAAAATAAATAAATTGTATTTATTAACATTGAAATATAATATCAAACATCAAATTGCGCAAAATATCAACTTATGCACATCAAAGGTTATAATACAAAACTAACATGTACATTTATTTGACATTGTTTATATTTAGTAGATCGGTTTTAGGACACCTCCTAATGGAGATTGTTAAACAGCTTAAATAGTAGCGGTGTTTAACCAGTAATGAACTTTTTGACTAGATGGAATCAATAACATACATATAAAAATATAATATTATCCAGTCTGACACCGACAATGTTCTAAGTCAAACACCCACAACACGGGACAGGTTAGCAATCGTTTTTATTTATTTTCAACAATTTTCACAGCAACTGCCATCATCTCATTGACATGCTGACCGAATTTTGTCAAAATCACATAATTCCAGCTCTTTTAAAACGACCCGAAGTACGATGCCCATACATTTTTACAAAAATAGCCATGTATTCATATATCTCTCCGCCTGTTCAACTCTCTAAAAATGCACCATTTCACAGCCAATAGCTTCTACGAAAAAACCTGCTAAATTGCACTTATGTTATCTGTCTCAGTCTAGTGACTGCAGAACTGCTGGAAATGCAACACAATGTAATAGCTATTACTATGTCACCCCCTGGCACTGACACCCAGTTTCATTTCCAGCAGGTCTCCAGTCACCAGCCTGAGACAGATCAGTGTCAGACTTGTGTGAATTAGTACAAGTGTGAAGGAATCAGTACTGGTGAAATTGTAGCCACTGAACAATAGACACTAGTTAACACAGTTCAAAAATTCCAATTACCAAATGCGGTGGGTATCGGGTACTGGAACTACAGGGCAGTGTGCCGAGGGCAGTGGCCATTGGGCTGGTAACTCAGGAGGGCAATATTTGGAGGGAAGACCAAGACAAAAGAATTTCCACTGGTTGGGTCAAAGGATGATAAGTTGGTGGTTAATCATGGCTTGATTGCCTCTGCAAATATGTCTAAAGTAGTCATATCGGTCTGGCTGCTTCCAGCCAGGTGAATATAAGTGGTTTGATATGGGGCCATTAGTTCTATACAAAAGGGTACATTCATGCCAAATATATGCAGTTTACAGAGTCTACTCTAGTCGCAGTACTTCGGAAAGCCAATACACGTTTAAAGAATTACTATGCAAAGATATGAGCATGAGATTATGCATACATTTGATATGAAATGTCTTTATTAAAAGAATGCACATTATTAAAATGATACCATAGGAAGTCTCATTGTTGAAGAGGTTAAAATGCATTCCAATGTATAAAGCACTAGTGTCATTCATAATTCCATGCAAGGTCTCAATTTGCAACTATATAATATTAAAAAAATAATTTTAAGCATTCATTAATCGCATTTACAATTTATAATCAGTTTTTATTAATAATAAAATTAGCAATCTGGTTCTTGTATAAATGTTTTTATTATGTCCACGCCCAGCCCAAGCCCGGCCCGGCTCGCTCACACGAGGCCCAGGCCCTGCCCAAGCCCGAAATGTTAAATTTTTTGTAGACCAGGCCCGGCCCGGGTCCGCAATACGTAGGCATATGCCCTGCACGGGCCGGGATTTTAGTCCAAGCCCGGCCCATCCCGTGGGCTGCGGTCCGGGCCGGGCCGGACCTCTACATAATTTCGCGGGCGGGCCGGGCATATGCCTACGTATTGCGGATCCGGGCCGGGCCTGGGCTAAAAAATATTAAACACTTCGGGCCTGGGCCTCGTGTGAGCGGGCCGGACTGGGCTGGGGCTGGGCCTGGACATAACAAAAACATTTATACAAAACTCAGATTACTAAATTTATTATTAATAAAAAATTATAATAAATTGTAAATCCGGTTAATGAATGCCTAAAATTATTTTTTAGTATTATATAGTTGCAAATTGAGACATTGCATGGAATTATGAATGACACTAGTGCTTGATACATTGGAAAGCAGTTTAACCTCTTCAAAATTAGACTTCCTATGGTATCATTTCAATAACGTGCATTCTTTTAATACAGACATTTCATATCAAATATATGCATAGTGGCATGCCCATATCTTTGCATTGTAATTCTTTAAACGTCTACTGGCTTTCCAAGACACGGAGAATGGAGTAGAAGCTGTAAATTGCATATTTTCGGCATGAATGTACCCTTTCGTATAGATCTAATGGCCCCATATCAGGCCAATTAAGTTCACCTGGCTGGAATCAGCCATACCCAAATGTTTACTTTAGACATATTTGCAGAGGCAATCAAGCCATGATTAACCACGAACTGATCACCCTTTGACCCAAAAAGTGGACAATCTATTGTCTAGGTCTTCCCTCCAAATATTGTCCGCCAGAATTACCAGCCCAATGGCCACTGCCCACAGCCCACTGCCCAATAGTACCAGTACCCAATACCCACCGCATTTCGTAATTGGTATTTTTGAATTGTGTTAACTAGTGTCTACATTTCAGTGGCTACAATTTCACCAGTACTGATTCATTCATACTTGTACTAATTCACACAAGTCTGAACCTGACCTGTCTCAGGCTAGTGACTGCAGACCTGCTGGAAATGCAACTGGGTGTCAGTGCCAGTGGGTGGCGTAGTATTAGCAAGTACTAGCTACTAGCTAGACACTACTTAACAACAAAATTAGTATTTCAGTAGTGAAAGTTATACAGTGTTCATATATTCTTTTTTATTTATTAAAACATTCAGTATGTTTTTACAGTTTATTTGTGTTTCATCTCTTATAAGATTATAGGTTTATCTTCTCTAAACTTAGCGGGCCGCGGGCTTACCCGTCTTTGGCCCGCGGATATGGGTCGGGTATGGGCCTGAAACTTGCGGGCCGGGCCGTGCCTTGGCCAAACATTCACGGTCTGTGATGGGCCTGGGCCTAAATTGTAGTTTGCGAACCGGGGAAGGCCGGGACTGTAACTGCTAATTGCGGGTCGTGTTTGGGCTCAAATAATAGGCCCTCGCAGGACACTAATATGTAGACACATTATGGAACATTCCTTCTTGTCAAGTCATTATTATTGGTTTGACAGCCAAATCTAAACAATGCCTTTCCCGTATTATTAGCTGAAAACCAGTCACATAATTTAATTATAGGCCCCGAAGTGCGACGCCCATGAATTGTTACAAAAATAATCATGTATTCGTGAGCCCAGGTAGTCCATAGCACAAAAATTCCCATAAATCCCTTCGCCTGTTCAACTCTCAACAAATGCACCGTTTCAAAACCAATAGCTTCTACCAACAAAACTGCTCAGTTGCACTTATGCCACATCATATGAATTGTTTAAATTCACATATCACAATTTAATACGACCTACATTCGTGTGAAACAATATCAGGAAGGACTATATACGACTTACCCCAAATAGGAAAATATTTTTTTTTTAAAGTTTCAAATGTTATATCAAGTTGCGGCACAATGTATATGTAGTAGTGCCCTGCACGGGCAGGGCTTTTAGTCCAAGCCCGGCCCGTCCCGCGGGCTGCGGGCCGGGCCTCTACATAATTTCGCGGGCCGGGCCGTACATGTGCCTACATATTGCGGACCCGGCCCGGACCTGGGCTGAAAACAATTTAAACTCATCGGGCTTGGGCTGGACTTGGGCCTGGTGTGAGCGAGCCGGGCGGGATTGGGCTGGACCTGGACATCATAAAAACATTCATACAAAATGCAGATTACTAATTTCATTACATTCACGGTCTGTGCCGGGCATGGGCCGGGCCTGGACCTAAATTCTAGTTTGCGGGCCGGAGCCGGGCCGGGATTCTAACTGCTAATTGCGGGCCGGGTTTGGGCTCAAATTATAGGCACTCGCAGGACACTAATATGTAGACACATTATGGAACATTCCTTCTTGTAAAGTCATTATTATTGGTTTGACAGCCAAATCTAAACAATGCCTTGCCCGTATATTTAGCTGAAAAACAGTAACATATTTTAATAATAGGCCCCGAAGTGGGACGCCCATCACAAAAATTCTCATAGCACAAAAATTCTCATAAATCCCTCTGCCTGTTCAACTCTCAAAAAGTGCACCATTTCACAGCCAATAGCTTCTAATACAAACCTGCTCAATTGTACTTATGTCACATCATATGAATTGTTTAAATTCACATATCGCAATTTAATACGCCATACATTCGTGTGAAGCTATAAACAGGAAGGTCAACAGTGGTCTTACCCCAAATAGGGAATTTTTTTGGAGAAAGTTTCAAATGTTATACCAAGTTGCGGCACAATGTATATATAGTAGTGCCCTGCACGGGTCGGGCTTTTAGACCAAGCCCTGCCCATCCCGCGGACTGCACTCCGGTCTAGGCCGGGCCTCTACAAAATTTCACGGGCCGGTCAGGGCATGTGCCTACATATTGCGGACCCGGGCCGGGCCGGGCCGGGCCTGGGCTGAAAACAATTTATACACATCAGGCTTGGGTGTCAGTGCCAGTGGATGAAGTAGTAGTAGCTAGTACTAGCTACTAGCTAGACACTACTAAACGACAACATTAGTATTTCAGTAGTGAAAATTATGCAGTGTTCATATATTATTTTTTATTTTATAAAACAATCAGTATGTTTTTACTGTTTATTTGTATTTCAGTTGTCTTGTAAGATCATAGGTTTATCTTCTCTAAACTTAGCGGGTCGCGGGCTTACCCGTCTTTGGCCCGAGGTTATGGGCCGCGTATGGGCCTGAAACTTGCGGGCCGGGCCGTGCCTGGGCCAAACTTTCATGGTATGTGTTGGGCCTGGGCCGGGCCTGGGCCAAAATTCTAGATTGCGAACCGGGGAAGGCCAGGACTCTAACTGCTAATTGTGTGCCGGGCTTGGGCTCAAATTATAGGCCCTCGCAGGACAATAATATGTAGACACATTGTGGAAAACTCCTTCTTGTCAATTCATTACGATTGGTTTGACAGTCAAATCTAAACAATGCCTTGCCCGTATAATTAGCTGAAAACCAGTCAAATAATTTAATTATAGGTCCCGAAGTGCGATGCCCATAAATGTTTACAAAAATAGCCATGTATTCATGCGCCCACGAAGCCCATAGCAAAAAAATTCCCATAAATCCCTCCGCTTGTTCAACTCTCAAAAAATGCACCATTTCACAGCCAATAGCTTCTACGAACAAACCTGCTCAAATGCACTTATGTCACATCATATGAATTGTTTGACTTCACATATCGCAATTTAATACGCCCTACATTCGTGTGAAACAACAAACAGGAAGTCAACAGTGGTCTTACCCCAAATAGGAAATTTTTTTTTTGAAAGTTTCAAATGTTATATAAATTTGCGGCACAATGTATATGTAGTAGTGCGCTGAACGGGCCGGGCTTTTAGTCCAAGCCCGGCCCATCCCGCGGGCTGCAGGCAGGGCCGGGCCGGTCCTGGCCTCTACATAATTTCGCGGGCCGGCCCGGGCATGTGCATGCATATTGCGGACCCGGGCCGGGCCTGGGCTGAAAACAATTTAAACACATCGGGCTTGGGCCGGGCCTGGGCCTAGTGTAAGCTGGCTGGGCCGGGCTTGGGCTGGGCCTGGACATAATAAAAACATTCATACAAAACCCAGATTATTAAATTATTATTAATACAAATTTATAATAAATTAAATCCGGTTAATGAATGCCTAAAATTATTTCTTTAGTATTATATAGTTGCAAATTGAGACCTTGCATGGAATTATGAATGACACTAGTGCTTGATACATTGGAAAGCAGTTTAACCTCTTCAAAATTAGACTTCCTATGGTATCATTTCAATAACGTGCATTCTTTTAATAGAGACATTTCATATCAAATATATGCATAGTGGCATGCCCATATCTTTGCATTGTAATTATTTAAACCTGTACTGGCTTTCCAATACACTGCGACTGGAGTAGACTCTGTAAATTGCATATTTTTGGTATGAATGTACTCTCTTGTATAGACATAATGGCACCATATCAGGACACTTAAGTTCACGTGGCTGGAAGCAGACAGACCCAAATGTTTATTTTAGACATATTTGCAGAGGCAATCAAGCCATGATTAACCACGAAATGATAATTCTTTGACCCAACAAGTGGAAATTCTATTTTGTAGGACTTCTCTCCAAACATTGGCCGCCTGAATTACCAGCTTAATCGCCACTGCCCACAGCCCACTGCCCAGTAGTGCCAGTTTGGTAATTGGTATTTTTGAATTGTGTTAAGTAGTGCCTAATGTTCAGTGTCTACAATTTCACCAGTACTGATTTATTCACACTTATACTAATTCACTCAAGTCTGAACCTGGTCTTTCTCAGGCTAGTGAATACAGACCTGCTGGAAATGTCACTTTGTGTCATTGCCAGTGGGTGACGTAGCAGTAGCTAGTACTTGCTACTAGCTAGACACTACTAAACAACAACATTAGTATTTCAGTAGTGAATATCATACAGTGTTCATATATTATTTTTTATTTAATAAAACAATCAATATGTTTTTACAGTTTATTTGTGTTTCATCTGTCTTATTAGATTATAGGTTTTTCTTATGTAAACTTATCGGGCCGCGGGCTTACCCGACTTTGGCCCGTGGATATGGGCCGGGTATGGGCCTGAAACTTGCGGGCGGTGCCGTGACTGGGCCAAACATTCACGGTCTGTGACGGGCCTGGGCCGGGTCTGGGCCTAAATTCTAGTTTGCTGTCTGGGGCTGGGCCGGGTCTCTAACTGCTAATTGCGGGCCGGGCTTGGGCTCAAATTATAGGCCTTCGCAAGACACAAATACGTAGACACATTATGGAACACTGCTCCTTGTCAAGTCATTATTAATGGTTTGACAGCCAAATCTAAACAATGCCTTGCCCGTATTATTAGATGAAAACCAGTCACATAATTTAATTATAGGCCCGGAAGTGCGATGTCCATAAATTTTTGTTATAAAAATTGCCATGTATTCATGCGCTCACGTAACACATAGCAAACAAATTCCCATAAATCTCTCCACCTGAATTAGCAGCCCTACGGCCACTGCCCACAGCCCACTGCATTGTAGTGCCAGTACCCAATAATCACCGCATTTGGTAAATGGTATTTTTGAATTGTGTCAACTATTGTCTACTCTTCAGTGTCTACAATTTCACCAGTACTGATTTATTCACACTTGTGGTAATTCACACAAACCTGAAACTGATCTGTCTCAGGCAAGTGAGTGCAGACCTACTGGAAATGCTACTTGGTGTCAGTGCCAGTGGGTGACGTAGTAGTATATTATACTAGCTACTAGCTAGACACTACTAAACAACAACATTAGTATTTCGTTAGTGAACATTATACAGTGTTCATATATTATTTTTTATTTAATAAAACAATCAGTATGTTTTTACAGTTTATTTGTGTTTCATCTTTCTTATAAGATTATAGGTTTATCTTCTCTAAACTTAGAGGGCCGCGGGCTTTCCCGTCTTTGGCCCACGGATATTGGCCGTGCTTGGGCCAAACATTCACGGTCTGTGTCGGGCAGGGGCCGGGCCGGGACTCTAACTGCTAATTGCGGGCCGGGCTTGGGCTCAAATTATAAGCCCTCGCCGGACATTAATAGGTAGACACATTATGGAACTCTCCTTCTTGTCAAGTCATTATTATTGGTTTGACAGCCAAATCTAAACAATGCCTTGTCCGTATTATTAGCTGAAAAACAGTCGCATAATTTAATTATAGGCCCCGAAGTGCGATGCCCATCAATTTTTACAAAAACTTGCCATGTATTCATGCGCCCACGTACCCATAGAACAAAAAATCCCATAAATCCCTCCGCCTGATCAACTCTCAAAAAATGCACCATTTCACAGCCAATAGCTTTTACGAACAAACCTGCTCAATTGCACTTTTGTCACATCATATGAATTTCACATATCCCAATTTAATACGCCCTACATTCGTCTGAAACAATAAACAGGAAGATCAACAGTGGTCTCACCCCAAATAGGGAATTTTTTAAAGAAAGTTTCAAATGTTATATCAAGTTGCGGCACAATGTCTATGTAGTAGTGCCCTGCACGGGCCGGGCTTTTAGTCCAAGCCCGGCCCATCCCGCGGGCTGCGGGCAGGGCCGGGCCTCTAGATATTTTCGATGGCCGGCCCAGGCATGTGCATCCATATTGCGGACCAGGGCCGGGCCTGGGCTGAGAACAATTTAAACACATCGGGCTTGGGCCGGGCCTTTGGTCTAATGTGAGTTGGCCGGGCCAGGCTTGGGCTGGGCCTGGACATAATAAAAACATTTATACAAAACCCAGATTACTAATTTTATTATTAATAAAAACTGATTATAAATTGTAAATCCGGTTAATGAATGCTTAAAATTATTTCTTTAGTAATATACAGTTGCAAATTGAGACATTGCATGTAATTATGAATGACACTAGTGCTTTATACATTGGAAAGCAGTTTAACCTCTTCAAAAACAAGGCTTCCTATGGTATCGTTTTAATAACGTGCATTCTTTTAATACAGACATTTCATATCAAATATAATGCATAGACGCATGCCCATATCTTTGAATTGTAATTATTTAAACCTGTACTGGCTATCCAATACACTGCGACTAATGTAGATTATGTAAATTGCATGTTTTTGGCATGAATGTACCCTTTTTTTTTAGATCTAATGGCCCCATTTCAGGCCATTTAAGTTCACCTGGCTGGAAGCAGACAGACCCAAATGTTTACTTTAGACATATTTGAAGAAGCATTCGAGCCATGATTAACCACCAACTCATCACCCTTTGACCCAACAAGTGGAAATTCTATTTTCTTGGACTTCCCCCCAAACATTGGCCGCCTGAATTACGAGCTTAATGGCCACTTCCCATAGCCCTCTGCCCAGTAGTGCCAGTACACAATACCCACCGCATTTGGTAATTGGTATTTTTGAATTGTGTAATCTAGTGTCTACTCTTCAGTGTCTGCAATTTCATCAGTACTGATTCATTCCCACTTGTACTATTTCACAAAAGTCTGAACCTGATCATTCTCAGGCTAGTGACTGTAGTCCTTCTGGAAATGCAACTGTTGTCAATGCCAGTGAGTGGCGTAGTAGTAGCGAGTACTAGCTACTAGCTAGACATTACAAAACAACAATATTAGAATTTCAGTAGTGAACATTTTACAATGTCCATATATTATTTTTTATTTAATAAAATAATCAGCATACTTTTACAGTTTATTTGTGTTTTATCTGTCTTATAAGATTATATGTTAATCTTCTCTAAACTTAGCGGGCCGCGGGCTTACCCGTCTTTGGCCCACGGATATGGGCCGGGTATGGGCCTGAAACTTGCGAGCCGGGCTGTGCCTGGGCCAAATATTCACTGTCTGTG
Source organism: Lamellibrachia satsuma (assembly GCA_033239005.1). Taxonomy (NCBI): domain Eukaryota; kingdom Metazoa; phylum Annelida; class Polychaeta; order Sabellida; family Siboglinidae; genus Lamellibrachia; species Lamellibrachia satsuma. The sequence continues at coordinate 6,957,274 of BSQZ01000020.1, read as the reverse complement.
TCGGGCCTGGGCCGGGCCTTGACCTAAATTCTAATTTGCGGGCCGGGGCCGGGCCTGAACTGTAACTGCTAATTGCGGGCAGGGCTTGGGCTCAAATTATAGGCCCTCGCGGAACACTAATATGTAGACACATTATGGAACATCCCTTCTTGTCAAGTCATTATTATTGGTTTGACAGCCAAATCTAAACAATGCCTTGCCCGTATTATTAGCTCAAAACAAGTCACATAATTAATAAAGTGGACTTTCTCTTGTCTAGGTATTCCCTCCAATTATTGCCCGCCTGAATTACCAGCCCAACTGCCACTGCCGATAGCACACTGCCCAGTAATGCCAGTACCCAATACCTACCGCATTTGGTAATTGGTATTTTTGAATTGTGTAATCTAGTGTCTACTGTTCAGTGTCTGCAATTTCATCAATTATTAAAAACTCCTTGTCAAGTCATCAACATTGGTTTGAAAGCCAAATCTAAATGCCTTGCCCGTATTATTAGGTGAAAACCAGTCACATAATTTAATTATAGGCTCCGAAATGCGATGCCCGTCAATTTAAAAAAAAATAGCCATATGTTCATGCGCCCACGTAGCCCATAGCAAAAAAATCCCATAAATCCCTCCGCCTGTTCAACTCTCAAAAAATGCACAATTTCAAAGCTAATAGCTTCAACGAACAAACCTGCTCAATTGCACGGCAGACCTGCTGGAAATGCCACTGGGTGTCAGTGCCAGTGGGTGACGTAGTAGTAGCGAGTACTAGCTAATAGCCAGTAGCGAACATTATACAGTGTTCATATATTATTTTTTATTTAATAAAACAATCATTATGTTTTTATAATTCATTTATGTTTTATCTGTCTTATAAGATAATTGGTTTATCTTCTCTAAACTTAGCGAACCGCGGGCTTACCCGTCTTTGGCCCGCGAATATGTGCAGCGTATGGGCCTGAAACTTGCGCGCCGGGCCGTGCTTCTGCAAAACATTCACGGTCTGTGTCGGGCCTGGGCCGGTCCTGGGCCTAAATTATAGTTTGCAGGCCGGGGCCGGGCCTTGACTCTAACTGCTAATTGGGGGACGGGCTTGGGCTCAAATTACAGGACCGCGCAGGACAATAATATGTAGACACATTATGGTTTGACAGCCAAATCTAAACAATGCCTTGGCCGTATTATTAGCTAAAACCAGTCACATAATTTAATTATAGGCCCAGAAGTACGATGCCCATACATTTTTACAAAAATAGCCATATATTTATGCGCCCACGTAGCCCATAGCACAAAAATTCCCAAAAATCCCTCCGCCTGTTCAACTCTTAAAAAACGCACCATTTCACAGCCAATAGTTTCTACGAACAAACCTGCTCAATTGCACTTATGTCACATCATATGAATTATATAAATTCACATATCGCAATTTAATACGCCCCACATTCGTGTGAAACAATATACAGGAAGGTCAACAGTGGTCTTACCCTAAATTTTTTTTAGAAAGTTTCAAATATTATATGAAGTTGCGGCACAAAGTATATGTAGACACATCATGTCCTGCTTGTTAAGTCATTATTTGTTTGACAGGTCTATACAATGCCTTGTTCGTATTATTAGCTGAAAACCAGTCACGTAATTTAATTTTAGGTCGATTTTCACATTTTATAAATCACTAGATTTATACAGAGCATTGCAAATCTATGAAGCCTTCTTACTATTAGTAATATAATTTCTTGATTTTAAACCAAACATGGCATAACTTTGCAAGAAAATTGAAAATTATTTACAAGGATTGAGGGTAAATTCTAATGTCATGTTTGTAAAATTTTATTGTTTATGTGAGATTCAAGGCGAACGGCTTGTTTTCGATATGCCATCATAAAGGGGTTTCATATAACGAGATTCCAGTCCTGGTCAGATTAAAAATAAAAATGCTGATGTACGGAGTGCTTCAAGTGGGTGAGACACACCCAAAATACAAATTTTCTGTCTAAACTTTTCAAACAATGTTACTATAATGCACTGGGACAAAGAAAATATCACCAATGACCGTTCTAGTGCAAAATGGCTACCTGTTCCGTCACATACTTGTGTCATATCCATATGTCGCATCCAATCAAGAATGCGACACCCCTTGATACCGAATGGCAATGTGTTTCCAATTTATCATATAAAAATATTCTAGATATTGCCTAAGTTATGGGTATGTGACATTGTTACATGCACCACATTTTTCATAAACAAAATCCTGGACCACCCCATATGTACTTATGGTGTTTTAGTTCCCGATAATGTGCGAGATAATAGTTGAAATCCATGAGAGCTGTCATTGTCCTAATCGTCGTCGTCGTATCCAAGCCCAGAAGACTATTCGACACATCCTGATTTTCCTGGTTTTACAGACAGTAATAATTCTGATTTAATAAAGTTTTATTAAATGGAACCCAAGCGCTGAAATACTGGCGTTTTGTTTTACACAAGTAAAATTGCAAACCTTGTCTTCTTGCCTTGCATAAGAATAATATATTATGTTTTGACCTATATCAATTAAAAAAATCCCACATTGTGCCCAAATACCTCTGCATTTGAAGAATTAGCCCTACTGACCACAAACATAAAACTTTGATCTCTTGTCCTCTAGACAAGCAACTACTTGCCACCAAACATAAATCACTTCATTTTCTTGCCATTATCGACATTCCTCAATCATATGCTTTACATTATCGATATTTTCCTGTACTTTTCTTGTTATTATCGACAATTCTCTTTCATATCCCGTCATATCCTTTTCATTATTGAAATGTTTTCTTCTCTGCCATTTGGAATGTTTGTAGAGCGCTTTTATGTAAAACAAACAACAAAGAACACGTTTTTGTTATATATTTAAAGCTTTTGGCTAAGTATGTTTCGAAAACGAAACCGATATTGCAAGTTAGCAACGCCGGCAGTATTCCACGTACTGTCACTACGAATGTGGCTGAGATTAGCGCATCGACAGAGTTCTTCAACGTAATGGCATACAATGTGTAGTAGTCCGTTATACCACCATTACCATTTGGAACCAACACTAATATTGCCTTTGGAATTTACACTGTCATTGCGGTACTTCTGCTGCTCTGTACGTCTGCCAGAGACATTGGACCATCTCCAGCAAAACGTCTTTGTTAGCGTACCATTTAAGCTCACTTAATATGTTTATCTGTGCCTTTACGTTTAGTTGTGCCCGGCCATGAGACTAACATACGATCAGGTATGCTTCTACTTATCCCTGTCCTGTAACTGTCACTCTCAATGCACGTTGAAGACTGCCAGTGGTCCACATATAGGTAGTATGTGGCTTTCCACGACCTTTCTCAACATTTAATTTAAACAGCCATCTTTTCGACGAATTAATTCCTGATAGCCATGCCACTTCCTTGCAACATGAATAACTAAAGCGCTGCCAAAAGGATACAAAATTAATCAGTTAGGGTTAGTGTGGAAGAAATTTCATTAGAGAAATAGGTTAATGGATCGAAAAACGAAAGTCTGTGTTAGTTCCTCGTTTTCGTTCCTTACAAAATTAAATTAAGCAGTTGTATAAATAACAGCACACCAACAGTGAACAGACGTGTTTCCGCTATCCGCTAACAAGACGCGCGGAGCGGATGGTTTTGTATGATCGCTTTTATCTTAAAGACAGTTTTATACTGATGAGAAGTGTCACATAAATCAAAACCACTACCACCGCCAGCAGTTTGAATTCAATCGACCTCTTGCATGGAAGCTACAATTTTTTGGCATAAGTTGTTCAGCTATTGTGCGGAGATCATAAAAACTCCCCACTGAGGATCGACCTGCAGCAGCTTTGGCTACTTTCTCCTTGGATAAATGAAGCGAAGCACTAACTACCTCGGCAGTTCCAAATTTCTTCATGGGCAAGAACAGGATGTCGGCCTATTGGATCTTGTTTTACGTTGAACCTAGGCCGAGGAATGTTACGAAGAGCAATAGATATTCCAGACAGCCTGCTGAGTTAGCCATGCCATAAAAGCCTGTTTTTTTTCCAACAAGGTCTCCTGTTCTCCAGCCAACTGAAACGTTTTTCACTGGTTGATGTTTACGAGCTAAGCACAGCTTGTGCTAGCACATAAGGCTAGCACAAGATCTTAAGCATTAAGAGTGTATAATTCTTCCATATTATTAAAAATGTTGCCACCAAAAATAATTATAAAAAATATGCGAACGTAGCCACCCACTTCGTACCTGTCTATTCGCTAGTAGCACACTTTTACGGTGGTTTTCTGTCTGATGTTGAGATCCACGGTTCGACGTCGGCTTGTCGTGAAGGATATATTTGGCGCGTGAATTCATGTCGCATGTAGGCGACATGAATTTGGACCTCCGCAATACTAGAATTTTATAGCATCGCACTCAGTTCTAACCGCAGCAAACAGATAACACATAACCACATTCCGTGTTTGGAAGCCGCCTATCCAGAATGCAACAGATTACCCCAGGCACATCTTTATCGCCTTTTAGCTAACAGAGAAGACAACTCTCATAAATTAAGCCTAATAAACTTCGATAATTCTTTCCCTATGTTACACGCCACTTCCTAGGAACACCCCTATTCTTCCACAATTGACTACGTTAGCTACTGTTGCCTTATCCGCAGCAGCCAGGAATGTAGCTTCAGGAGAGGTTCTAAATAAAACCGTCCAAAAACGAAACAAGAAATATTGCTTAAAGCATTGGCGAAGAGTGTAAATGCGTGACTAGCTGCTCAACGTTGGAGGAAGCGAGCGCGGTGTCGTCAACCTGCCACCTCTATCTGAAAGTTGTCCACCTGCCGCCCCTTCATGCAAATACTATATTTTTTTAGAATATCACGTCATAACACTGACGAACATATTTGTGGGTTAAGGAAATAAGGGAAGTCTGGTTTGGCGGAGGAGGGATTGGTATCGAAGTTTGCAGTATAATGGGGCTGCCCGCCCAACTAATTACAACGAAGTAGTACGTGCAATAACCCTCAACTATGCATTTAAGAACCATCTGCCCTGTCATTGACACAGATCTCGTGCCTCATGAATGCTCTGTCGAATGTTTCGCCATCACAGTACTGGTAGAAGGAACCTTACCTATTTACTTCCGACTCTGGACCTGACATAACCACCAAGCAAACGAATTTGCTAGGTTCATTGCAACGAAACAAGATGTCGAAGAAGGCCTTGTTTAAGGCTTGCCATTCTGGCAGGGCAATGAGGAAATTAATTGGGCTTAGAAAAACGCTGTCGCTACCGTTCTATCAGAACATCAGCACGAACATTTCATGCTATATGGACCAAGGCCACCACTGTCGCGATCGTTTACTCCTCGCCTAGTTGAAGTAGCTGACAAGTGACTTTATTACGATTTTTGTATTAATATTTATATTAATATAATCAGTGAACTGGTCAGTATGTGGACCTGGCCGGTGTAAATATGTCATGTATATGGAAAAGTACTGAGACCGGATAACTGTCCTTGCCAAATTTGATCACGTTGATGTGAAAAAACAAGTTTACCACGCTGTCAGGAGGTAATTATCTACAAACTGAATAGTGCACTATTCATATTTACGCCCTTTTACATTTTGAACCACGATACCAACCAATCCCGACTGGATCCCATCTCTCCCACTCGGTTACACTATTCCAACTTCAAATACTTGAATAATAAATCGTCAAAAATATGTTATAAAATGGAAAAATATGCCTTTTTGATACTCATACTTCAATAAAATAAAGGAAACAATATATGTAAACAATTAGATTATATTAATACATAAATATTTCTGTTCCCACGTAATATATACACTTCCTCCGAAATGTTCAGATGCTCCAGAATGGAATAAAATTGAAAAACCATTAGTCCTGTTATAGTTGGGTTATACTGGCACTTGTAATAACATGCCTGATAGAGGAAATGTGAGAAATAATCAATGCAACATATTCAATTTAACATTGATAATAACAATGCTGTAAGTGATAATGTCATCAATATCATTATTATGACAAAACGATAATCAGCTAGGTAACTTACTCGAGCAGTCATCACGTAAAATTTATCGATGATGATGTCAATAGAGTAAAAGTAATGGCTCAAGAAGAGAAATCGAATGGCGCAAGAAGAGAAAGAAAATTCACCATGTGAAGTTGGTAGGGCCGTTGAAAAGCAATTAACTAATTAAGTATCTTCACTCTTTGAAATCTCAAGTATGATGAAAACCAGCTCAGTTCCAGATGAGAAGCATTCAATGAGTATGTTATATCAATAGCATCAAAGTAATTAATAAATAAATCAAACATGTTAAGTGTTGTTACTTTACCTTTGTTTATGTTTAGAGAAAACCATTATGCAAATTTAAAAGAGCGGTCTCTGTTTGCAAGCTACAGTTTACAAACAGGTATCAGTTTGAATGTGATAAAATCGGATTTAAGCCTATACCATTTCAGCTTTCTTCTTTACTTTGGTCAGGACATTTTTTTATAGGGCTCAATGGCTTGTTGGATTCAGTTGTGGCTTGTTGGATTCTGTTGTTACTCTTTATTCATCTGAGATGCAAAAGATCTTTCGATACCACAATTTCCACGGCTTGTCTTCGTCTTTCTAGCTAGGCTGTAAGAGTCAATGTCTCCATATAAATATTGCCATGGCACGTGTGATTTTTGATCGAAGGATGATATTTTTATTTCCATGTTTGTTTGTCTTGTCAGTGCTGCTGTCTGGGGAAACCTTGAAATGCTCTCAGGTTTTGATCCCTCGTCCGTGTTGAACTTCTTGTTACCATGCCACGCAGATGGTTTGTCGAGGCATCGATATCATTTGCAAAGAGTGTCTCCGATCACAATAATGGCGCGAAATAATTCCCTTAGTTGCTATTCGTGAGGACTGAGCTGGTGGAATTGTCATAAATATGTTCTGATTCGAACAAGGTCGAAACCAATGTATTTCCTTATGGTTTCCCGTAAAGGCCTGCATTACCTACCATACCCCTTCAAATTACTTTTTGGAGTCGATAAAGATGTGATAAAGATTTTGTTGGTGCTCCATGTACAGAAGATTCTAAGGTTGAACATTTGATCCATAAATCAAAGTGCTTTTCGAAAGCTGGACTGTTCTTTAACGATGATGGCTCTCCGTTTGTAGCTAGAGCCTATTAAGGATGACCTTCAATATGATTGCTTGGGTGGCTGATAAGGCTTGATTGTCGGGAAGGGTGATTGGCTATGGATTGGTTCCAGTAGGTTATTTGCAGATTGCTGCAATTCACAGTTTCGTCCAACTTGTATTAATCCTGCTGTTATGTTTTCAAATCAAAATTTTCTCTTCAGTGTTCAGTACCGCTGCATTTGTTTTCATCTACATCATCATCATCTTGTTGTACTATTTATTGATCATTTTCATGACTTTTTGCATAGTGCTTATAGTTACTTTCTTCACCCTCGTATGATCGTTTACGAACTTAGAGAGCTCTTTTGCTTATTGTTTTTTCATAGATTGTGTTCTGTTTCGCTGCACTGCTGTTTTTTTTACCTTCTTTCACAAGCCTTTTCTGATTCTTTGTTGATTTCTCTGTTTATTGACTCCTCCGGCAATGTTTCCCTTTTTCAACTCTTTTATCACAGATATTCGATGGTAATCTAGCGTTTCTTCTTATGAAGGTGTTTGCCGAGGATCATACTAGCTAATGTAGATAGTGTGATCCTTGGTAAACAGTCATGTCTCTATATCGGTGTTTTCCTCTAAAATGGTAAGAGATGCAAATTTCCCACCTACCACTGCTTGGAATGCTTGTCTAATTTTAGGGTCTTTCAGCTTCTCAAAATCGAACTTCATCTTTGTTTGTGTTGGTTTTACTATATTTTTTATACCTTCTTATGTCTGCTTGGAAAGCTTTTATTTATACCTGACAGGTATCGTTGTTTCAATCAAATGTAATCGATTTGGTTTTGATGCTAACCATTCGGAAAGTGTCATATCCTTATCTTATAGACCTAATTTGTTGTAAGTAGCAAATTCCAGGAGCTCTATTGCCCCTTTCATTAGTTGTTTTGCAGAAACGTCCGCAGATGTCAGTTCTCTTGTGTACTGTGTAATCTACCATTAGGATGTCCTTTTTACGAGCCTAGTCGATGACTCTGCAGAGAAATCTATTTGGTTTTCGCTGTTGTCAGTCAGTTGTTGATAGATTATGTGATGTCCTTGTGAACAAAAAACCAACGCTGTATTCATATTTGCAAGGAGATTCCATCATACCGCTGTCCATCTTATATGTGTTATATCTCATATATCTCTTCCTACTTTTTTTATACTTATCGCGTCCGGGGATGGGATGGCGCGGTCATTGTTAACCTGGGCTGCAACCGATTCGGTAATGCTCTGTTCGTCATCAGTGTGGTGTGTCTAGGTTGAGTTCTTGGTCTGACGGAGCTGATCCCTCATCAGACAACCATTACCCCGTGTTAACTGGAAATTGTCAAATTCTGCCCTATCTACAACCCTACAATAATACTTTCAAAGATTTGAATCACACTTGCATCAATCTGAATGTGATGCAAAAATATTTTACTATTTTATTCTCATATTTTTGCAGGTAATTTTGGTTAAACGGTGTATTTATCACAGCTGGAATAGCTTTTTTCAATTCTTCTTAACGGTTAATTCTGCTATTCGTGAAAGGATCTAGGCCAAAGTTACCTTTCATACCTGTTATATCATATTTAAGAGTTGGTTGTTTCAATCATCTCAAAATATTTTAGAAAATTCTTCATAATCATATACTCTGGTAGTCATATAATCTGCTTGTGTAGTTTCTGGATGATTTTGGTTTGTGACTATTCATGCTTCAATTGATGGAAGAGAAATATAATAACAAATATAACCAGTTAAAAACTAGAAATATAATAACACATCAAGCCAGTTAAAAACTCAAAAAGCGGAGTGTGGACTGTTGACTTTGTCTGTATATGTGTGCATCAAGGTTATACAGGGGTAGTTGGAAATGTGGATGAGACGGGTAACTATGAGAGGTTTGTCTATTTACATTTATTTACTCTAATAATTATTATTTAAATAAGCTTGACTTAGTTAGTTAGTTGGTATTTTACAATGTATATAATCGGCATTCATTCCTAAATTATTAACTGATGCAGATGATTTAAAAAAAGTTTGTTTCAAAAGATTTTTAATATTTTCAGATAAGGGAGTTAATCTTATTGAATTGTTTTTAATATTGGATTTTTTATATTTACAGTCTATGATTTAGCTGTAGGTCAAAAGCCTTGTGTTTGTTGCTATTTGTTTTGTATATTTTTATTCTAAAGTGAGTTCACATTAATGCATCCCTCGCTCTTGTTCTTAACGCCCCCATCCCTCGCTCTCGTTCTCAATTCCCCCATACCTCGCTCTCGTACGTTCCTCCAGATCTCTTCACCCATCTCAGTCGCAATTTCTTTTAATGAATGTCAGCAACGACAATTTTTTTTAAATATCCTGTCAAAAATAAATTTATCAAATGTGACTTCTAACTTACGTGCTGAGGAGGCCGGTGTGAAATACTGTTTTAGCATAAGTGTGGGGATGATCAAGTTTACCACCAATGATAAGAAACTAATTTATTTGCAATCAATTTTTTCTTCATGCTAGCTCGTTTGTACAACTTTTATCATCAAATCATCAAATTATAAAATTAGTTAACTGAAGTGAAAATCGTAATGCTGAAAAATGTTTCTTCCTTGGTGAAATCTTCACTTCTTCTTTTTAGTATGATGGAAATCTGTTCACAAGCGTTTATAAATCAGTATAATATGGTCAATAGAAGCAATATTGGAGCTTAGCGTTCTTTGTTGAGGTACAAATATAGCAGCAATTTCGTTAGTGTGCATTATTTTACCAAGTGACTCAACAGCATGAAATGATGAAATTAGTTAATTTTTATTTTTCAAGCTGTATTTTCGATGAGTCTGACTCAGACATAAAAAATTTCGGGGTATTCAACTTATTATGATGTATATCTTAAATGTATCAACTGCAGCAGATAAGTTGTTTGGAATGCACTTGGTGATGGGGCCTTCCTAATGAGGTGCCTAATCGTACTCTTGTTGATTGTTTTAGACGACCGGGATTATAATCGCTTTAGGTTTATATATGATTACATATGATTACTACAAATTGTAGGAATATGAAATTAATAATTCAAGGTATTAATGTCTTGAGGTAATTAAAGTATTTAAAAATGTCCCAATTAAATATGCATGACCAAAAAAACACCTTCCAGTCATTTAATCACAAAATTCTGCCATCCGTAGAATTCAGATAAACATCTTAAATCGTGTTGGAGATAAGTCATCGTTGACAAAAATGCATTTAAAGTTCTCAGGAAACTATTTCAATTATCATTTGTTGAAGCACACGTCCGAGATGTAGCCGTGTTTCATTGTTGTCTAGATGTGTTGGCTAATGATGTAAAGCTCGGTTGTTCATGCTTTATTTTAGTACTTTATAACTGTGAAATATAATGCAAAATATCACGAAATGGCATGGATTTCTCATAGAACATGATTCTTTAATCGTTGGAAGTCCCAAAATGGATTTTTGTGTCTGCAACCTTACATTTGCAGATATTTCCTGAGAAGAATTTTTATTATAAGAGGTTAAGGCCTTTTTGAGATTTGTGTTGCAAGGGTACATTTTTGTGAAAACTTCACTGGTTACTGCCAGTGAGAGACGATTGTATGAGCATGTTCCGATTACAAACAAAATGATCAACGCGAATACAACCGACCAGTCACATCGTGGTTGAGAACCATTGTCCGAGAAATGTGTGCTCAGTAACTTTTCAGATAGCTGAGGGAACCAATGTGGATGTTTAAGACTATGCACATACAGCACGGTTCGAGCACGTGGGTTTAGATATTTGAGAATACAAGTCAACCCGCCAACTTGATAGAGTGAGCAGGATAAAGTCAGATTGGTTGAATACTTTGAGACCGGTAAGAACATTTATGCGAGCAAGAGAGTTGAAGCTGCTTAGAGATAAATTATTAGTACTGTGTTTTTCAGACTGGTCTCAATCGTGCCAATGTGTACGTTTTCCTACATTGCTTCCTTCACCTTGTCTTGTGGGACGGTTCAGAAGTGTACTGACTTGAAGTGTTCAAGTTTCAAGCGAGACCATGATTTCGATATCGAGGAACTGTTCGCTGAAGGGCGTATCGACGAGCGCATCTTCTCCAACACAAATTTACAATTACTAGATGACAAAATCCATTACATAACCTGCCTTCACATTACGGTTCTTTTTTATGTTCCGTCTACAGTACAAGTCCTATAACCTTTATTAAACTGATTCAAATGACATTGGTTTTCATGTTTCTAGATATGTAAGCAACTAAATATCGACCCAATGGTAATGTACTCTAAGGTAGATGGCAAGTTTTTACTTTCATTCACTTTTCACTGGAGGTATTTAACACAATCCTTCCGGTACTGTCAATCTTGAACATGTAACATGTTCCTCGATGTCACAATACAGGAATTGAACAATGTGTCCTTGTGGCCAAATTTCCGAGAAAGGAGAAAGCGGACAGGATAATTATTAACCCACATTCGGGAATTCTCCTAAGCGGTCCGTTCTAGTGAAACAAGAATCCAAGCAGAGACGAGATCGATGCGTGGAATTTGTACGATTCTGAGGTACATTTCTTTTTTATGACACTAATTGACAGGTGCATATAGCATACATTCAGTAGCTGCTTGCTTCGACTGCTAAAAGAACTGGGGTGGTCCCTTCAGTACACGGGGTCAACATTTTTGGTGTCGTTTACATAAATAAAAGCTCTCGATTTGATGTTTGTGATGAACAAGCATCAATGAGGCTCTCTGACGGGTTTACGCTGGTTTCGATGGCACCAGGAGCAAACGGTACGCTTGAGACCATAGGTGTGCATCCATTGGTTTTAAATAATGGATGTGTGGCGCGTGGTTCAAAATAATTGATAACCAGACGACAGGTTCTTTCTTTCTTCTATCTTTATAATACTGAAAAGCCCGTGCGGAAAACGTTGTTTTGGAAGCCGAAACTTTCCATACCATCAGCGCTGACTGCGAAGTACTGAAGCGTCTGTTACAACCAGTAATGTAATAATCGACCGGTAATGTGATAAACCGACCAGTACTGTTATAATAACGATGATGATAATAACGATTCTGATGATGGTGATTGATGATGATGATGATGATAACGACGGTGATGATGAGGGTGATAAATGGTCATGATGATGATGATGACGAAGATGATAATCATTGATGATCATTATTACGGTTATGAGGACGAACACAATGATACCCTCAGCCTCATCATCCTGCTCCTCCTCATCGTCATCATCCTCATGTTCACCCTTATAACGGAATGCCTTTCATATAACCTCCCGGGTAATGCACGGCAGTAACTACATGTTGGCAAACAGTAGGACAGAGTCAGACAAAGTGGTATGGAACGGGGGGGGGATCATTAGAAAGGGTCGCCTCAACAAATGAAAGAGGTAATCTACACTCAATTAAAGGATCATCTAAAAAAATTATTTAAGGGATCATTAAAAATGCTTAAAAATAGAAATACCTGATCATCATTTAATTCATCATTTTAAAGGGTCATATCAAACAACTTAGGGGAAATCTCAAAATGCAATGTTATATTATATTAGAAACTTAAGTTTAATCGCAAAATAATAAAATCTGAAACAATTAAGGTTTATCTAAAACAAAATAAGTTAATCAACTAAAATGTTCATCTAAACAATTAAAGGGCATTTAAAATATAAAAAATATGATTAAAATTAATATGATTAAAAACAAGTTAAATGTTATTAATGTCTAAACGTGTTCCTATTCCCGCGGTCCATTTCAGTGTTTCCATGAATCCATGTGCTCCACGTCTAAGCGCGTGCTGCTAGTGTTCGGTCACGTAACTCCGCAACATATACATGCCATAATTATATTTTATTATTATGTAACCAAAGAACATAAATCTAAGAAAGCCATCTCATGCATTTGCCCCGAATTGTGCAAGAAAATAGTTTAGACATTTAGTCTGAATCAACTGATTATATATAGTACATATTTAAGTTGCTATTAATGTCTAAACAATTAAGTGAGCAATTCAACATATAAAATTTAGAGGTACATTTAAAATTTACGACATTAAGAGGTAATCCCCAAAACTAAAGCGATCACCTCAAAACATAAAATAAGAAGCTGATTTTTTTAGATGAATCCTTATTGTTTTGATGGCCCTTAAGTTAGTCGTTTGATATGACTCCTCACATTTTTATTTTGAGATAACCCATGTATGAGATGACCCCTTAACTTTTTCAGATGGTGAGCTAGTTACTTTGTTAAATGGCCCTTACATAAAAAAAATTATTCCTTAATTTATTTTTTAAATCCGTTTAATTTATTTGAGATAACCCCTTACATTTTCGATGTGACCCCATGATTTGTTTGATGACCCCTTAAGTTTGTGTTTTGCTATGAATCCTTACATGTTTAGATTTCCCTTAATTATATGAAGTGACCCCTTCATTTCATAATGATCAGCTAGATAAGTTTTTAATGATCCCTGTTTTTTAATGAACCCTTACCTGGTTTGGGAAGACCCCATTATTTTATGAAATGATCCCTTAATTTATTGAGACCATCAGCTGGTTCATTTGCAATACATTTTAATATGATCCCTGAACTTCTTTAAGACGCACTAAATTTTTGAGATGATCCCTTAATTTGGTGAGATGATCAGCCAGTTCACTTGTTAATTACTTCTTACATATTTTGTGACGATCCCTCAACTTTTTTGAGAAGACCCATTCATTTTATAATATGACCCCTTAATTTGATCAAATAATAATCAGATATTTTTTTAAGCATTTTTAATGATCACTCAAATAATTGTTTGAGATGATCCCTTAATTGTGTGTAGATTACCACTTTCATTTGTTGAGGCGACCCTTTTTAATGACCCCCCTTCTTCCTTACCACTCTGTCTGACTCGGTCCTATAGTTTGCCAACATGTAGTTACTGCCGTGCTTTATCTGGGAGGTTATATGAACGGCATTCCATATGTCCTCCCAGAAAACATGCGGCTCACTTGTTCTGAGATTAATCATACGGTTGTGAACGTCGAGTGGGTGTCAGCATGGCCAGCCATTATAAGGGTGAACATGAGGATGATGACGACAATGAGGAGGAGGAGCAGGATGATGAGGGTGAGGATGTCAATGTCTTTGTCCTCATAATCGTAATAATGATCACCCTCATTGTCATCATCATTGTCATCATCATCACCATCACTAAGATTACTTAATTGTCTTCATCTTCTACCTCATCATCATAACAATTTATCACTCTCATCATCACCGTCGTTATCATCATTATTATTATCATCATCATTACCATCATCATTATTATCATAATCATCATCATCATTATCATCGTCACTAAGATGACCCCTTAATTGTCATCATTATCATAATCGTTTATCACCCTCATCATCACCTTCTACATCATCATTATTAACATCATCATCATCATCACTAAGATTACTTAATTGTCTTCATCTTCTACCTCATCATCATAACAATTTATCACTCTCATCATCACCGTCGTTATCATCATTATTATTATCATCATCATTACCATCATCATTATTATCATAATCATCATCATCATTATCATCGTCACTAAGATGACCCCTTAATTGTCATCATTATCATAATCGTTTATCACCCTCATCATCACCGTCTACATCATCATTATTAACATCATCATCATCATCATCATTTTTATTACATTACTGGTCGATTTATTATATTACCGGTCGATTATTACATTACCGGTCGATTTATTACATTACCGGTCGATTATTACATTACCAGTCGATTATTACATTACCGGTCGATTATTACATTACCAGTCGAATATTATATTACTGGTTGATTATTACATTACTGGTTGTAACAAGCATCTCCGTTGTTGCCATTTTTAGCGCAACTCACAACAGTTGGACAAAAGAGTTAGCTTGTTGCAATGAATACTAGGTAGACTTAATTTTTCGCCAAATTTATTTTGAAATGAAAAAAAAATCAAGCTAGACCCTGTCGCATGACAAATAACAACTAAATAACGTGCACGTTCACACTAGGAACATGTGTAGACACTGCAAGTGCGGCCTATTGATTTGCACCAATAACCACTTGATGTATTAGTTAACTAATAAAAAATTTAAGTTCCCTTTAAACTAACTAATAACGTTTCACACAATTTAATTGTGTTACATATTTGCTTTGCCCATTAAATCATGATTATACCATCTTATTGCAGTACAGTAGTTATCAGTATCTAATTAATATCACTTGTTGGCTCATGATATCCCCTAGACTCTGCCTCTGTGCATAACTTACCAATTAGTATATCTTTAGATTTGATCATCTTAACAAAACAAGAAATGTGCAATAAAACCAAACATCACGGTTGGTTAAGTTATTTAAAAGGCAGCCATGTAGCAAATAATAAGTCTTGAATAACAATATCGTTAATATATAGCTACGTGTCCCAAATTATGTCCCCTATGTAGACATTCAAATATCTCTCATCGGTTTTAAAATCTCTGCTCACTGCATTGTTCCATATCCATGCTGTCATCAACGTTGTTGCGACAATGGCCACCTCAAACAGTGTATCTTAAACACAAATTCCTGTTTTTCTCCCTGTAAATTTTAGCCACATTTCAGACCATAGAAATCCATGTGAAATTTAATTCCAAGAATGTTAGCCTGAATTGACCAAGAACATTATATTTCTACTTGTTCCAACATATCACTTCTCTCAACAGTATCATGGCTAAATACTGATGCTGTGAAGCACATTTTGTACACACATCTTGATAAGTCATTCATGTGTGTTGTGTTGCACTTCAAGTCTAAGCATCTCAAAGTATTTCTTGAGCTATTCATGCGACAGCTGGTGGCGCCATCTGCAATTGAGGCAGTCATTATGACAATACCTAAATACAAAGTAATACACATGGATCTACAGAATTAAATAACAATGTTTTGTAAAGATTCAGAAGATCTACATAATTTAAACATGTGTACACTTTTGGTTTGAATTGAACAAAGAAAATATTGTACTACAAATTCCACAAATGTGTTATGACATTTAAAATAAGTATGTTTTCTATCACTGACAGTCTTTAGTTGCCAGCTGTACGAAGGAGTCATATTATCAACTAACCACAGTCAGGTGACCATTCTTGCCCCGACAGACCACAGTGTGGGCACCTCTCCTGATTTCAATCACTCCATTCTTGCCATTAGACAAATAATGAGTGATACTGAAAGGTAAATAGCACAATGTGCTATGTTAATATATATGTAAGTTATCTTTGTAAGTTATCTATGTAAGTTATCTATATGTAAGTTATCTTTACAGTTATCTTCACAGTGCTATCTTTACTATTTAACAGATGTTTGATGATGACGTACCGTATATGGTGTGGGTACCGTATATGGTGTGTGTGTGTGTATGTGTGTGTTTGTATGTGTGTGTGTATGGTTCGTGCATGCGTGCGTGCGTGTGTGCGTGCGTGCATCTACTTGAAAAATAAACTATTTTAAAATTATTTGATAAACTAGATATTTTAATACGGCTACATGCACACAAAACCTCTCACGTTTCGGTCTTGTGAAAGATATGTTGAGCCAGACTTGGAGAAGCGACCGTTATCTTGGTGATTGTCTCAATTAGCCTGTCACTTTGTAGAATCACATCTCCCTGGCAACACATGCAGTAACAATGCAATATATTTAACAAGTACTGAGGTTTACAGTTTAAAATTTAACAGTTTAAAATTAATATAGTGGTGGTAGTTATGGAAGATGAACAATACAGTAGTGTTGTGCTTGTGTAACCGAATCAGTCAACAAAAATTGTTGAGCCTGTAGTAAAACTGTTGTGTAAATCTTATCAACAATGAGCTGAGCAGCCACCTGTAGATCTAGTGGAAAGAAACCATGTTAATCAATCAACCCAGACTGACCAAACCATGATAAACGCTGACTCAAACCACTCAAGCCCCAATTGGGGAACTTAATCATCAATGCTGAGGAATATGTCAAAACAGTAATAGACATAAAAAGCAAATGAAGCTGGGGTCAGGTAACACAAGGAAGGAAGCCAGGGCCAGTACTCAACCGGGAAATAAAACTGAGGTGAAGCAGACATATCTCTATAAACCGCCAAGAACGTATCGTATCATCAATGGAGAACGAGGCAGTGCACCTCCTCCATGAATTTGATGAAAGTGGAAGCATGAGCAATGCAGCAATAGTGTAAGATGAACAAGAAAGTATTAGTGGAAGATGAACAACAAAGTATTAGTGTAAGATGAACAACAAAGTATTAGTGGAAGATGAACAACAAAGTATTAGTGGAAGATGAACAACACAGTGTTAGTGGAAAAGGAACTACACAATATTAGTGGAAGACGAACAACACTATATTCAATACAGTACAATACTATATAAAACACTTCTATTCTGTAGTAAGCTCAACAGCACAATAAAACAAAACGTTTTGATCAACAATTCCAGTTTTGATCAACAGTTCCAGTTTTGGATTTGAATGTTAAATAGCAATGTGTGGGTACCTTCTGGCCATTCTTCTCCATGTTCATGTGAATGACAAACAAGCCATCCATCAGGCCACTCACTGAGATCTCTGTAACACACATGCACTCAGATAAACTATCTATGTACCATCCATCAGGCCACTCACTGAGATCTCTGTAACACACATGCACTCTGATAAACTATCTATGTATCATCCATCAGGCCACTCACTGAGATCTCTGTAACACACATGCACTCAGATAAACTATCTATGTATCATTATAATAATTTTTTTGCAATATGGTAAATACTGGTCAACATTAAAGTTACTTTTCTTGTAAGAAATCATAAGACAACAACGGTTCTTCATTGCAGTTAATAGATTTGTCCTGCTGAGGTTCATGTATTTCTCTAGGATGTTTTGCAGAGTTGTTGTTGGTCGACCTCTTCTCCGAGGGCCACTGGGCTTCCAGAGCATTACTTTGTTGGTTACTTCGTCATGACACATCACATCACATGCCAGATGAAGATGCCGTTGTCTCACGATTGTGGGGATCCATGGGTGGAGGCGTACAGTTTTTGGTTGGTCATGTGATTGTGGGGATCCGTGGGTGGAGGCGTACAGTTTTTGGTTGGTCATGTGATTGTGGGGATCCGTGGGTGGAGGCGTACAGTTTTAGGTTGGTCATGTGATTGCGCCACAGTTATAGTTTTCTGTAGCATTCTTGAATAGATGCCATCCAGTGCATTTTCTACAGTTTGTGTTAGCAACCATGAACCTTGTTTAAACTTCTGACATCACTATGTCACGGCAACGTTGGTAGCATAACCTCTACTGCTAGGTGGGTGCAATCCACATGGCACTTCCACCCTCGATTTGCAGTAGGCCATACCGAATTGAGTCATATCAAGCAAGCTCGTCTCCAGGCTTGGTATCCAGGGATTTGGGGGTTCATCTGGTATTGTTCTTAGGTAATTATCAAGCTTCTTCTTAAATGTTTTCACCGAGCACTCTGTTGTGTTACGCTGATCGGTATATCAAAAAGCTCCTGACCACATATATAAAGATCGGTTCGACCGTCATCCTCAAAACTTCCGTTTCGTCAGTCTGCAGTTGGCATTCTCCAAACTTTGTCAAGTGCATGACAAAGTTTGCTGTTAATACCATGTTGTGAGTTTGTGTAGGTTCCGAGACTTCCATCTGACAAGTGTACACTATCATTAGCAGACAGGTTGATATACACATATTTAGTTTTGTTTGGACTGAGAAATAGTTCAAAAGATTTGAAAGGACTTTCCACTTTATGAAATAAAAGTCTTGAGTGATGCCATCAGCATCATCCTGGTCAAAGAGATGACAGGCTGGAGGTTTACTTCTTCGGTGTCTGGTGAGAGTTAGACCTTCTGTCATTAACTAATTGCTCCATTAATTCAAACTATTCAATATTATATTTAATAACATGATAATTAATTACGAAAACAAATCACCTTTGATTTGACTCAGACAAATTTTATCTTTCAGCTTAAAGTCTGACACATTCAGGATGAAGATTGAGTTGTTTGTCACCATGAAGTAACGCTTCCTCATCTGGTAACCAGTCCGGTCATACTTTGTCACCATGTGGACATACTGCAACATACCATCATATGGGGATATTGCAATGTATCGGGGTGTGGGCATACTGCAACATACCACAATGTGGGTGTACTGTAGTGCACCATCAAATGAGTATACTGAAATGTACCACCATGTAGGCATACTCAATTTACTACTGTATCAACATACTACAAAATACCACCATACAACGTACCACCTTGTGGGCATACCGCAATGTACCACCACATGGGCATTTGCAATACATCACTGTGTCAGCATACCACAACATAACATCACATGCTCATTTTGCTATGTATCACTCTATGGGCATACTGTGAGCATACTGTGGGCATACTGCAACATACCACTGTGTGGAATATATTGAGGTGTTTTTATCTATCCTTTGAAATCAAATATAAAATATTGAATGGTGTTAGTGTAAGAAATGCATTCTTAAAATGATGTAAAATTATCAGGTGCATGTAGCAGTAAGGAAAGATAATCTGAAATATGTATATATTCATGTGTTTAAATTCTTACTCATCTGTATATAATAGGGGCATGCATAAGGAAAAGAACAACTTACACTCAGCTTTTCATCATTTGGCTTGATTTTGCCCATGAAATATTTCATGAAGGCTGTTTCTTGCTGAGAGTCTCCTACAATAAAACACCAGCATTGCATAAGTTGGTGGTATTACTAATTAATTAAGAGCTATTATTGTTAGTTAACCCAGAATGGGGTAAATGCATTTTATAAATAGTGCAGTACCTCTGCCATGCTGTCTAGACTACTAGGATATTCGAGTTACAGTTCCATAGGTGCCTAGATTTCTTTATGTGTTTGTATGTTTCGGACATTGACCTTAACCACAGCTTTCCTTGTGGCACTGCTGAAAGCAGCAGCAACATTACCAGTTGTCTACTCACCTGATGAGTCCTACGAATAGTGCACAACAGCCAATCACAACTACCTTAATGGGCAACTTTTTAAGACATTTTTCTTTGCTGCACTTATGAATTAGTGGTACCAAGGGTTGCTTGGTCATCAACCACCTTTGTTTTGCACCTATTGTAGTGGTGGTTTTTCATGTGCATGTGGTGTATGTGGTGTACGTGGTGTGTGTGGTTTATGTGTTGTATTGGTGTGTGTGTGGTGCATGGGCATGGTGTAGTGTGTGTGTATGTGTGTGTGTGTGTGTGCGTGCATGCGTGCATGCATGCGTGCATGCGTTCGTGCGTGCGTGCGTGCGTGTGTGTGTGTGTGTGTGGTGTGTGTATGGTGTGTGTGGTGTGTGTGTTGCATGTGCATGGTGTAGTGTGTGTGTGTGTGTGTGTGTGTGTGTGTGTGTGTGTGTGTGTGTGTGTGTGTGTGTGTGTGTGTGTGTGTGTGTGTGTGTGTGTGTGTGTGTGTGTGTGTGTGTGTGTGTGTGTGTGTGTGTGTGTGTGTGTGTGTGTGTGTGTGTGTGTGTGTGTGTGTGTGTGTGTGTGTGTGTGTGTGTGTATGTGAGCATGTCTGTATGCATGCATGTGTGCATGCATGTGTGCATGCGTGAAATGACATTGCTATTTAACAATGACATTTCACACTTCACTTCACAACTGAGCAATGTGTTGTTACAGATTCTTAAACTACAATTATCTACTTTTGTACTGCCACAGTTTCATATAATAGCTTTGAGCATAGTAAGTACAGATTTGTATATATGTAATGTGGTTAGAACATTAGACTCTCAGTCAAGAGAATCCAGTTCGAATCTTCTTGGTGACATTTCAAAACTTGGGCAATGTCATTCCCTCCACATTGCCTTAGTTCACTCAGCTAGACAAATGAGTACCTGGCTACAGAAAGCAGAGGATGTGTGAATGAATAGTCTTCATGCAATAATTGCAGCATGGCTGAATGTTTCCCAGGGAAGTCTAGCTGGTATTGGAATGAATAGGTCTTCCAGGGGGTGAAGTGTAAAGCATTTTGAACAATTCCACGGACTGGATACTGCAATATATAAGAACGTACCTTTATATATAAAAAAAAAGAAATTTTTGTTTGTTCAAAATAATGCAGAATGTGTGACTCCTACCATATGTTATTTGTGTTTACATAGAAAAACTCACCAACGGTGGTAGCTTTAAATGGCTGTGCAATGCTGTCATTGTAGAGAGCATTCTTGTTCTGGAAAAGTCTCTCTGCAACCACCTTCTCTTTCATCTGACACAACACAAAGAAACCTTTTGTACTCACAAAATATCTCCATTAACTTTTAGGTATGTCTTTAATCCAGACAAATCTTGGAATGATTTTAATAGGTTTTTCATACGTGATGTGATAATCTATTTGCATGTATGGGTATGAAAGAGGCTCAAATGAACTTTTTAGCATGCCCACAGCAAAGGGTATTATTACAATGATCATAATAATGATACTGAGTAACTTTTAACTATTTAATCACTTGTTTTAGCTCATTCTAGGAATATATGTCTACTCTTTTATGACATTATCTCAATATTCACACACATTTCTTTCAAATTACTAGATTGCCTAAAATGTCCAAGGAAAATAATGATTTATATGTTATCTGAAGAGATGTTTAATAATTTTGGGAAGGAAGCATTATAACAGCTCTGGCAGTGTCATTTTTGGCCAGGCTCAGATTTACTTCAGCTGTTGCATGACTGAACTATCAGTTTTCAAAGGAACAGTTTGATTGATTTATCTCAAGAAGCATGGCAAACAGACATGATAACGAACCAATATAAGCTAGTTTCCCTTTAAAATGATTAATTGCTAACATAAACCCACTTAGAATTGATTAATTTTTTTCTCAAATTGAAGCAAACTCAGCCGTTGTTTATCCTGCCATACATTGTCTGTTAGTTCGATAGTAAATGACAGACTGTGTAGAAAACACTTGATAATGTAGAAGACACATAGTCTCTGTACCAAATGAATTGATGTGTTTGTGTAGACCCAGTTCTAATGTTCCAATTTTTGTATGTGCAAGCGTAATCCACAACAGACATGTTTCAAAACATTTGATATTAGGTTTCGGTGGTGGCTGCTGAAATGGATAATGCTGAACACATTATTAATACTGTGATTAGAAAAATGATCTAGCTAAGTATTTTCCTATAGCTTGATCTTCACTAATTGTAATCTAAGATGAAATACTTTAAAAAACTTGAAACATCATAATTATTTCAACGAGAGTTTAAATATTATTGCATATTGTTTTATATTTAATTTAAAATGCTGTGTAATTCAGCAGCCAATCATGCTGCAGGGAATATAATAAGCAAAAGAGGCACACTACATGGCCATGGCACAGGAACGCTTCATCAAATAATATATTCAAAATGTGGATTTGAGCAACGAAGCTGGAGAGTAAAGGAGAAAGAAGGGGAAGTATGGAAGCAAGTTGGGCATCAAAGACACTAAAAGTTTCAGGATGGTTTTATGGAAAGCATGAGCACATTTCATAATCATTCGGAACGAATGCGTGTGCAATATGAGAATGTTGCCCTTTTCAATGAGGCTCTGATGCAGACTGAGCAGGTAGACTTTACAGAAAAATATGTATACCACTGATTTGAAGAAATGTAAAGTGCATAGTATTCCAAGGAGCATGTATCGGTTCACCCTGCATCCATTCCATACAAGGAACACGTATCGGTTCACCCTGCAGCCATTCCATACAAGGAGTAGGTATCAGTTCACCCTGCAGCCATTTCATACAAGGAGCAGGTATCGGTTCACCCTACAGCCATTCCATACAAGGAGCACTTATCGGTTCACCCTGCAGCCATTCCATACAAGGAGCAGGTATCGGTGCACCCTGCAGCCATTCCATACAAGGAGCACGTATCGGTTCACCCTGCAGCCATTCCATACAAGGAGCACGGATCAATTCACCCTGCAGCCATTCCATACAAGGAGCAGATATCGGTTCACCCTGCAGCCATTCCATACAATGGGTAGGTATCGGTTCACCCTGCAGCCATTCCATACAAGGGGCACCTATCTGTTCACCCTGCAGCCATTCCATACAAGGAGCACGGATCAGTTCACCCTGCAGCCATTCCATACAAGGAGCACGTATCGGTTCACCCTGCAGCCATTCCATACAAGGAGCAGGTATCGGTTCACACTGCAGCCATTCCATACAAGGGGCACCTATCTGTTCACCCTGCAGCCATTCCATACAAGGAGCACGGATCAGTTCACCCTGCAGCCATTCCATACAAGGCTGCAAGAGAGATTCAGCATAAAAAGCCTGCTATTTGAAGAGATGGTGCATAATTATGCAACTTTCTTCCCAAGCATAAATGCCATTATTAGATTTCTGCCCCTCATCCAGTAAATGCACTATCTATGTGATTCTCATATTCTGCGTTATGGCATTACTTTGAAATGGGCATGGGAAAGGCCATCCAATAGGGTGGCAAATTGTTAGACGCACAGTGGTGAAGAAAGGAAAACTTATCACAACAACACAATAATGTTATGTATATATGTAGTGGTGTGGTGTTTACAGTGGTGTGGTGTTTACACAGGTCTGTGTGATGTGCCTAGTGCTGTAGTGTAGTGTGTAGTATGTAGTGTGTGCTTCATACTCTTGCTTTCAGCTACAGCTGCCAGATAGCTCCTTGTAGTGAAAAGGGAGCCAAGTGTGTAAGTCTCCCCTGCTGGTACGTAGCCTCTCCATAGACTCTAGCACAACCTCCTCATGGTACACTACGGAAACTGTGCACCTTGCGGCCCCAGGCGAATGTGCTAGGAATCTCGGAGCAGGTCGGAGCCTTAAAGGTGCAGTGTGCAGGGTCCACTAGCGTGTGGACACATCCCGGTGCTGCACCATTCCAACCCCCAACTATGGGCAAATAGCACTGGGTAGATCACGCTCATTTGCCTTGGTAGGCAGGTGATCTAGGAGAAGGAAAGCTCTGACACAAAACAGCAACAGCAGGTCAGCCAGGGCAGCGCTGCTGAGTGGCTAAGATGTCCCAAATATAATGATGGTACAAATATTGTTAAGCGAGAGGGCTACCGCATCCAGGGTAACTGATGCACCATCTACCTTGGCTGCGGTGAGAAGACAGCAAAGATCAAGGAGATCATCAGGTCAGCAGCGATCCAGATGTGAAGTCCGGCTAGGCAGTCTGAACGTGGGGACGATGAGCGGGAAAGGAGTAGAGGTGGTGGAAATGATGGAAAGAAGGAGACTGGAAGTATTATGCATCCAGGAGACTAAGTTGAAGGATGATGATGGGAGGGTACAAGCTACTGCACGCAGGAGGAGATGGAAGAAGTAACAGAGTGGGCATCGTTGTATCCGAAGAGATCAGTAAGACAGTGGTCAGAGTGGAGAGATGGAAGGGGTGCATAGTGATGGCATGGCTGATGATTAGGAAACAGATGATGTATGTTATGTCTGTGTATGGGCCACAGACGGGAAGGACGGAGGCAGAGAAAGAGGAGTTCAGGGATGCTTTTGAGAGGATGATAGGATTGGTGGAGCTGGAGGTGATGTTGTGTATTGCGGGAGACTTCAATGCACATGTTGGAGTAGTGGAACCAGGTGAAGAGGAGAGCATTGGCAGGTATGGATGGGGAACGAGGAATAGAGAGGGTCGAGCTCTGGTGGAGCTGGTAGCAAGAAATGGGTTAGCAGTGGCTAGCTCTTTCTTCCAGAAGTGAGAGAGCCACAAGATCACATACAGGAGTGGACAGCACAAAACAGAATTAGATCTAGTGATAGTCCAGAAGCAGCAGCTATGGAAGATTAAGGATTGTAAAGCTGTGGCTGGAGAGCATGTCACACAGCACAAGCCAGTGGTGTTTGTTGTGCATATGCAGAATAAGAAACAAACTAAGACTGTGGGCCACAGGACCATTAAATGGTGGAGGTGCAAAGACGACGTCGCTGTTGAATACAAGGAGCGGGTGATGGTTAAGTATGAAGAGCTCAGTGAAGAAGTTGGTGGTTCGGCGGAAGAATAGAAAAAGTACAAAGAAGCATTTGTGGGAGCTGTAGAGGAGCTATGTGGAAGAACATCAGGAAAGGGTGGAATGTCAAGGAGTAGTAACCAAGGATGGTAGACAAGCGAGGTTGCAGAGGCAGTATGCGAAAAGAAGGAAGCCTGGAAAGAAATTGAGAAGACCAAGGAGAGAGGAAATGAACCGGATGCAAGGATGATACACACATACGGGCAGAAGAAGAGAGTGGCAAAAAGAGCTGTAGATAAGGCGAGGAGAGATATGGAAGCAGATGTATATAGCAAGCTAGATGAGGATGGTGGAAAGAAGGTGATATACAAAATGGCCCGAGACAGGGATGAGAATAGTAAGGACGCGAAGGGTGGGACGGTGATGAAGGATAGAAATGGGAAGTTAGTGACAGAACAAGAGGCAGTGCTGAAGGTCTGGAAAAGCTACTTCAAGGAGCTACTGATCCAGGAAAGAAATAACAATGATCTGGAATTACCATCATATGTAGAGGGGAAAGTGGAGTTATCTGATATTATGGATACAGAGATGCAAACCGGGATGAAAAGGATGAAGAAGGGAAGAGCACCTGGTATCGATGAGATGCATGTGGAGATGGTAATGGCAGTGAGGAAGAGTGGAATCAGCTGGACAAAGAGGCTGCTGAAGTATGAGGCAAGGTAAAGTACCAGAGGAATGGCGGACAGGGCTAACAGTCCCAATATGGAAGAAGAAGGGAGATGTGCAAGACCCAGGGAAATACCGAGGAATCACACTTCTAAGTCACATCATGAAGCTGCTAGATAGGATCCTGGATGTGAGGATCTGAAAGAAAGTAGAGCAAGAATTGGGTGAAGAACAACAAGGATTCAGAAAGGGCAGAGGGATGACTGATGGGATGTTTGCATTAAGACAAATGGTAGAGAAGAGGTTGGAGATGCAAGAGAGAATGGCAGTGGGATTTGTGGACCTGGAGAAGGCCTATGACACAGTCCCTAGAGAGATGGTGATGGCAACAGTGAGATGGATGGGAGTGCCAGAAGCAGAAGCCAGGATGGTGGAAGCAATGTATGAGAGAACAAAAGGAAGAGTTGTGGCTGGATCTGGGTTGTCAGAAGAGTTTTTAGTTAATATCAGTTTGAGGCAAGGAAGTGCCCTTAGCCCTTTACTGTTTATCATGGTGATGGAAATAATCAGCAGAAAGATCAGCATGAAGGATATTCTCAGGAAGATGATGTATGCAGATGATCTGGCCATAATAGCAGAAAGCAAATAAGACCTACAGGAAGCGTTGGAGGAATGGAAGGGGGTGTTCGAGAAGCACGGACTGCGAATGAGCCTAGAGAAGGCAGAAGTGATATGGGTTGGACACCAGAGAGAGGAGTTGAACATCAGGTTGGATGATAAGGAGATCAAGCAAGTGGATGGCTTTGTGTACCTTGGAGGAATGGTTATGGAGGATGGGCAGTCAGTGGCAGAAGTGCAATGTCAGACACAAGCGGGAGCGAATGCTTGGAGAAAGGTAGAGAGAGTCATGTTGGACAGAAAAATGTCAAAAAAGCTGAAAGGGAAAGTCCTGAGAACATGTGTTACACCAGCATGCCTCTATGGTCTGGAGACAGTGGCATTGACAGAACAACAACAACAAAAGCTGCAAGTGTGTGAGAATAACTGGGTTCGGCAAATAACAAGAACAAAGAGGGTGGACAGAAGAAGGATGAACGACCTAAGGAAAGAGGTTGGGATGCAATGCTGCCTAACAGGAAGATTGGTAAGAAGCAGGATGAGATGGGCAGGCCACTTGGTAAGAATGGATGCAAGCAAGCTAGCAAAGAGAGCAGAAAAACATCAAGGATGCAGGAAAAGGGGAAGGCCACAGCTGAGGTGGGAGGACTGCGTGAGGAGGGACATGAGAAGATCGGGGGAGGATGAAAGATGGAGAGAGGGAGCAGCCGATAGAAAACTATGGAAAGAAAGAACAGAAAGAGTGGCTCGACAATATTTTATCTGACCCTCACCCCTGTACAGCAGGGAACAAGGAAGAAGAGCACATTTCTGACAGTACCGAACAAAACAATATAATACAACAAAAACAAATTTGTTGTGCCAAAATCCTCAAGAACCACAGCTTGGCAGCATGTTAAAACCAAAGGATTAGATAATCTGAAAACAGCTTATAATTTTTAAGTCACCAACAGTTCAATGGGGAGCTAAGGAGGATAAACGAGGACAAAAAGGTCGATCTTGAGATGGTGTTGGAATGTTATTATATTTCATGTAGATATAATACTACCAATGAGGGAGTTCCACCTGTTTTGAACAGCCCTAGTTCTGACATTTGTTTTAACTCTGGTTATAAAAAATACACTAACTAGACAGAGCTGCCAAGTTGTGTCCGGAAACATGCATGAGATCATGGGTGCATCCAAACTCTGAAATGTCAACAAGGGGTGTCTAGTTTCCTATCAGGACACCATGTGGCAGCACTTATAAGCAACCAAATTTCCACAGAGGACAGCACTTTAATATACACTGGAAAGCATTTATAAAATGACTATTTCATTTATGTATGCTGTAGCGGCTTTATTTAAATACGGAATATGTACAATTGCACTTAAGTAGTTTGGTTTTGAAATGTGTTCACTGACAAGGAAATGTGAACATAAAACATGTAGTACTTGTTATTATTATTGTTATTAGGATATTCGAAGATTTAAATTTCAATCAACTTCAGAGTAGCTTAAAGCTTTATCTGTAAAAAGTACAAATATCAGATACAAACAAATTTACATGGCTAAACCAATGAGGAGCAGGTCAAGCACCTGTAACACAACTTTACATGGCTAAACCAATGAGGAGCAGGTCTAGCACCCGTAACACAACTTTACATGGCTAAACCAATAAGGAGCAGGTCTACACAACTTTACATGGCTAAACCAATAAGGAGCAGGTCTAGCACCCGTAACACAACTTGACATGGCTAAACCAATGAGGAGCAGGTCTAGCACCCGTAACACAACTTGACATGGCTAAACCAATGAGGAGCAGGTCTAGCACCCGTAACACAACTTGACATGGCTAAACCAATGAGGAGCAGGTCTAGCACCCGTAACACAACTTGACATGGCTAAACCAATGAGGAGCAGGTCTAGCACCCGTAACACAACTTGACATGGCTAAACCAATGAGGAGCAGGTCTAGCACCCGTAACACAACTTTACATGGCTAAACCAATGAGGAGCAGGTCTAGCACCCGTAACACAACTTTACATGACTAAACCAATGAGGAGCAGGTCTAGCACCCGTAACATGCACCAACCAAATCCATGATCACCACGATCACTCTTTGGCAGGGAAACATTGTCAAACAGCACGCGCCGTCACCGACAATGAGAAGAATAACCTTGGGGATCCCCTGAATGCTCTGCACTATCAGAACGTTCATGGAAATAATGTCTATATGAATATATGCATGGAAATTAGCTTATACATTTGTATTATTATTTATTGAAACTGCCAATATGCATGATATTTACCAATATGTGTAAACTTTACCAATATGCGTGAGATTTATAGTTAGTTGCATGAGAGCGTGAGATGGAAGTCAAATGCATGAGACTCATGCCAAATGCATGACACTTGGTAGCTCTGACTAGATGATTGAAGCTGCCTACGTTTTCTTGCAGGAGTGAGCAGCGAATATAAACACACTGGTTGCTTAGATGAACAGTTGTTTGATCCAAAAAGACATATTTCTGGTTTTACACCCAATATTTTAACACACAGGTTTCCTAAAACCTTGAAAACCAGATTAAAATTATATAAAATTCTTAATTAACCTCATTATTTTTCAATATTAACTAAATGCATTGATAAAACAGGCAAAATACTTTGTTAAGTTATCTTGACATTTCATCAGAGCTTCAAATGTATTCAAAATGTTGACCATAATTGTAAGATATCATATTATATCAGTAATGCACAAATGTTCTGGAGAGGACATTTGTATAATGCATGATATGCTAAAGTGGTAAATGATCCATATTAAAATTGTTAACTCTACAACAACAACAATTACTAAATGAAAATGTTTAATGTCCTGAAAAATGCAATATTTTTCTTATATAGTTCACATTTGCTGGTTCACTTCTTACAATGTTCATTGAAAACAAGACAAAATTGTCTGAAATTCTCAACTAACCTCATTATTTTCCAATATTAACTAAATACATTGATATAACAGGCTAGATAAATTGTTATGTTTTACTGACATGTCAACAGAGCTGTAAATGAATTCAAAATGTTTACCATAGTTATAGGAGATCGTGCTATAACATGCTTTAAACAAATGTCCTCTCCAGAACTCGATTTAATGCATTTAAAAACCTTGTTATTTCCCAGTTTTCCATTCTGTAAGACAATTGTTGGAAGCAAACTAAATATGTGAAGGTTGCACAGCATTATTGAACTGTTTTTTTATAATGCAGTACGAACTAGCTACCCTTTTATCATCTTCTTCATATCAGTCATAGCCCATGAAGGCTGTTGTCAAAATATAATATAATTAATTATACACACATAGCAGATGTCTTCTACATATTTTAAGATTATGCCCGTCTACTATGACATAGCCAAAGCCTATGCAAGGACATTGAACATAGTTATATGTATATATATATAGGTATGCTGTTTGATGTTGTTCTGGAGAGGACATTCCATTTAACACACATACATTCACAAGAGCAGTCCGAACCATGTTTAAACATATCACAAATTCCAACCCATCTGAAAGCCTGCTGACAATGGTAGTGGAATATCATAAATTAATGTGTACAAACCACTGGTTTATTACTGTTTGCCATTAGGATGCTGGTGTTCTGGAGAGGACATATTTTTAAATGACATGGAACAGTTTAAGATGGCCACATAGTATAAATCTACATACTTAGACAAATAGTATGTACACTGTAATCCTGTGAGATTTGTTTGCCAAAAGCAATTTTTGCATGAATGCTTTCTTTGGGGTTTAAGTAAACAGAAAATCAAGGGTGGCAATTTTACTTTTCGTTTTTAAAGTTTTTATGGGATTTCAAACATACCTACCATAAGTGCCTGTATTATCGCCCAATATGCCAACATCAATGCTAATAAAGAAAAAAATTTAGAAAAATATATCTTGAATATCTTTGAATTTATTGCAATAAACATGAAATTGTACTCTGATATCCGACTTTATTCTAGTCAATGATAATGCCATTTGTGTTGAATTCACAGTCAGGCAACGCAGTTGAAATTATAAATTAAGACAATAATTACATTTCACAAATTGCACTTTACTAAGGCTCTTGCATCACACATAAGCAGGAGAGTTATACTAGTGGGGACGTAAGTCCCTGGTAGGTTTACTCAAGCCAGGTATGTCAAGAGGCAGTCAAACAAAGGGGATATGGCTCCCATCCAATGTGAGACCAACAAAAGGACTAAGGAAACAACGTATTTGGACAACTCAACAGTCACAGTCCATCTATGACATGAGTAAGTATTTAGTGAGAAAAAATTAATTAACTTCCGTGTGAACAACAAGAAATTCCAGACAGAACATCTGCTCTTTTGACCAAAACCATGCTGCTGCTTTTACATGTCTTCTTCGTGGGTTAACCTATATTCCCTTATGTTTCCGCATAGGCAAGGTAAGCCATTCTTATGACACGAACAGTTGGTTTTCCCTCTGCACGAACCCTTACATTCGCATCTAACCAGCTCTA
The DNA here is from genome assembly GCA_033239005.1 of Lamellibrachia satsuma. Lineage (NCBI taxonomy): Eukaryota > Metazoa > Annelida > Polychaeta > Sabellida > Siboglinidae > Lamellibrachia > Lamellibrachia satsuma. The sequence continues at coordinate 6,926,251 of BSQZ01000020.1, read as the reverse complement.
GAACAGCAAGAGGAGCTGGCTTAACCAGACATCTCACGGGTGACAGCTTTCCATCGGCGTCCTGTTCCCATCCATTGTCACTGGGGAGTGGAAGATCTGGTCTGGGTTCTTTGTATAATTTGTCTCATCTGGACATGAAGTGAACTTTGTCAATGTGAGGCCTGAGGGTGTTTAGTGTTGGGGGAGGAAGTTTTTCATCTTCAAGGTTTTTTGTCCTGAAAAGCTCCCATCATAGTTCCGAGACAGTCCTGCAGAAACTCCTGCTGGAATACACATTGCAGACAAACCTTTCCACGTGTTTGGTGACAGTTTATTCTTCCAAACATCCAAATGACTGGAATGTTTTAACAATTTTGTCATTGGGTACGAGTGCTAGAAACTTCACTATGTCATATATGTCTTCTTTGATATGATGAAGAATTTTCCACCCCATGAAGTTATGGAGTCCAACTAATACCTTTGACTTTTCAACTCCAATTGCAACTTATCTTTCCTTTATGTCAATTGTTCGGTAGAACTTTCCTCTGCCAGCTAGTAGCTTCAGTTGATCTGGTACGTGTATTGTGCAAGTTGCAACAAGATCCATCAGTAGCAGGAACACGTCTGTGCCTGGAGACCACACATATATATCTTGAATTGATGTGCCTTGTGTTGTGACATCAAACACATGTAGGGGTATTTGAGTGTCAGCCTCCTCATGACTGTGGGTCAATAGCTTCTTGTTAACAATGTTGTCTTTGTTAGTGTATGTTGTTATTCTAAAGACAACAACAAGCCCTTGTTCACTCATAGCAAAATGCTCCAGCAATCGTTTGCCAAGATATTCTGTCAGTTGGGACTTGGTGTCAACATGGGACAACAGTAGTTTCATGGTCACATTGCGTATGTTCACTGAGTCTTGTATGATGAACTTGACTGGCTGTGTAGTTACTGCTCTCTTGGTCCGTGTTTTCTCCTTCAATGACCCAGTGTTATACCTGTCAAATATAATTCGACCTTCTGAGTAACCCTTCATCACTCTGTCGATTCGCTTAATGAATGCATCACCCAAGTCACCTATTTTGTCAATACCAGGCAATTTTGTCATGCTTTGTACAACAGCTTGTCCATCAATAATGATGACATTGTCTCTGTCAATCTGTTGTGTTTCTGGCACGTCTTCTGTAAGCATGTTCACTCCCAAATGCACCTCAGTGCTGTCAGCTCGACTGTGTCACTCGGGGTCAATTGGGGCTACATGATCACATACATCTGTGGTGCTATAGTTATTACCGAGTTTACTGAATGGTGGTGGTGAATATCACTCTACTTCCTTCATAAAGGAACTTTTTACTAGGAACTCTCTATACTATTTGTACTGGTACAAAATTCATGATATATTATTACAATTTTAGTTATTTTAATATTATTAATCAAGAATGTACAATTAAAATGTAACACTGTGTTTTATTAACTCTATATTTCTCAATAATAAACTAAGCAAGAACTATCATTATCATTAGGCCATGACAACAAAATTATGAAAAATGTTGTGAATAGCATTCCATACTATAATAGTATGCATAGATTAAAATTTGATGCAATTTACATTTTTTTACTAGGCACTCTCTATGCTATTTGCATTGGTACAAAATTCATGACATATTATTACAATTTTAGTTATTTTAATGTCATTAATTAATAACGTACATAGTTAAAATGTAACACTGTGTTTTACTAACTATATATTTCTCAATAATAAACTAAGCAAGAACTATCATTATCATTAGGCCATGACAACAAAATCGTGAACAATGTTGTGAATAGCATTCCATTCTATAATAGTATGCATAGATTCAAATTCGATGCGATAAACATTTAATGCAATAAATGTAGTCTTCCACTCAAAACAACTTTTCTAGCAATTTATTTTGAACTCAATAGATGAAATAACTGTTACTGAATCAGAACATTGATCACTGGAAAAAAAATTCTTAAGCGTTTTTGACAAAAACTTTATATTATATCAAATACAGCGAATTTGGCCTCAGCTGGTTCACAGGTGTTTTTATCACTCGTTTTGGAATTAAAATTAACCCGTTTTACCAACTGGTCCATATGATATAAGATATACATAAAGATATAAATAAATTTGATATAAGATATACATAAATAGATACAGATAGAATATATAAATGTCAAAATTATGCAAACCATTGGCCAGCTCACCAGTGCTACGTGTCGTGCACGCAAATGCTTGTCCATGTATCGACAGCCAATTAGGCAGTTACGTGTAAATTACAGGCATTTGGTGAATGTGTGTTTGAGACCCCATAAAAACTTTAAAAACGAAAAGTAAAATTGCCGCCTTCGATTTTCTGTTTACTTAGACCCTAAAGAAAACATTCGTGCAAAAAATCGCTTTTGACAAACAAATCTCATGGGATCCTATTATTGGTACATGGTAAACATGGCTTTTTGATTTGGACTTGGGGTGTCTAATACATTTTATAACTACATTTTTTAACAGTAGGAATTAAAAATTATTAGTTTTATTGGGGTGTCTTTTTTTGAATTTTTTTATGGAAAATGCACAATTAAAATTGGTTGTTGCTGCACAATATTGCAGTGCAGGTTTTAATAATAATATATACTGAAGTAGAACTAAGAAATGTGTCAAAAACAGCATACTGTGCAGATCTTCATGAAATGTGGCCTGTAGGTTCCATACAATAGCCATTGGATGATAATTATGCCTAGTTAATATTACACAGTGAATTGTTTGAATACAATGAGGGAAAGTGCATTTTGGCAAAAGTGTACCCACAATCTGAAAACAGTGAGTAACAACCATTGTCATACAGTTTAAACCAAGGGCTGAATGCAAGACATTATTGGAAAATAAATGGGATGGCTGTCTTGATTCAATGAAAGAAGTATTTCAAACAGGTACAACTTTTCCATTTTTCATGTCACCACATCAGCACAAACAATTCAGATATGTATGACATCTCTGTGGCTTTAAATAAAGTTTACCTTAAATATGCGCATGCCATGATCAGGGTCTCTACTTGTATTAGCCACCTGTTTCATTTCTTAAATATTATTTGTAAGTGTATTACATTACCTTTAGTAAGAAGATATGGAGGATAATGTAGAGGACTTTGGAGAAATTGGCTCAAAAGTGATCATGGTTCGACACACTGGTACTACAGGCAGATTGGATGAGAAGAATGATTGTTAAACATATATATTTTGTGGAAAATTATTATTTTAGTATTATATTGATTTAAGAATTTTTTTATTTCTAAATCAGAATTGGGACATTTTTATGAGTATCAACCATATGACAATCAGGACTACACTCTCGTCATCCTTCTTAATACAAGGCATTATGTGTGGTGGATGTCAGTGTATGGATGAGCAGGAATATGCTACTGTTGAACTGAGAAAAAAGTTAATTGATTGTATACTCATCCAAGCACCAACTACCCAAGATGAGGAACATGTCCCTCATGGTCGAAGGCAAACACGTTAACACAGTACCATTTGTGAAAAATCTCAGAGTTCTACTGAACAGTGGGCTGACCATGGAGAAACAGGTGAACGAAACATCAAAATCATATTTCTACCATATCCAAAACATTGGCCAAATCAGGCAATACATCACTGATGACGCCTGCAAGATTTTGATCCAGGCATTGGTAACACTGCGTCTGGACTATGGAAATGCTCTGCTCGCTGAACTGCACAGCTTGCCTGATCACCAGGACACGCAAGAGCAAACACATAATGCCTGTGTTAAGTGAACTGCACTGGCTTCCAGTAAAGTACTGACTTAGTTTCAAGATCAACACTTTAACAAGATTTAACAAGATTTGCCATCCAAGCGAAAGGCCCAGATGGCAAGTGGACAAGGAAGCCATTGGCTTATCGAGAGTCCATCAGTGTTCGTCTATGTGTAACCCGCCCTCCTGAGATATGTGTCCAACTTGTTTTTAAACATATTCATGCTGCTAGCGGTTACACAATCCGTAGATAATTTGTTCCATTCATTTATTGTCCTCTGTGAGAATGAGTACTTCCTGATATCCAATCTACACTGATCCTTTACTAACTTTACCTCATGTCCTCTAGTTCTGCTATCTTTCTTGAGAGAGACAAACATATTTCTATCAATATTTTCATACCCATTCAATATCTTAAAAACTTCAATGTGATCTCCTCTTAACCTCCTTGTCTCTAGAGTTGTTAAACCACATTCTGTCAGGCGTTCTTCATAACTAAGGTCTCTCAGTTCTGGAATAATTTTAGTTGCTCTCCTCTGTATGCATTCAAGTGTATCTATATCCTTCTTATGATATGGTCTCCATGCTTGTATACAGTATTCTAAATGAGGTTTAACTATTGCTTTATACAGAGGTATAATTAGCTTTTTTATCCTTGTATGTTATGTTTCTCCTAATCAACCAAAGAATTTGATTACCCTTTGAAGCTGCAATACCACACTGCTCTGACACTTTCATATCAGCACTTATTGTAACTCCTAAGTCCTTTTCTTTTACAGTAGTATCCAAAACGGTATCTCCGATTTTATAGTTTACATCCAAGTTTCCATGTCCTGTATGTAGGCATTTACATTTCCCAAAATTGAACAACATCTGCCATTTCTCAGACCATCTCACTAATCTGTCTAGATAATTTTGTAAATGTTGTTTATCACCATCAGTGTTAACCTTTCTAAACACTTTTATGTCATCTGCAAATTTGAGTACGTTACTTTTTATATTGTCATACAAGTCATTGATATATATTAAGAATAATAAAGGTCTTAATACTGATCCTTGTGGTACTCCAGTCAAAACTGATTTCCCGTTTGAAACTTCTCCATCTACTACAACACGCTATCTTCTGCCAGTCAGCCATTGTTCTATCCAATCAATTAAGCCATCCCCGATACCATGGGCTTTTAATTTAAGTAGTAATCTTTGATGTGGCACTTTGTCAAAGCTTTCTGAAAATCTAAGTAGATAATATCTACTGGTGATCCCTCATTAATCCACTTAGTGATTTCTTCCAAAAAACATAACATATTTGTTAAGCATGACCTCGCTTTTAGGAATCCATGTTGAGATGAATTTAATAATTTATGCTTAACAAGGAAGTCCACCATATGGTCTTTAATCAACCTTTCTAATAATTTACAAATCACTGACATTAAACTCACTGGTCTGTAATTCTCTGACTTATTTCTTGAACCCTTTTTAAATAATGGTATGATGTTTGCTTCTTTCCATTCAAAAGGAACAACTCCCTCTTTTAATGATAAGTTGAACACTCTTGCAAGTGGTATACTGATTTGTTATATTGTTTCTATTAGTAGTTTTGGAGGAATTCCATTCACTCCCGGTGATTTATTATCTTTTATTGCCTTTACTTTCTTAGCTACTATTTCTGGAGTTACAATTAACGATCCTAAATAGACAGATTTAGCCTCCTCCACTTGTACGTATAAGGTCATTATTCTCATCGTACTGCTGTTGTGGAATGTAACATATGGTGAATGTTGTTTTAGCCGACATGCAGCCATATTATGGAATGACCTGCCAAAAAACATTAAGCAACTGAAGACTCTCAGCTCTTTTAGGAAACATTTAAAGACATATATTTTTTAATCAGCCTATGTGTAATAATTTTAATGTCACTGTTTTTAATGACCGAGATATATGAATAATTAAAATGTTTTATGTATATATATATTTTATAGATGTATTATAATTTTAATGTCTTTTTGTTCTTTTTGGTGTAAATTTAGAATGTGGTTTAACCAGCTTGTTTGTTTTATACACTTTATTCTCTTAACTACATGTACACATTTAACATATGCATTTTATCTAAAGCACCCGAGAACATTTTATTTTAAGTGGATTCAGGCACTGTATAAATTCATATTATTATTATTATTAAAATATAAGCATGTAAGTCATTGCATTTTACCTGGGTATACCTGATTACAATCATGGAATTATAGTTTGATCAAACTATCAACATACATCCTAACCACGATGAAGGTATTGTACTTAAAATAAAATTTCTGTAATAAAAATTGTATTTTGTTTGGGCAGTATGATGATAGCTGAAATGTTCTAGGGTGTTGTGACAGTAACCCAGCCTGGTTACCACTGCAGCAGTGACCATGACAGTGACAGTGAGACTACACAGACTGACCTGTTGTTTGCGCCCTGCTGAGATTGTCTTGCAATATCTGATGGTAAGATTCTTCTTGTGCAAGACATAGAGCAAATGAGACGTCTGCAAAACAATCACTTTCTTAACTCTTAGTTTGTTTCTACACTCCACATTCATAACTGAATAATTTATTTGTTGTGGTTACCAGGTATTCTTACTGAGAGAATGTTTTTGAATAAACCCAACACTTAGATACCACATTTATGAAAATAATATTCATATCATTGGTTAGGTGCAATAATGTTTTTATAAATTGAAACACATGCCTGTTAAGAAGGCATATGTTATAAATAAGTTTTATAGGGTTTCAGATTTTAAAATTTTAAACTGAATGGCATTGATAACACAAGATGACAGGTCATTGTGGCCTGACCTGTGTTAGAGTGGTTGGGGCCTGGGGCCAGGTGTTGTCCAGCACAGACACAGGCAGTCTGTTCTTGAGTTGCAGGAGGAAGTTACACTTCATGTGGGTGACAAAGATGCGGTTCTCTTCGCACTCAGGCTCAGCTCGCTTCAGGAAGCCACGCACAAAACTGAAACAAAATATAACATTAAGTTTTCTTATCAATGCAAAATGTCCTCAAGTTACAAAACAAATATTGTGGATAATATTGCAGTAATATGGTCTATCCAATAAAGGGGTACATTTATGATTATGAAATCAGATGTGTCCTGATTACATCTGAACTCATTGTTTATGTCATGATGCAGTCATCGCATCGCATACAAAATGGCATGTGCAATGATGATGGAACTATTGTTTGTCATCATGAACAAAATGGCAGACGAACATTTGAAGTAAAACTGATTGACAAAATAGTCCCCAACTTTTAATTTGCTAAGATAATTAGGCATGTGAAATAAATATAAAATGGCCCCCTGTAATCATACTCAGTGGCTGGCAGAGTAGCACAAATAATTGGTCTGTTTACTTGTGCTACTCCATCACTGTCTCATATGATTCCAGCATGGCGCTATTTACAAATGTACCATTTGATATCATAATAATTACATATTTGGTTATTATTATTGACTTAGCTGTAACACCAGCACAAAGTTTTAAAAAAATTAATGGGGTAAATTTTAAGGAGAAATTACTAGTAATCCAGATGGATTACCAAGGTATTGGATTCAGTAATCCATAAAAAATCTGGTGATCCACAAAATAACTATTTTAACATGGATTACTACACACATGCTTTAGAGCCAAGCCTGTTTTAACTCTGCATATAGTGAATACTTCAGAAGCATCAAAACTTTGCTAATAATTTTCATAAAAATAGGAATGCAGTATCATTTGGTTGACCCTCTGTTATAATACAATGGTAATACCAACACTACATCATCTAACCAAGGCAATATTACTATCCTATCTGAATGTCATCTAAACAGAAAGTAAAGATACACATTTCAACAAATTTCACCCTGCTACTAGACCATTTCTCAGTAGCGGAATGTCCCTATATCCAGTAGGACAAATGTAGCATACATGTAAGCTAGACATTAAAAAAAATTAATCAAATATGTTGAACAGTTTTGTTTATAATTATGATGCTTTATGAAGAACTATGTGAAACCGGTAGTCAGAGTTCTGTCTGTTTTGTCTTACACAAGAATGAAGATCAAAGTCAATTTGAGTGGCACCTCATAACTTTGTAATAAAGACCAGAGATAGGCTTGTCCTAATTCTCAGATAGAAAAACACCTGCAACAGATTTAATTGGAAATGATGTGGAGTGGACCAATTTTGGAAGGGGGAATTACAAAAATGTTGTTGATGGTGGACAAAATTACATCAAATATAGTGGTAATTCGATAAAATTTCTGTACTGACAGGTCTAGTAATCATAAGCAAAATACAGGGTGCTCGGAATAATGGATTACTGTTAAAATTGGGCCAAATATAGTTAAAGGATAACAGTGACTTTCTAAATTTCATGTAGGACCAAATCCATCTACAGCCATAACCCCAGATACTATAAAGGGGGAAGTGGTATTGCCTTGTCAGATACTGTTAAAGGGATACTGGTGGTGGTATTGTCCTGTCATCACTGTAATATGCATATTGCTATTTTAATAAAATAAAATAAGAACGTGACTAAAGCGAACTGGTTGCCATGATAATGTGTATTTTGTAATACCGGCCAATGAGGTGTGCAGCTTTCCTTCGCCTCTGCAGGAGTTGCTTGGCCTGGTACATATGCCAGATGCTTGCAATCTTTGTCACTGCAACACATCATTCTAGTAAACCTACTTAGCCAAATACATCCTGAAACTGGGCGGTCAATCACTGAACCCTCATGATGTCATTAACCCCATAACTCCTATGTATAACCCCATGTCTTAATGTATGGAGTCAATAACATTTGAGAAACATACAGTAAAATCACTAGAAAATAGTAGTGGTCAGGATTTGAAAATATAACAAATGAAGGAGTCTTGAGAACGTTTCATCCACTTTTTCACTATGAAGAAGATTTGGTGGAGAATGTCAACCACAGGCATCATATCAACCCGCACTCGATATTTATATTGGGTGCCCCACAAGGCCTAACCAGCATTTACCTGACATCTACCTGTCATCTACCAGGCATCAACCCAGCATCCGGCCCATACGACAGGGGCCCAAGATCAAGAGTGGAGAGCATTTCAAGACTGGAGTCATCGAAAGCAGCTCTTGCATGTGTAACCACCGTCAGACAGACATTGTGTAACCCACGTGCAAATGTTTGTCGTCAGTAAATGTAAAGATAACTATATTATTTTTCATTCCTACAATGCCATTTCTCTTCAAAAAACTTAATTTGGACACAGAATCTTACGCACAAAATAACAATGCTAATTATCCTCACATTTGCCCTGGATTAGCACATTCTATTATTAATTTTTACCACACACACTCACATCATCTTTGAACAGCAACCTCAGCAACCTAGGGAGGAGCCCAGAAGCACAAGGAGTCTGATGAAATCGATGCCAAGAACATCATAGAGAAAAATGCGACAACAGCATTTCATGACATGAAGCTGAGGTTGAACAATGCTGACAAAAACCTTGAAGAGAACCATTGACCCAAGCAAAGCAATTAAGCCAACACGAGGGCTGTGATGAGGAGCAGCAAGACAAGATTTAACAATTGAGCCAACACAAGGGCTGTGATGAGGAGCAACAAGACAAGATTTAACAATTTAGCCAACACAAGGGCTGTGATGAGGAGCAGCAAGACAAGATTTAACAATTTAGCCAATACAAGGGCTGTGGTGAGGAGCAGCAAGACAAAATTTAACAATTGAGCCAACACAAGGGCTGTGATGAGGAGCAACAAGACAAGATTTAACAATTTAGCCAACACAAGAACTGTGATGAGGAGCAGCAAGACAAGATTTAACAATTTAGCCAACACAAGGGCTGTGATGAGGAGCAACAAGACAAGATTTAACAATTTAGCCAACACAAGGGCTGTGATGAGGAGCAGCAAGACAAGATTTAATAATTGAGCCAACACAAGGGCTGTGATGAGGAGCAGCAAGACAAGATTTAACAATTTAGCCAACACAAGGGCTGTGCTGAGGAGCAGCAAGACAAGATTTAACAATTGAGCCAATACAAGGGCTGTGATGAGGAGCAACAAGACAAGATTTAACAATTTAGCCAACACAAGAGCTGTGATGAGGAGCAGCAAGACAAGATTTAACAATTTAGCCAACACAAGGGCTGTGATGAGGAGCAGCAAGACAAGATTTAACAATTGAGCCAACACAAGGGCTGTAATGAGGAGCAGCAAGACAAGATTTAACAATTGAGCCAACACAAGGGCTGTGATGAGGAGCAGCAAGACAATATTTAACAATTTAGCCAACACAAGGGGTGTGATGAGGAGCAGCAAGACAAGATTTAACAATTGAGCCAACACAATGGCTTTGATGAGGAGCAGCAAGACAAGATTTAACAATTTAGCCAACACAAGGGCTGTGATGAGGAGCAGCAAGACAAGATTTAACAAGATTGCCATCCAAGGCAAAGGCCCAGATGGCAAGTGGAAAAGGAAGCCATTGGTTTATCAAGAGTCCACAAATGTTTTCATCTGTGTGTAGCCTGCCCTGTTGAGAAAGTCTGACATATTTGTAAATTTTGTTTTTAAGCATATTCACACTGCCAGCATTTACAGATGATGATGTGGCCCCTGAAGTGGTCGACCTCAATGAGGCCATGCAGTCAGAGCAAAAAAAGAGGAAAGAACACCAAAACAATGGTTTCCATGCTATATGTTGTGCATCTATGTCTGTGCCATATAATCCTTATCTGTGGGTACAAGCATGCTTCATGTGCAATACGTTGCCCACATCCACAAGGAGCTGTTCAAGCAAGTGACTTAGCCATGGTGGGACACATCAAGTCTTCTGTCTTCAAGAACAAAGTAGACTTCCACCCTGACTTGGATATGTTAAACAGCGAGGCAGTGGTGATTATGTGTTGGAGAGGAAGGACAAGGATCCTATTCTCCCTCCCATCATTAAGGTGTTAAGAAAGGATAGTTTAGTGATGAAACTATTGCTCTGCTGCTCACTACAGTCTGCTCTGCAAAAATGTCATCTTCAGGTTTGGCATAAATCAAATTGAAACTGAAAGCAATTATAACTCAGGTGCACATGAACAACTATGCCAGTCACATGAGCAAGTTACTGATACTAGACAATACCTCAAAGTGGTGGCGGACGAGTTCATTGAGACTCTATGGATAGCTGCATGGCTTTGTCAAAAGCTAGGGGTTAGCTGCCATCAAACTTCTTATGGTAAACATAATGCCTTCTGTTCTGACAGCCCTACTATGCTCTGAACAGATCCCACCTCAAAAAGACCCCCCTGAATAGCAGCACAATCAGTGGCCTGAGAGGGGTTCGATGCCAGGCAGCCTGAAGAGCCGACCAGTGGGTTTATAATGCCTATGATGTCAACAACCAGGAAGGTTCACGGTACTGGCCATTTTAGAAATTAGGACTTATTTTGTTAGTAATTTTGCTAACTTCCAATTTGTACATACCTGCAGCTCTGAGTTTCAGAAATGTCCTACGCTGTAAAATGCCTTTGTAGAGGGCCTGGATGTTTGAAGCTGTAACATTAACATATCACACTTTTTTATGAATTGCTTTATTAATTGAGTCAAATCATGAATAGTGATTTTAATAATACAATTAGTACACTTATTGTAAATATTTTATTTGTTAATATCTGTTCACATACAAACAAATGGCCTCCTGGGATCAATCTCAAGAAACTATGACATCTTTCAGCAGATTATCTTGAATGCAAGTTTTTTTCCTGTTTTCTGGGATAAGGGCAAAATGCATTCAGGATGGCAGACAGGACAGACTGACAGCATAATAGAATCACGTCTTTAGGTGACATAATTCTCATCGATGCCACCTTGAGCATCTTTCATATCAGGAATGAATATTGTACAATTTGTTTTATTGACATAATCTGATCCCATTTTGTTGACACATGAACCCTCTTTGAAATTCTTACATTATTTCAGAATTTTCTTTTATCTAGGAATATTGAGGGCCCATTGGATGGTTCATACATAAACAAAATCGAAATTCCCTGGGACTGGGGATGTACATACAAAGGAGCTTATGTCAATGGTTGACATAGATTACATAACCAGGAACACTTGTAGAAACACGCATAGCATTGCGAACAGTTATATGTAATTACAAACTACCCTTAGTATGAAGGTTCGTATGGAATGAACGCTTTATGAAACTGGCCCTGGATTGTATTAGCAGCACCCCCTGGTATATTTGCACAGATATACCTACACTGGTATACCTACATTGGTATACTTACGCTGGTATACTTACACTGGTATACCTACACTAGTATACCCACACTGGTATACCTACACTGGTATACCTACACTGGTATACCTACACTGGTATACCGACACTGGTATACCTACACTGGTATACTTACCCTGGTATTTCTACGCTGGTATTCCTACACTGGTATACCTACACTTGTATACTTCCACTAGTATACCTACACTGGTATACCTACACTTGTATACTTCCACTAGTATACCTACACTGGTATACCTACACTTGTATACTTCCACTAGTATACCTACACTGGTATACCTACACTTGTATACTTCCACTAGTATACCTACACTGGTATACCTACACATGTGTGTGTGTGTGTTTAAATGCAAGGAGCATAGTAAATAAGAAAAACAAATTAAAGATTGTGGTAGAAGATACTGACCCTAAAATAATAGGTATAACTGAATCATGGGCCAACATGAATTAGTACTGACAGGATACATAATGTTTAGGAGAGATTAAATAGAAAGAAAGGAAGGGGAAGTTATTTTATATATTAAAGAATCTATTCATTACAAAATAACAATTGAAGGGGAAGCTGATTGTGATAAAACTGTTTGGTGCAATATAGTTACAGGAAATTCAACATTAACTATTGGATTAATTTAGTCCAAAGTCGAAACATAAATGAATAATGAGGATAACACAAAATACAAAATGCTATAAAGAAAGTGAGTAAAGGGGAATATATCATTATGGGAGATTTTAATAACAGACACATACAATGTAAATCTCATTTATATTTTTAATACAGGATAGCTTCCTTACTCAACATTTGCTAGAACCAACCAGGGGAGAGAATGTATTAGATACTTAACAAGATTTAACAAGATTGCCATCCCAAACAACCAGTTCCAGATGGCAAGTGGACAAGGAAGCCATTGGCTTATCGAGAGTCCAACAATTTTCTCATCTCATGTGTAGCCCGCCCTTATCAAATATCTGTCAATTCTATTTTTAAACATATTCGCATTACTAGCATTAACACAATCATTTGGCAGTTTGTTCCATTCATTTATCACCCTCTGTGAGAAAGAGTACTTTCTCATGTCCAACCTACAGTGCTCCTTAACTAATGCTGCTTTGTGTCCTCTGGTTCTACTACCTTCTTTAAGTTTGAAGAACATATTCCTGTCAACATCCTCATAACCATTCACTATTTTAAACACTTCTATTTGGACTCCTCTTAGTCTCCTGGTCTCTAAGTGTTGTCAAACCACATTGTAATAAGCGACTTTCGTAACTAAGGTCTCTCAATTCTGGAATCATTTTAGTTGCTCTTCATTGTATTCTCCCTAGCTTGTCTATGTCCTTTCTATTATATGGCCTCCATATTTGAATACAATATTCCAAATGTGGTCTAACTATTGCTTTGTATAGGGGTACAATTAGCTGTTTCTCCTTATACATTATAGTTCTCCTAATTATCCCTAGAATTTGACTTCCTTTCGAAGCAGCAATCCCACATTGCTCTGAAACTTTCATGTCAGCACTAAATGTTACTCCTAAGTCCTTTTCTTGTGTGGTTCTACCTAGTACAGCATCCCCCATTTTATATTCTTCATCCATGTTTCCATGTCCTATGTGTATACATTTACACTTCCCAAAATTTAATAACATTTGCCAATTTTCTTACCATTTAACTAATTTATCTAGATCATCCTGTAAACTTTGTTTATCTGTATCATTAGTAATCTTTCTGAATACTTTTGTGTCATCTGCAAATTTGAGTACTTTGCTAGATATGTCATTTTCTAAATCATTTATATATATATTAAAAACAGTATAGGGCCTAATACTGATCCCTGTGGTACCCCACTCAAAACAGATTTCCAGTTTGAAATCTCACCATCTACTATTACTCTCTGTTTTCTGTGTGTAAGCCACTTTTCTATCCAGTTGATTACATCATTACCTATGCCATGGGACTTTAGTTTAAGTAACAATCTTTGATGTGGTACAATCTAAGTAGACAACATCCACTGGTGACCCGTCATCTACCCACTTTGTAATTTCTTCAAAAAAACATAAGTGATTAGTTAGACATGACCTTGCTTTTAGGAACCCATGTTGAGATGTATTTATTAATTTATGTTTTACAAGGAATTCCACCATGTGGTCTCTAAATAATGTTTCGAGTAATTTACATACAACTGATGTTAAAATCACTGGTCTGTAATTTTCTGGCTTGTTCCTTGATCCCTTCTTAAATAGCGGCATAATGTTTGCCTCTTTCCATTCTGAAGGAACTATTCCTTCTTCTAGTGACAAGTTAAAAAATTTTGCAAGTGGTGTACTAATTTGCTCAACAATTTCCTTAAGCAGTTTTAGTGGTATCCCATCAACTCCAGGTGATTTATTATCTTTCATCTTCTCAATTTTCTTTGCTATCGTTTCAGGAGTTATAGCATATAGTTTTGTTTTCACAAAATGAATTAGTGGACAATGTCAGAATATATGAACCATTGGGTAAGAGTGATTATTATCAAATATATATTGACATCAAAGTAAAATCAGAAAGTAAAACTAAATGCGGAAACTTCCACAAAGGTAAATATAAAGATGCGAGAAAATACTTAGCAAAGCTACATTGGAATAACATGCTGAGGAATATATGAAATCGAGAGTATAATTGAACAATTTGTTCCTTTGAAAAAAGAAGTAAAACGGTCTAGAAATAAACGCTTGTCAAAAGAATGTGAGTGTTGAACTTGTCATTAAAAGATGGAGTGATTCCTTTTGAATGGAAATAAACAAACATCATAGTATTACCATTATTTATTGAATTGAATGGAATTGAAAACCTTTATTGTCCATTAAATGTATCACATAAAATGGAAATTTTCCTTTGGGCTCACACTGTTAAGGCATAAACAATAAGAGAAATGATTAATGTATGAGA
Organism: Lamellibrachia satsuma; assembly: GCA_033239005.1. Classification (NCBI taxonomy): domain Eukaryota; kingdom Metazoa; phylum Annelida; class Polychaeta; order Sabellida; family Siboglinidae; genus Lamellibrachia; species Lamellibrachia satsuma. Next base: position 6,911,236 of record BSQZ01000020.1, on the reverse strand, counting down.
CAATTAGAACATATAAAACATGTTTTTGAGTACTGTACATCATTGCTATCCCATCAATTTAATTTCAGCACAAGCATGTACACACACAATTGCTCATTTAATCAGCTGATCCATGATTTCCTTGGACGAGATATACAACAGCTAGTTCAGGCACTAGAATTCAATATGCTTATGAATGATGGAACAAAAGATCTCTTGTAACAGTTTTTGCATGCCAGGGCCATTCTGAGTCATCAACCAGACGGGAGAGTTTCAAAAGCAGAATTGAGTGGATGAATGGAATCATGGTGAATTTGAACAGCTTTCCTTCTCAAAGCTGATAAAGATCACAGAGGTGCAGTTGTTTGATACGAACAATTTTGGCCAACTGGTTGACCACCCAAGCCAGCCTTGCTTTGTTCTTGACAGACAAATTTCCATACCATGATACTAGGTTAAAAGAAAGTACACTTTCAATTAAAGACCTGTACACCAACTGCAGAGCCTCTGTGCTGAGATTGAAGCTCCTTAATTTCAGGAGCATAAACAGACGTTGTTGTGCCTTTTTGTATATGTGGTCTACATTGTCAGTGAAGGTAAGGTTTTCATCAACAACAGTACCAAGATACTTGAAAGTGGATACTGTTTCCACAATCTGCCCATTGATCATCAGTGGTTGAGAAAGAGGATGTGATGCACCCTTGCCTCGACCATGTCCAAAGCACATCTCCTGTGTTTTCTTGGCATTGAGCTTAAGAAAATTGTTGTCAAACCAGGATACAAGCATTTCAACATACTGGTAATACTGTGAAAGTGATAATTCATCTTTGAGACATGCAATAAGTGCTATGTCATCAGCATATTTTATGAGCTTGAGTACAGAATTATTACAATTTGTCTCATTTATATATACTGAAAAAAGAAGAGGGGATAAAACACACCCCTGGGGAGCACCTGTGTTTAGGACAAGTTCCTTAGACATAACTGAACCATCAGGCAGGACTGTACACTCAGAGAGTGAGCCTCCCCCTGACCGAACAGACAGAGGATCAACTCTCACAGAGACACACTGTGGTAGGTCAGACAGAAATGCTCTGATTCAAAGAACAAAGGTGGGGATCACCTGTAAGTCAAGTAGACACAACAAAAGCTGGAACAGGCATGTAAAAACACTCCCTAACTGAGTGGTACATACTTTCAAAACCTTTCCCTTCAGACCACAGGCATGTAAAAACTCTCCCTAACTGAGTGGTACATACTTTCAAAACCTTTTCCTTCAGACCATCTGATCCTGGGGCCTTCCAAGGATCAAGAGACTGGCACAGATCATCATATTTGTTTCTGAAATCTTTATCATCAAAATGAGCATAAAAGGTGTTCATTTCATTTACAAACTTCACAGGATCTGAACATTTCACTCACTGTTGTTGTGTATTTCTACCCATCATAACATTAAGACCTTTCCAAGCGTCTCTTGCATTCATACTTTTGAAATGCTCATCAATCTTATTTTTGTATTCAAGTCTAGCAGTTTTGGCCTTGGTTAAAAATTGTTTTTCTAGTTCCCTAAATTTCTGTTTATCCCCTGCAGAAATGCAATCTTTTTCTCATTCAGACACTGCTTCCAGTCCTTGCTGATCCAGGGTTTATTATTGGGGTATATGCGAACTTCCTTTGTAGGGATGATAGAGTCCTCACAGAAGATTATGTAAGATGTGGTTGTCTCAGTTAGTGCATCCTGGTCAGATTCACAGCTGTCAAAGAAGACATTCCAATCAGTTGCCTCGAAGCAGCCTCTGAGAGTCTCAGCACTATCAGGAGTCCAGTATTTTAGTGTGTGAACTTGTGTGAACTTGAGGGGGTTCTTGCTTCAGTGTCTGGTGATATTAGAAAGGGTTCAAGAAAGAAGTCCATGAATTATACAGACCAGGGAATTTTAACATCACTGGTTTGTTAATCAGATTAATTAAAGACCATATGATGGACTTCCTTGTTAGGCATAAATTATTAAATCCATCTCAACATCTATTCCTAAAAGCGAGGTCATGCTTAAACAAATAGGTTATGTTTTTTGGAAGAAATCACTAAGTAGATAGATGAGGAATCACCAGTAGATATTATGTACTTACATTTTCAAAGCTTTTGACAAAGTGCCACATCAAAGATTACTACATAAATTAAAAACCTGTAGTATCGGGGATGGCATAATCGACTGGACAGAAAAAAAGCTGACTGAAAGTAGACAGTGTGTTGTAGTAGATGGGGAAGTTTCAAACTGGAAATCAGTTTTGAGTGGGGTACCACACACTGCCAAAAATTATTTTTTTAAGCAAGAAAATATTTCTTGAAACAACATTTTCTTGAATTAAGAAGATATGTAGAATTTTTTTTTCAGCAAGTTCCAGATATGTGATTGAATTAGAACATTTTCTTGAATGAAGAAGATATTTCTTACTGAAGAAAGATTTGAGATAAATATTCTTAATGCTAGAATTGTTTTCTTCAACTAAGAAAACATTTTCTTACTCAAGAAAAAGATTTGAAATAAATATTCTTAATGCAAGAAATTTTTTTTGAGTTAAAGCTGTTTCCTCAAATGGTTCAACCAATCACAAACCCAGATAATTTATGTCCAGATGTGTAGTGTATGACTAGCTTAAGTAATGTGCGCAGTCTGTTTAGTAAAAAAAATTATTCAACAATCATTAAGTAATTTAATAGTTTGTCTGATGATTTCATAAAAAAATGCATATAAAAGTTGCACAATTGAGCTAGAATGTTGCAGTGGACACTAGGTAGGTTTGGTTTTACGCAAAATTACTTTGAAATGAGACTAGCAAAAAAATCGAATTGAGAATGCACCTTTAAGAAAACAATTCTTAGTGAAGAAATAAATATTAAATAAATATTCTTTAAACTAGAATTTTTTTGCAATTTGTGCACATTAATATTTTCTTTCCACACACAAATTGGTAATTTTATGCATACAGGTAATGGAAGCAATCTTGGCAAACTAATTAGATGAAATATGGCACATAATGCTATGTCAACAGACAGACAGATGTACTTTATTTTGACCCATATACATATCACTCAACAAGTGAGTATGTAAAGGCATACATATAATAATTACATATAGTATACAGTTAGCAAATTAGGGTCTAGGAGACTCCCACTAAGGCTGCTCTCATAGGAGCCACCCAAGTATAATTGAAGACAAATCCAGGTGTGTAATAGTAGCATAAATCGGTAAAGAGACTGGCAAGGCTACAACATGACATTTTACATGATTACAGAGTGAATAGTTATTCATCCAAAGAGGTACACATAAAAGCTTATTCTTATTGGTTATTCATTCATGATGGCAAATGTAACAAATTCAGAGTGTACATACAGTTATACGTAAATGTGCAAATAATAATGTTTTACGTACATTGCAAACACATGTAAGCTGTGAGTGTAGATTTTGTTTTTTTACTAAATCAGGTGAATTATTGAATGTATGTGGCAAGGTGTATCTGAGACTGTTTTGCAAATTCGTGTTGAACTCAGATTAGGTGTATGTTGTATTGTCCACGTGTTACAATTGTGAATGCTGTTGTTCTGACGAAGTGGTAAATTTTGAAGGTAAACAGGAAGTTTGTTAACAGCGGAGGTGTGTTAGTTTGACGTATACAGATTGGTAGAGGGGCTGCACTATTGCTAGGTTTTGATATTCCTCTAGCCTATATATTTAACAAATCCATACAAACAAGCCAAAAAAGTATATGATCTACCCAACTCAGTCAAGGCAATGGCCAAAATGTTTGCTGATGACACAAAACTCTACTCCAATATTTCTACATTAGCTGATTGTGAAGCTCTCCAAGATGATCTAAATAAACTTCCTTTTTTCAGACCATTTAACTAATTTGTCTAGACCATTTTGTAAATATTGTTTATCACCATCTACTTAGTATACTTGGTATACTTGGTTGTATAGTCTATTTCAGCCAGTAGCTAGATACCTGAATTTCTTCTTGAAGGTGTTCAGAGTAGGAGCTGACATGACTTCTTCAGGAATTTATTCCAGTAATTGATTACACGATTTGTTAAGAAATGTTTATAGATCTCTGTGTGGTACGTCTTCCGTAGCTCTAAGCTATGGTCCCTCAGATTGCTGCTACATTGATAGACAAAATGTTTAGGGTTATTCCTATTTAGGCCACTGAGATATTTATATACCTCACAGAGGTCTGCCTGAAATTGTTCTCTGTTCCAAAGGAACTGATTTGATAGGTGTTATGCTGAGTTTCAGCGCTCTCTTCTGAACTTTCTCTAATTCATCTATATCCTTTCTACAGAAGGGGTTCCAAGCTGGTGATGCATATTCCAGCACAAGTCATATCATTGTTTCGTATAAGGTCTTTATTATTTTTTCCAATCTACTTTCAAAGCATCGTTTGCCTTTAGGTGTTACACTAAGTGCTGATATGAAAGTTTCAGAGCAGTGTGGTATTGCAGCTTCAAAGGGTATTCAAATTCCTGGGTTGATTAGGAGAAATATAACGTATAAGGAAAAAGAATAAATAGGCCTCATTTACAATACTGTATACAAGTTTGGAGACCATATCTGAGAAGAATGTAGATACGCTTCAACGAATACAGAGGAGAGCAACTAAAATGATTCCAGAACTGAGAGACCTTAGTTATGAAGAACGCCTAAATGAATGTGGTTTAACAACCATAGAGATAAGGAGGTTAAGAGAAGAAGATTTTAAGACATTGAATGGATATGAAAATATTGATAGAAATTATTTTGTTCTCATTTAAGAAAGATAGTAGAACTAGAAGACACAAAGTAACATTAATGAAAGATCAGTGTAGATTGGATATCAGAAAGTACTCGTTCTCACAGAGGACAATAAATTAATGGAACAAATTATCTACAGATTGTGTAAACACTAGCAGTATGAATATGTTTAAAAACGAAATTGACAAATATCTCAGAAGGATGGTTTACACATAGATGAAAAATATTTGGACACTTGATAAGTCAATGGCTTCCTTGTCCACTTGCCATCTGTGTCTTGGATGACAATCTTGTTAAATCTTGCTAAATTAGCAACTTGCAATGTTTCCAATAGATGAGATGACACATCATTACCAATAATCAAAATATAAAATCAGAAACAGTAATCATATCTACATAAACCAGGTAAAACATAATGTTGCCACTACTTGTATTAGACATTAAATTATTCACTGTTAACAATGTACCATGTGAAATCAAAAATAAGATTTATACCCATTCTCTCTAAGGTTTTTCGATATACTCTAAAAAATACTTCATAAGGAATTATGAAACTAAATGTTTTATCCCAAACTGTTACACATGTATTAACTGAAAATAATAAGATAGTTGTAACTTTAAAGAAAGAGTCACCATGACAGTTTTGTAGAATAAGTACTATAACTACTATTCAGCTTTTTGGCAGCAAAGCATAAAAATACTATTACTATTATACAGTTAGTATTTGAAAGACATCTACAGGCTAAGTATTATGTATATGGTATATGGACCAGCTAATTAATATTAATTGGTGTTAATTAGTGTTGGCTAGTTGTATAAAATAAGTAGTTTGATAATGTGTGAATATTATATTAAATAAAAGTCAGTTTTATTTTAACGTTAGTATAATTTACATACTATTATTCTAGTGTATATTTTGCTTATGTTTGATGTTTGTTAGTTAGTGTTAGTAATTAGTTAGTATTACTTAGTTTGTTAATTAGTTAATTAGTATTAACTCATGTTAATTAATGCTCTAAAATGCATTAAAATTATCCATTAGCCAACAGGGTGGCTCTTATGTTAGCGGCATACATACTGCCTTAATAAGAGTCTTCCTGACCATACATTCATTTATATATATTTGCTGTATTTAATATGATCATATGATAAAATAAATTATTCTGATTCTGAATAAAACTAGTTTTCTTTTTGCTTGCTTGTGTCATCATCTGGAGTAATATAAAAAGTTATTACTAATGACAGCATTATATCATCATCAACAATTATGTTACTTTGATAGAACATAACGATAACTAAATGGTGTGCTTACCCTGATACTGAAATATTATTATTTTATATACAAAACTAAACATTGTAAAAAATAATAAATGTTGCAATAAAGCAAAGACATAATGTCATAAAATTTGTTTAATATCTATCTATAACAATAAATAAAGAACATTATAGGGTTATTAAGTGAAACATGTCAAATGTCTGAAGCATTCCCTCACCCAGTTTGTGTTTCCTCTGCTGCAAGGCATCCTCCGTAGTGAACAACACTCGAGGAAATCTGATGAAGATCTTTGTCCTGTAATAGCACAAAAACTCAATGAAGCGGCTCACCCTTTCTGCATGCAATCACTGACCTGTGTAAGAAACAATGGTAAATAAGTTTCTGCACACCTAACCATAATATGTATATATAATATATATATATATATATATATATATATATATATATATATTATATATAGATTGGTGGGGGTGTTCACAGTTTTCGGTGAACGGTGGCGTTATGGCCCCACCTTTTAGGTTACAAAAATATATAGAGTAGGAATCTTAGCAAGTAGTGTAGTCCAGTAATGCAGTATATGCAAATAGGTTTGTGTCAAGTATTGTCGGTATTGGGTAATGTTTTAATGTGCTGGTGATGATGCCATGAATTGTATTGTGTTGTATGAATATTACTACATGTACTGTATTGCTATGTCGAAGTGTGGGCTCTGGGAGCATTGTGTCCAGGCGGCTTTGTATGAGGCTCAGCCACATGCTTGGCGCATGTTACAGGGTCCACACTTCATGCTTTAATCGGAACAATATGCCATTAGGCATACTCTTAATAAACGTCATTTATTTGGCCTTTTCATATCCTTACACCTGGCTTAGTCGTTGGTTGCATAAATATATATATATATATATATATATATATATATATATATATATATATATACATATATACATATATGTATATACATACATATATACATGTATATATATATATATATATATATATATATATATATATATATATATATATATATATATATATATATATTTTAAACTGCAATAGATTATAAAATTTTAGCTATCATTTACTTTGATGTTGGATTCTTGACATATTCCAATATCATGTATACATTTCCATCTACACTGTGAGAATTAAAAACAGAAGTGAGTTTTTCTCAAACCCCTGGATTTATTGTGCTTTGCCTTGAAACCTTTCATGTGTGTGTGTATATATATATATATATATATATATATATATATATATGAAAGGTTTCAAGGCAAAACACGATAAATATATATATATACATATATATGATTCACTACTATGTATGAGTGTGTAGTTTGGGTTAGTTCAAACAAAATGTTAATTTCTCACTAGGCATTTTATGTAATGACTGGACATTTCACAGAATAATAAACAGCATTTTATAGTTTTTGGTGAATATTTAAGATTTTTATAATTGGCCCTTGGATCTAAGATATGGGGGATAATTCTTGATTGAACTGGAGTTAAATTGGAATTGAAGGGAAATTGTGTGATTTAAAAATAGAATTGGATAAAATCAAAACAGGTTGAATTGGAATTGAAGTCACAAAGTGAGATGATTTTTACTGAATTAAAAAACCAGTTTGGGACAAGACAATTGGAAGCACATGGGAAATACTTGTATTTACCAGGAAAAACTGTCATAAATGGGGAAAACTCCAAAACTTAGATTAATATTGGCTAGTCATTGTTAATATATTCCAGTGAGAAAGATAATGAGTTAAAGGTGCCTCCTCAATTTGATTTTTTGCTAGTCTCATTTCAAACTCATTTTGCAAAAAATCAAACCTACCTAGTATCCACTACAACATGCTAGCTCATTTGTGCAACTTTTACATGTAGGTTTTGTGCAATCATCAGACAAACTATTAAATTATATAATGTTTGGTCAAACATTACATTAAGTGAAAATGGAAATACTGAATACGCAAAAATTTCACCTCTGTCATGTGATTGGCGAGAGGATAGAAGCATTGACCCACACAGTGTTTGCCATTTTGGATATCCACAATTTTAAAGATTACATATATTCACACACTAGATATTTGGACATCAACGAACCGAATTTGTGATAGGCTAAATCAGTTGAGGATGGAGTTTTAAACTTGTAGACTGGGTAACCTAATGCATAAATTAACTGGTGATATACATGTGCTGCTAGACAGTGCTAGTATTATAATTTTATTGTGCGTGCTAAGGGACTGACATTGTTAAAGCAATCAAATGCTAAATTATCGCTAGTACTAGTTGTCATAACCCCTTTTCAAGAGAACGTTTTGTAATTAATTGTTCTGTTATTTGTACTTTCTAAATTAAATCGTTAATTGTTAATTAAATGAAAAAAAGAATTTAATTTGAAGTTATGTTTCTTAACACATAGATTTGAATTAAATTGGAACTGATCTTTGATAAAAACATGAATTAGAATTGAAATGGAATTGATGAACACAATTTGACCCAAGTTCTGCACTGCAAAACAATCAGACTCATTTGCACATTATATATCAAACTTACAGTTATGTTTTGAAGATATGGGTACAAGATGGGCAACTCACAACCACAAAGTCAGTTACTTGCCCATCTTGCAGTCAACTCACAACCACAAAATCACTTACCTGCCCATACTGCAGTCAACTGATGACCACAAAGTCACTGACTTGCTCATCTTGTAGTCAACTCACAACCACAGTCACTTACTTGCCCACCTTGCGGTCAACTCACAACCATAAAGTCACTTATTTGCCCATCTTGCAGTCAACTCATAACCACAAAGTCACATACTTGCCCATCTTGCAGTCGACTCACAATCACAAAGTCACATACTTGCTCATCTTGTAGTCGACTCACAACCACAAAGTCACTCACTTGCCCATCTTGTAGTCGACTCACAACCATGAAGTCACTCACTTGCCCATCTTGGTGTCGACTCACAACCACAAACTCACTCAGTTGCCCATCTTGTAGTCAACTCACAACCTCAAAGTCACTTACTTGCCCATCTTGTATTCGACTCACAATCTCAAAGTCACTCACTTGCCCATCTTGTTGTCGACTCGCAACAGCAAATTCACTCACTTGCCCATCTTGTAGTCGACTCACAAAAGCAAAGTCACTCACTTGCCCATCTTGTAGTTGACTCACAACCTCAAAGTCACTCACTTGCCCATCTTGTAGTTGACTTACAACAGCAAAGTCACTCATTTGCCCATCTTGTAGTTGACTCACAACAGCAAAGTCACTCACTAGTAGTATAGTAGTGGGGGCTATGAGCGCAAAATCCTGTAGACACCCGCCAGTGGATTTTGCGCTCATAATAAATAACATTCCAATCAGTCCTATAGTCTGTCCTAGATCAAGGTCAAATCCAGTATCAAGGTCAAATCCAAAACGTGGTCAGATCCAAAACAAGGTCAAATGGAGCCATCCGCAGCAACACTTAACTTCCTAGTTAAGTACACCCCCAACAGACTCAGTTAGGAGGCCCAATAGGCAGACTTTCAAGCCATAATCACTAAAAACCCCATTCTAGAGGCCATATAATAGCATATATTATTCTTATACACTGTGAAAAATACTAAACCACAATCCTGACAGATGCCCTAATAATGGAGACTTTTTCATGTAATTAGTTGATCTTGGCCAATAATAACAATACCCCCTATCTTTTTTGTAGCGTAAATAAAATCGGCCGTATGCATCATGGAGTAATGAATGGGTGTGGCAACACTTGATACTGCCAAGCGCCCACTCCAAAAGACAAGTAAGGCAGCCATTATTAGGACCAATTAATCCCATACTATAATCACTAGCTTTTATAATATCCTCCAAATTTAAATTCACACCAAAATTCTTTAAATATAAATATTTATAAGCTAAAGCAGATTTTTCTATAACACTAGTATTCTCATCAGAATAAAATTTAATTTATGTTATAACTTCTTTTGGATCTGTCATTATGCTATAGGATTAGTTATTAATATATAAAAACCCACCCATAAAACCCGCCCATAAAAACACTCAATTATTGTACATACATCTAAAATACCTAAACATTCCTTCTAGTTCTACAATAGGAAGCGCGCGGGAATATATTAGAAAAGAATATAAATCCATTTTGCAAAAACCAGCATTAATACCACTTCCAACATAAAAATCATCTTTGGTAATTTGTAACAGTTCAACTAAACCTCGGGCTTGATCATAATATTGGTGTTATTCTAGTTCCCCTATATACTTGTTTTTGACTCTCACTAATCCGCACTGTCCACAATTCAAGATTTCCAGTAAGGTTTTGTTGGTTTTTAATTTCAAGCCTATTAGTAGTATAGTTTCCATGATCAAAAAATATTGCTCTATTACTATATGGTATATGCACATTAAACCTATCTGCACCACCTCCCCACCTAAACTGTGATTGTGCAGCTATATTATATGTTTTTACTAATAAAAATAAAGTTGATGTATTTGAACCTAGTCCTCCTAATCTATTAAGCTGATAATTTTGGTGAACTAAATTATTGCTAGTTCCATAAAATTCTAAATAATGGTGTTTTGTTGCTAAATCAAATCTAAGGGTAGGTCTTTTTGTACTATTATTTTGTATAAAGTGAAGATCATTTATTGGATCTGTAACTTCTATTACTTTTTCTAATTCATCAACACGCAATAATGATAAATCAGGCACAAGAATAAATGCTAGATCATTAAGAGTAGGAACTCCAATAAGAGCTCTGGCTCCAAAAAACATACCTATATTAAGTTTTAAATCTACAGTCCTTTTGTTAACAGCATCGCCATCATTAACAGGATCAGCAAGATTTGTAATTTTATTATTATGCATATTAATATTACCAGTAAATGTTTCTCCAGCTTTTTTAATAAGGGTATTTACAACACCTGATAATAATTGTAAAACCTGGGCCCACGATACAGCTTGATTATTAGAAGGAGGATAGTCTGTAGACATATTTAGTAATTTATTACCACCCATATTAATATCGCCACTAAATGTCTCTCCTGTTTTATTAGCAAGGTTTATTGTAGATCTTCTTAAAAGCTGTGCAATTTGGGACCATGAAAGAGCTTGAGCTTGGTCAGAAGGAGGATACTCTGTTGATAAATTTAGTATTTTGTTACCATCCATATTAACATTACCTGTTATTTTACCTCCTGCTTTCTCAAAAAGTTCTCTTGTGGCTATTCTTACAAATTTTAAAACCTGAGACCATGAAACAGCTTGAGCTTGGTCAGAAGGAGGATAGTCTGTTGATATATTTGTTATTTTGTTTTCATCCATGTTTAAATTAGACTGCATACCAATACTACCATCTGTATTAATATAATTAGTGTGGACCTCATTAGTTTGTATTTGTAACTTAGACTCTAATTTAGCTGTATTAGCATTTGTTGTCGCAGATGCAACCCTTATTTCGTTTATAATACCCATATATTATATAGTTAGGTGAAATATTTTATTATAAAGTTCTCATTATACTTAGTATCCACTACAGATAAAGGTTGTAGTATCTCGTAATATGGTTTTCCTTTGTACCCTTCGTTTATAAAATATATAGCCCAATAACCACACAACACACTATTATTATCCTGATATTGTATATTATTGTACTGGTAGTTAAACTTCTTGTCTACTATTTCTTTTAATGGTGGCATACCAAACCTATCAAAATAGTCTATTATATTTTTTTAACACAGACAGCAACCCAGTGGGTTCCACCCCCTCTCCCGCTATCCATATTTAAAATATAAAAACCCCTCTTATACTCCTTAAGAGTATCTCTAGAGAAGACACCATTAAAATTCTTTACTTTAAAATACTTTAACCACTCAATTATATCAATATTTGATATAGGTTCAAACTTAAACTGCGACTTTAATAGTTGCCCATGATTAATCCTTTTCCTGACTGATACTTCATCATGTTTTTTTTTACTTCCACCACGATAAGGCTCTATTTGCATACCATTACCAGTCAAAGCTTTTAACACCATAGGGATTCCAATACTAGCAAGTAGTGTTCCTAAAAACCCACCAGATTGTGTTCTTGTAGGAGTAATCTGTAACCCAGATCCGTGATCTAGTAAGATCTGTTTTTTGTTTTGGTGTAAGGAGATTTACATGATTATATAGTTGTGGTAAGTTTGTGTATGGGACATTAAATCCCTGACCAAATATTTTACTAACAACATTAGATGCTAATCCAGTGGTTGCTCCTAAAGCTAATCCCGGAAGAATGTGTTTAGTTGCTAGAGGAATTAGTTTACTAAAAAGAGCACTAAATAAAGAACCACCTTTTTTAATTACTTTTTAAATTTGTGTTTTAGATATATTGATATTCACACCTTTTTGTGTTTTAATAGCTTTTTTGATCCTATTAATTTGTGTCTTTGTTAGCATAAGCTCATCAGGACCTTGTAATTGATTTGTAGATAAACGAATAACTAAAGCCTCATTTTTTGTATATGCCAATTGTAGTGATTTTTTTTGGTTGTCTGTAAGCTGTACAGAGTATGAACTATAATTTGTCATTATACTATATAATTAGATAGAATTAAACAATTAACATAGCTTTTCCACTAGCAACTTCAACAGATAGATTTTGTTCATACATCACTAAAGACTGAATACGAAAACCAGGCCCTCCAGGCGCTCTACTAAGATTATAAGAGAACTCAATTGATGGTGATCCTCCCTGTATTTTAGTGTCTTGGTGTGTTAGATTAAAATAAATTATTCCATATTGATTAGTAAAATTAGTAAAATTAACAAAACTACTACACCACCGGCCAGAAAGAGCAAAAGTGTTAAAAGCATTGTATACTTCAATAGGATATTCTTCAGGTCTGTATGGATGCAGGGGATAAAACACACCATTTGAAGCAGTAAGTTGGCATGAAACAAGACTAGCAGGAGTAGTACCTACACTAAATGTATTAAAAACAAATTGATTTATAAGCTGTGCATCACCACCAGTTTCATTTTTAAACCAAACAAATACATGTTTTGGTGCTGTGATACCAGGTGAAATCATATATTTACCAGATTGATGGGTTTGTACATCAGATATAGAAACCAGGTCTTTTAAATACTGCCATGTGTGGTTGGTAAGAAACTTTTCTGAATATAGAGCCATTCCCACAGGATTAAAATCAAACATAGGAATATGTAACTCCATATTTTCTATAATTAACTTTCCATCTCCAGCTCCACCATTTTCATCAGTAGCCCTTTGTAAAATAATATCATCTTCTTCAACAGTAATATCAAGTTCAAGCCTGCCTGGGGGGCATAATTCAGTTTTAAAAGATCTAAACCAGTCATATCGATTTAGTGGAAGATATATATAATATTTGTTCTACCTTCAACAATTAAATTTTGTTTTATTCGTAAAGAATCATCATCTTCACCCCCCATTGATGGATAAAAGAAAGACTCACTTGCTTGGCCATGCACAAATGAATAAGGGTACTCAGCAATATTTTTAACAGTTATAGCCCGGTTAATGTCTGGGGTGTCAGATACCATACTATTATTATATTTAACTAACAATCGATTAATAAAAGAATACCCATCACCAGAAACATAGATTTTATTTGCAGCAGCAAAATTAGTACCATCAGCCTTTTTTAATACTTTAAACTTAATCATAAGCTTGGCATTACAATAATCAGAAGGGTCTGTATTTGTTGTGCCATCTGCAATAAATTTTAATTGTTGTTTGTGTTGTGTTCTATCTGCTGCAGGCTCTTCAATGTTCTTTTGTGTGCAGTATTTGACGTACTCATAACGAGCAATATTACTTGGATTAAATTAAAGCTCTAACTCTGTCATTAATAGTATTGTTCTTCTTTGGTTTTAGTTCTTCACTTTTCCCTCAAGAGCCTGTTTAATTTCTTTTCCTCCAGATACTTCTTTTAGTGGAACCATTTCAACTTCATATTTTATAGGTTCTTCAACAACAGGCTTTTTAATAAGATCTTCTTTTGGTTTGTTTATAAGTTTTTTATCAATTGTATTAACTACTTTTGTACTAATAGCATCACCTAACTTTTTACTACCTGATTCAGCAGCACTCTGGAATATTTTTTTAGCCATGTTAGAAAATAAATCCGTATAAGCACCGCTGCCCTTCTGATAATATTCAACATCACTTGAATAAACTTCTTCTTCTTCATCAGCATACATATATTATATAATTAGTTTGGTTTTATTGCTTTAAGAGACAGTGTAACAGAGCTTTGTACTCCATTTAAATTTAGCATTCTACCAAGTGAGTCTGTAAAATAAATACAAATTTTTGAAATAGTTTTAGTATTGATTTCATTGTATTGTTTCATTCTTGGTTCTCTTTCAAAAGGATAGCTTTTATTTAATCCACTAGTAGAGAATTGATATAATACATCTGTATCTACACCTCCAACACTAGAAGAACTAATTAAAGAACAATGACATTGAATATTATCAACTGAGTTTGTAATATCTGGAGAAAAGTCACCAAACCGTGAATTAAGTACAAGTCCCCGATGAAACCCAACAAGAAATCTAAAGTTTCCACTATTAAATGTAACAATATAATGTTCTTCTAAACTAATAAACGTTCTTAGTCTTATTTTATCAAAATGAATTTGTATGCCAGTGGCTGAATTACCAGTAGCAATTAAGTCTTTAGATATAATATTATTAATATCATCATATGAATATATACCGTCTTTAAATGTAAGAAAATGATAACTACTTCCATCATTCACAGAGTATTTAAATTTATGATTATCGTATTCTGATGTAACATTATACCAACTATATGACATATTTAGTGTGTCTAAGCATATATAGTGCTTCCAGTTCTTATTAAGGCTTATTTGGGGATGGAATGACACAATAAAATCATGTGAACTACTTCCTTTAGCACCATCTACACTACTTAAAACAATTGGGGTTTGCATGTATATTCTAAGATTAGACAGGATTTAAATAGTATTTATTAGAATAGTCATTATATGTTTCTTTATCAATTTCTCCTGTTTTTAACAGCTCATCTAGTATTTCTACAATTTCATTTCTCATTTCAATATTATAATTACCTGCTGCCCTTACTCTTGTTAATACTGTTAGTCGATCTACTAGTTTGTCTGGTCCGTGGTAGTATGTAATTCCTTTACCTATTTTGTATTTTCTTGATGACATATGTTTTGGTATTTCTGATAGAATATTCAAATCATTAAACACTTGTTTAGCTAGTTTACTGTATTTTGTTTTAGGATTAAATCGTTTTGTAATGAGGTTAATTAAACTTCTATCAACCATTCGATCATAAACAAGGCTTCCCCCTTTATATGCTTCTAGCTTCATGTTATTAAATAATTTATTAGTGTCAACCATTAGTTGACCATATTTATTGTTTTGAATTTTGTATGCATGACGCGGCGCTTGTTTGTATTTTTTTATTCCTTTACCCCAAGCACCACCTACAGACACATCACTAAAAAAGCTGCTTTATTTCTTTCTAATTCTTTTTGTTTAGTAATTAATTTATCTCTATACACTTCAACAATACTATTCTCATTCCTAAGTACATCAGCTGCTTCTTTGCCATTTATTCACTGTTCGTGTGCAATCTTTAAACCTATGCGCTTCTTATATTCAGCCACTTTGTCCAAGACTGCTTCTATTTCTTCTAAGGGTTTTATTATTATTTCTTCTATTGGTGGATAACTACATTTTTCTATAACAGCAGGATCTATTCCTTCATTTATATCATACATATAAAGTAGTTTTCCCATCTGGTTCTTCATCTGGTTCTTCATCTGGTTCTTCTTCATCTGGTTCTTCTACTAGTGGTCCTTCTGCTGCTGGTCCTTCTTCATCTGGTCTTATAGCCTGTTGATTATTATCCATTATTTGTTTAACTAATGCCCTCATTATCATATTTTGGTTCATATTAATTCCTTTTTGGGCTTCAATAAGTGGTTTATATTTGTCTTCTAATTGTTCCACATAACCCCTCTTTGTATTTTCAATATCTCTTTTTTCTTCTAAAAAGCTTTTGCATATAGCGTCTGCTTTAAGTTCTAATTGAACATTTTTGTTGTATTCTTGCAAGTCCATATACTATAGAATTAGATAGAGTTAACTTTATAATTAACTATGAAATAACACTTAATTATAACGTTAACTATGAAATAGCACTTAATTTAGATCAAGACAACTAAAAATGTTTTGATATTTTTGTATTGCTTTTTTAGACATCTTCTTTACTGGTATTGTTATATTCATCTGGTGGCGGGATATAATTTTAGAAATTAAATAATTCAAGTTAATCAGTCTATATTCATTAGGGAATATTTTTTTAAACTGGGTAGACGCCTGTTTTACTACCCTAACAATTGTGGCTCTATCAGCAAGTGAAATAAACTGGTTGAATTTATTAAGAATGTATTGTACTCCATATCTTATGTTATAGGGCAGCTTCTTCTGTGTTTTTTTTATAATAACAATCTTGAACAAAGTGGCAACATAAAACAGCTCCACAGTTTATACATGTATCAACCCCATCAACTATTTTAACATATTTTTTATTGCAGCATGAATGTGGTTTAGGTGCAGTTGGATTATGAATTACTATATCACAAAATGGACAAAGCACCTCACCAGAACTTATTAAATAATCGTGAATAATTTTATCGCAGCAGCTCATTATATAATTACTATATATTTATTTCTTTAAGTATTAATTAATTCCTTAAATGGCACCCAAGTATTAAAATCTTTTGAATACCCTTTCCATTTAACTAGGGCTGCTTTCTTTTTATAGTCTCGCTTAATAACTTTTTCAATACGGAATATAGTTTGGGTGGTTTTTAATAACTCTTCTTTATAGAATGATCCCTGAATTTGTTCATCATGCAGGTCTTTAATTATATATGTTATTGGATTTGTATACTGAATCTTGCTAATAATGAACACTTCTTCAGTCCAGTTGGGTGTATACCCTTTATCAAATACCTTTCTCTTATACTTTGAAATCCGTACTTTGTCTCCTACTTAAAATGCGGGAGCTTTTGTTAGCTGATTAGTATTACCATATAAATTAAAGTATACTAATCCCTCATTGTTTTTATTTGATGCTTCATTGGGAGTCATTTTAATACTAGAGTGTTTTGTGTTATTGTATTTTTCAACTATTTGAGGTAATATATCTAAATAGTATGTTGTGTTTTGAGCTGTAAATTGTTTCCACATTTTGTTCTTTATTATTCTATTCCATCTTTCTACTACACTACTTTTTTCCTCATTCTCTGTAGAGTATAGTATTATATTATAGTGCTTAAGTAGCTCTTTTAAATGTTTATTATAATATTCTCTACCTTTATCTGTCCATAAAAATTTGGGAGTTCTACCCTGTTCAAATGTTAATTTAAAAGCTTTGGTAATAGTTTCGCCTCGTTTGTCCTTTAGTTGGATTATCCACCCATATTTTGAAAATACATCAATAATCATAAGAAGGTATCCATAACCCTTATTCCATTTACTAAACTGCTGCATCTCAACTAAATCAGAAGACCATATTTCATCTATATAGTTCACAATTACGCGCCTCTTATTAAACTTATGTTTAATTGGTTTGTGTATTTCGTTATCCAGACGAGTCCAATCACCTTTCACCTGGCTTTTGTGTTTTTTGTGTTAGTCCCCATTCCAAGGTTGTGTTTTGTACCCATTATTGTTGAAATTAGAGCTTTATCAAGTCTTTCTCTCATATTCTTTGGTTTAATATTAGAAAGTGATACAAGCATTTGTTTATCACATGTTCTCTTTCCTTCTTTGTTATCGTTGTCTTTATAGCAGATGTCGTGAACCATTGCAGTTGCATCTACATTGTTATACGGTTCTTGTCCTTCTATGGGATTATCATTTTCATCTAGCTGCTCTTCTAGTGGGTTGTATGGACCAGTGTATTTATGCCCTGGCAGTGTCCACCCTCTTTTAGGTTTTGGTAGTTTACCAATTAGTTTGTGAATATCAATATTTCCACCCTTTTTAATAAAACAGCTTTTTTAGCACCGCATGAAGCACATGTAGATAGAATCATATGATGACCATTCTTTGTAACTATTCTTCGCTCTTCTTTGGACTCTGTTTGTTTCTTCTCTTTTACACAATATGACAGCATTATATTATATAATTAGATCAAAATTCTGTTTAACTGTTTTATTTACTTTATCAATAAACAAGAACTCATATTGCTTTAAACTGTCACATAGCTCAATATTTACTTTATTATCATCCGCAACTGCTTTACAGTCTCTTTTATCTGTCGAGGGGTATAAAATCATGTGAGAACAATTTATTCTTATCTTTTTTGGTGTATCATAGTATGATTGTGATAAATAAATTGGAGAAATATTGTGATGGTGCCCGTCTGTAAAATGGTTAGCTATTTTCTTTTGAGTTGCATCTGGAGCATTAATTAAATCATCAAAAACAACCATTATTTGGCTGTAGTTTGGGTACTCATTTGTGTTTTTTATTTCATCTTCTGTTAAAATTTCTAGTACTGGGTGTTTATATTTTAGTTTTTTGTTAATACTTTCCATAAGCTTGCTTAAATCTTGTAGCTTTGATTGATGCCTGTTTGGAGTATAAATATATATTTATCATAATAAACTAGTGGTTTTCTTATTATATGAATCATTGTGTTTGTCTTTCCACAGTTACTCTTCCCAGAGATTAGTAGTCTATAGTCTTCACCAATAAAATCATAATAATGCCTGTATTTAGGCTTATCCTTATCGTTATCATAGTTTGGAATCTTCATATATTATATAGTTAGATCAATGTGCCCATAAGCATATGACATAATACCATCTTCTAATAAATATCGCTTGTCATCATAGCAGCTGAGTGACACTTTATTAATTTCATAGCTTCCTAGTTGGTGCTTTTCACTTCTAATGGCCTTCATGGTGTGGTGTAGTTGTTTTTTGTTTAGTAGTACGTCTTTATCGTTTTCATGATGTATATTGTTTTTTATAATACTCTTTTTAATGCCTTTTGCAGTTTTGCCCCCCAGTTTATTATCCTTCATATATGAATACATCTTAGATCACAGCCCAACAAATTCTACTATAGGAGTTGACACTGCTTCATCTTTAAATTTACCTATAACTTTTTTGTTTTCATTGAAGTAGAATTGGTTTGTTTGTGGGTAGTCTGAGTTATCAAACTTCTCTTTGTTTTTATAAAAGTCCTTGTACACATCATCTGTTTCAATTTCATACATCAGACTGTCTGTGTCTGTGAATAGCAGCTGTGCTTTAGACTTATACTTTTTTATAATGTAGTTGTAGTGGAAGTCGTACATTAGTGTCTTTGAGAGATCTAGAATACACATACCTACATATGCTGGTCTGTTAAGTAGCAGAGTTGGTTTTATGTTGTGTATAGCAACAAGTTTTTCATTGAATATCTTACTACTAATAAAGGTTGGTTTTGAGCTGTATTTAATTAATTTCTTTTCATCTGTAATTAGTTTTACATTAACCCTTTTTCTAAGATTCCCCATTGTTTTACCAAATACTGAGTTGTTCATTAGCTTAAAAAAGTCCTTTTCAAAATCATTCTTAGCAACAGTTCTTTTATTTGTATTAAATGAAATATATTGTTCTAGCCATGGAGATTGATTAAATTCTAGTACTCTATGTATTTTCTTTATTTTTAATCCTAGGTCCATATACAGTTGTAAGTTTCTGTAGTGGAGAACATATTTAGTTTTGTC
This sequence comes from Lamellibrachia satsuma, assembly GCA_033239005.1. Taxonomy (NCBI): domain Eukaryota; kingdom Metazoa; phylum Annelida; class Polychaeta; order Sabellida; family Siboglinidae; genus Lamellibrachia; species Lamellibrachia satsuma. Next base: position 6,891,358 of record BSQZ01000020.1, on the reverse strand, counting down.
CATTAAATTTGGAATTAGTTTTTTAACTTCTCCTGCAGACATGTGGTATTTCTCTTTTATTTGTTTACAATATGGGGACAGCATATCTTCTGTTATTGCTAAGTGTTCTGGTGCTAAAGGATAGCTATTGTGAGCATCATGCAGTTCTTTAGAATATTCTAAATCAACTTCTAGTATCATCCCTTTTTTATTGTCTTTTTGATGGGCTACTAAGTTTTTCTTATTAATTTCTTTTTCAGTAAGCCATCTAAATCCTCCAGTTGGAAGATACTGTGACATAGCCCATCCATAAAGATTATTAGCATCCATATACATGATATACTTGGACGGCTTAGATTTGTCGTGGTTTTGCATGTATTTGTTATTAGCAGAGCCATATCAGTGAGTAACACAAGAGATTCCTCCACGCATTCCTTTTTCAATAAATTGGTACGTATCAACATCAGACATAAGATCTAGTTTAACATCAGTCATTTTTAACATAGCATCCCAAGATAGTCCGGGGCTTGTAAAATAATGACATGGGTCTAGTTTATAAGATTTTAAGCAGGTTTTTCTAAACTGTTCAAATACATCAGCCAGCAGTAGTACATCAGACGCAAGGTACAGGTTGTGATATACACCCATATTCTTTAATTTAAATACTTTCCATACCTGCTTGGCATGATCATATGCTTCATTACTAATGTGTTCATCTGCTAGAATACTATAAAATTCATCTTTTTGCGGAAGAGTTGTTTGTTTAAATTTATTAAATGAATCCATGTAATCATATGGGTATGCGCCTTTCTTTTTCATAAGAGCGGCTTTAGTGCTGTTTTTGAATGCTTTGTTGGTGTATTTAAATGCTTCTTGTGGTAAGTTACTAACTAGTTTGTCCAAAGCACTAGACATAAATTGGAAGCTGTTTAAGAAGGTTAGGTGTTTGCCCAACATAAATGCCATGTATTTTTCCATGTTGTTTAGAATTACATTAACATCTAATTTAAATTTACCAATTTCTTGCATAATAAAGTGAGAGTCATACCCTCGCAAGTTGTGAAAAATGACTGGAATTTTGTTTGAAAGTCTATAGTTTAGGTTGCATAGTTCGTGAGCAGATCCTCGGTACTGCCCTGTTACATGGCAGTGATCTCTTACTTTCTTATCATGTGCAGTATATTTTTTATTACAAATATGGCACTTAGTGGATTTTTTGAATTGCCGCTCTTCTTTTGGTGTTATTATCATCTCTCGGTTAAAGTGTTTTTCTTTTATTTGTTTACAATATTCTGCTTCTTCTATCATTTTAGACAAGAACTTGTTTACTGCGTTTTTACCTCTATAAATTTGAACTGGTTTACTAAATTTATCATCATAACAACAAACTAGTTTATAGCCATAACCACAGTCTGTGTGTTGTTGGTACTTAGTAGTTGATGATGAATTTGGAGATGGGCGTGTTGTATCAATCTTTTCTGTTATAGCTTCAAAGTCTGCATATATTACAAATGGGGCTTCTAGTTGCTTGTTGTAGTTTGTGAATTTTACTTTAGACCCTTTGTCAGGCATTTTAATAGCTTGTTCTCCATTTATTGTTAAACAGGTTGGAGTATGATTGTTTAAAACTCTTTCTGAACTAAAGCATTGCAAACAAGACTTACAAAAATTTTTCTTTTCTTTGTGTTCTGTTTGATTATACATAAATCTATTAAAGTCTTCAATTAAGCAGTAGTGGTTGTTCTCTTCTTCTGTTAATAATAATAAATCTAAATGATCACCAAACTTCTCTTTAGAAATATAAATTGGGTATGATTGTGTGGCTTCATATCCAGAAACATTAATACGGATGTTGTTTTGTTTTTCTATTTTATTGTATTGGTTTATAGCTACTGGAAATTTAATTCCATCATAGTTTACATTATTAATTGTTTGTTTTAGTTGTTTTGTAATACGATTGGGGTCTTTAATAACTGGATTTAAGTGTCGTAAATGGCACCATCTAAAGCATTCATCATCGGTGTTTTTCATATTAATAAGTCCTTTTTTGGAGTGTTGAAGTTCTTTTGGTAGTTGTATATAGCTTGATCCGTTGCATGGTTTGTATTTTGTAATATTAATAAAGTGGCTAAAAACTCTATAATCCAGCCTGAGCCATCCGACAACCATTTTCCAATAGTGGTTATTACCTGCTCTGCTGACCTGTTTAGCGCTGGAACAATTTCAGTAGAATTAATAATAGTGTGTGTAGTAGAATTAAAATACACCAGTTTGTATGTTAGGTGTTCTTTATCAACTTGTTTATAAAGCTCAACGCGAAGAGTTTCTACAAACTTCAATCCCTTCATTTCTTCTAGATCATACAAAAGTTTAGAGTTAACCACTGTTCTAGAGCTGTTTAGCTGTTCTAGTGGGCTTGTTTCTTTTATAATTTCTATACTATATGACTTTGTGCTGCCCTTTAGGGCTCTAGCCTGTGTTTTAATGTTGGGGAGTGTTTTGGGGGTTGTTGTTGCTGGGGTGTCTAAGTATTGACTAATGTTTTTGGGTTTTGGTGGTTGGTGTGGCATAACGTCCAAGTATTTACTAACTTGTTTGTGTGGCTGTTCAACGCGGTTTGCCAGAAACTTAATTAGGTTTTGGGCCGTAATGAGTTTCTTAATAATTTCGTCTTTCGACAAGTGTATAATAGTATATAGTAGTAGTATATAATATAGGGTTAGCTAAATTATTTCTCTCCATTATAATTTACTATAGTTTTATTTATTTAAGTGTCTTTTGGTTTTTGTGGGTTCTTATTGAGCAATGTCAAAAAGAAGTATCCAACTAGGTTTAAATAAATTATTTGCACCTTTATAATTTACTATATATTTATTTCTTTAAGTACCTTTTGGTTTTTTATAGTGGGTTTTATGTTGCCTTTAAATGGTGCCTTTTAATGGGATTGTTTATGGGGGCTGTGTGCGGGGTTGTTGACCTTGTCCTTCATCTAGGGCAGTTTATATGACCTCGATACTGGATTTGACCTCGTTTTGGATTTGGTTTCGTTTTGGATTTGACCTTGATCTAGGACAGACTATAGGACTGATTGGAGTGTTATTTATTATGAGCGCAAAATCCACTGGCGGGTGTCTAGAAGATTTTGCGCTCATAGCCCCCACTACTATACTACTCTCACTTGCCCATCTTGTAGTTGACTCACAACAGCAAATTCACTCACTTGCCCATCTTGTAGTTGACTCACAACCACAAAGTCACTCACTTGCCCATTTTGTAGTCATTGGGGTCATACTGGAGGTGGTCACACAGCTGCTGTACCCCGTCTCTGGCTGGTCCATCATAGTTTGGCCATGTTGCTGGACTGAGGGATTTGTACCTGTTGACAAGTGTTCAGACAATTTCTTGTGCATACACCTATTGAATGCTGTGAAGAAATGTTGGTAATGTTGTTGCCCTTTATGTTATTGCACTGTTGTTTCACCTAGGTGGCTTCTATTGCAATTCATGCAGATTAAGAGGTGAGTCCAATGTGACAGGAGCAAGTCAAATTTCTTAATATAATGAATATAGTATTTACAATTTTTAAAGACATTTTTGTATCTTGGAATATCACATCTGATAAAATATTACACATTAATATAATTTATTAAATTATTTTTGTTTTATTCCAATTAGTTTATTCTATTAAAATCCTTCATAGTCTAGCAGTCTGGCTAGGAAAGAGCATAACAGAACTGTTTAAAGAAACCTGTGATTTTGGGAAATAGAGGGTCATGATCACATATGCCTACAACAGACATAGCACTTTATGATGATGATGGTGATGATGATGATACTATTATAATGACTGTAGTGATATTGCAGTTTAACATCATTGGTGTAGTTTGAGTAAAAGGAATGATTTGCCTCTTGAGGAAGACATCGTAGGATCTGCGATAGGCAAAGCCAGCACGCCGCACCCGTAGGTTCTCCATCAACCCAAGGTACTTCACCTGATGCCTCACAATCTCCTCCATGAACACATCTGTAATACAACCACATGTGTACTACAACACACTTACATAATGCAATTTATGTACTACACACTTGCATAATGAAACATGTGTACTGCAATACACTTGTATAATGCAACATATGTATTACAACACACTTTTGTAATGTAACATGCATAGTACAACAAATGTGTAATGTGACATGTGTACTACAATTCACTCGTGTGATGCAACATATGTCCACAACACACTTGTGTAATGAAACATGTGTACAGAATGTGTATAACCTACATGTATAACCTAATGCTACAAAATGTAATATTATATGCATGCATAACATGAGTAATATAATACGTGTACAATTAATCAATGTGATTAATGTAACAAATATGTCATCATGTTATTCATATTTGTACCATACTCCAACTCCAATACAACTTTTATATTTATTTATAAAATGGAAATGTGTAGCACATTGTATGTTTATATAACATGTAAAACATTAACTTTTATTGATCAAACCTGGTTTCTTTTCATCATTTGGCTTGATGCAACGGACATAAGATGGCTGTTTAGACACAAGGGACTCCATCAGGGCAGCCAGACTACCCTTGAACTGGGTCACCACCTGTGTAAACGTACATTCTTATATAGAACAGTATCCAGTCTATTGGACATCAATGTGCTTTACACTACACCCCCAGCAGACCTGTTCATTTCAACACCTCAACTTCTCTAGGAAGCATTCAGGTATTCTGTAATTATTGGGCAAAGACTATTCATTCACTTATCCACCACTGACTCTAGCCAGGTACTAGGTCATCTTCATCAATGTCAAAGAAATGTTCTAAAGGTCACCAATGTTATAGTCATTCTTTATGGGAAAGTAATTGTGATCTGACACCACATAGGTAAATTTCTTAGATGGGATCAATTACAAGAAGCCATGTATATATTTTTATAGGCAGTTTTTAAGTGTAATTATGTATAAACTGTTAAACAAAAAATGTTGTAGTGCTAAAATGAAGAACTTAATGTTTCACATGAAAATAGTTATATTATATATCTAACAATGCATATTGACATTAAATTTCATTATTTGCTTATCAAGGTTAATATTACACTGCTTATGGATGGTCTCAACAGTTTGCAGTCCAAAAATGTGTATTGCTTAGTATTAGTTTAAACCACCACCAAACCCCCCAATCTGTGGTGTGGGACATAAAATAATGCACGACTGGTGCTACCATCTCTTAATAAAACATGACGTTACGGTTTCTGGTCTCTTCTTGCTGTTCAGTTCATCAACACTGAAGCAGGCTGACGTGATGGAGTTGATTGTCTTCGCCATCACCTACCAACATCCATGTACATCATTATTAATTGACTGTGTGTGTTATTAATTGTACATGGCATAAGTGGCTGATGCTCCAATACTCATTGTCAATTCACTTTTTTGTAGAATTGTCAACAAATAAAAAATATTAATTGTTCATATTTGTATTGCCTTTGAATTATAACCTTTGGGTAGCCATATTGGCCTGAGGCTCCCCTCAATATGAACATGAACAGTTAATAACATATATTATAATATTCTCCCAATATAAATCATTGTTAGAAGAAACAACCTCTCAGAGGGATACTAATTTTCTTCAACCATGTGTGCTACTAAACGTTCATCTTTCCATCTGGTAGTCTCAAGTCTCAAGTAGTTATACTCCAAACAGCCCAATCTTGAGCTAACGCAAGAGCTTGAACCAACGGCTTTTATTGTCTCTTCCAAAAGACACGGGCAAATTGGGGTGAATGAAATTGCCCAAGGTTCGAAACGGTGGAGGTGGAATCGAACCACTCTCCTCTCGATCGACAGGCGGGTGCTCTAACCATTAGACCACCACTCTCCACAGTAGATTCCTTCACCAGATAAATTATTAAATCATAAATACTTCATAGAACAAATTCATGCATATAGGGAAGTTGTGGCTGCAACCTTCATCTCTATATACTGCTGAACATGTGGTTGTTCTACATGATCCACATTGCAGAAGGGAGGAGACAACAAGATGTCAGTCTAAAACACCACAACTGAATACAACTGAATGAAGAAGAATGTCTGATAATTTATTGGGTGTTCATTAGGTGGTGATTCGACAACTCAACAGTACATACATATACAATAGAAATATCTAGAGAGTACATGGAGTAAGGACTAAAAATAGCTTCCTTACTCAGAATATGCTAGAATCAACCAGGGGAGAGAGTGCATTAGATATACTTTTGTCTTCACAAAATTAATTAGTACGTGAAATATCCAGGTCTCGCATCCAGTTCTCAGGGTGTCACAGCTAGCCCCAGAGAGATCTGGCCGGACTGTCCCATTTTATTGCCAAGATGAATAATAAATATGAAGCTTTTATTACATGAGTCGTTGTGTTGTTCTGTCATAAATTAGTGGACAATGTCAAAATATATGAACCATTGGGTAGCAGTGATCATAATCAAATACATTTGAAGTAAAATTATGGAGTAAAATTAAAGGAAATACAGGAGAAACTTCCACTAAGCTAATTAAAAAGATAAAATGGAATTATATGGTGCCAATTTAAGAAAATGGAAAACCTGTAGGTATTTTAAAGGAACGCATGCCAACAAATGCTTTTAGGGTGATTTTGGTGTGCAGAATCTAAAAAGTGATGTTGACAAACTGTGGGAGGGGGTCCATGACCCCCAAAATGAAAAAAACAAAACAAAATGGATAACATCACTTTTTGGATTCAGCACACCCAAATCACCCTAAAACCCTTATAAAGAGATCAATATTATACTAATTAGAAGGGTGTTTGTACTTCGTAGGCAAACTGGACACCATTTTAGTTTCTTTTCATTTAGAATACTGTATAAAAGTTGGATACCATATTCTAAGAAAGATATAGATACACTAGAACGGATACAAAGGAGAGCAACTAAACTGATTTCAATTCCAGAACTGAGAGACCTTAGTTATGAAAAAATGCTTAAAAGAATGTGGCTTAACAACCCTTCAGACAAGGAGGTTAAAGAGGAGATCAAATTAAAGATTTTAAGACATTGAATGGGGATAAAAATGTTGATAAAAATTATTTTGTTCTCACTTAAGAAAGATAGTAGAACTAGAGGACACGAAGTGACATTAATAAAAGATCAGTGTAGATTGGATATCAGAAAGTACTTGTTCTCACAAATTGAATTGTTCAAACAAAATGAATGGAAAAAATTTTCTACAAATTGTGTAAATGCTAGCAGCATGAATATGTTTAAAAACAAAATTTACAAATATCTCAGAAGGGTGGATTTCACATAGATGAAAAATTGTTGGACTCTTGATATGCTAATGGCTTCCTTGTCCACTTGCCATCTGGGTCTTTGCCTTGGATGGCAATCTTGTTAAATCTTGCTAAATTAGCAACTGGCAATGTTTCCAATAGATGAGGCAACACGTCATTACCAATAATAAAAATATACATTGTGCATTTTATATGTGCAGTATATGAGTCCATGGTCCATTTCGTATGTTACTAAATGTCATGGCAAAGAATGGTATTAAAGATATCTTACAACAATCCAAATTATATTTAAATTAGTCACTATAATTTTTTTTATTTTGATCACTCTATATTAGAAACAGTGATGAATGCAGACATTGTATCAAATCGAGATATTCTCGCAAAAACAAAATTGAAGACAATCAGCACTGAGGTCAAGTTAAGAAGATGGAAGTGGGTAGGACATATCTTACGAATGGACAAGAACAGCAAATGTGAGACGGCATTGACCTGGATGCCTGAAGGTAGAAGAAAGGTTGGTTGACCAAAGACAACATGGCAATCAACTATTGAAAATGAAAGACGCATACTGGGGTGGAACAGCTGGAATGAAGCCAGACGTGTAGCAGCTGACAGAGTGAGCTGTAGGAGATTCACTTCAGCCTTATGGGCCACTGGGCCCGAAGAGGATAGGTGAGATGAGGTGAGGTGATGAATGCATAAGTATTTCTGTTAGGGCTAATATGACTACACTGGAACACTGACCCCCTTAAGGTCCCTGAACAATAGGTCGCTGTTCTTCTCAAGGAATCCATTCACCATGTACGTCACCTCCCCAGCATAATGCGCAAGCCGAAATTCCTGTAAACAGACCACATTATGATCAATGTACTGTCTTGCAAACTTTTCCATTAAAGGTGTTTAATCAATTAAATTTTTTTTCTAGTCTCATTTCAAATTAATTTTACAAAAAACCAAACCTATGTAATATCCACTGCAACATGCTAGCTCGTTTGTGGAACTTTTGTATGTAGTTTTTGTGAAATCATCAGACAAACTATTAAATAATTTAATGCTTGTTCAAGTATTAACTGAAATGAAAACAGAATTGCTGAAAAATCACAATTTTCTTCCTTGGTGAAATTTTTTAACTTTGTCATGTGATCACATTGAGAGGATGGAAGTCACGCCCATGATAAGCATTGACCCACACAGTTTTTGCTATTTTGGATATCCATTACTTTGATCCTTACCAGATCTAACAACTAAAGTCAATTCTTTCGAAGATTTGAACAAATCGACTGCGGATGTTACATAAACTATTCACATACAAAATATTTGGATACAGTTGAACTGGATTTCTAAATCAGGAAGCAGTTTTAAGTACTACTATCATTTATTAAAGTTCCATATTCATCTTCAAATTTTAATCTTTAAATGTAACACGTATGAAACCATTTTCTACATAAAGACAATATATTGTGTAACTTTTACAATTATATTGTTTTTCTTCATTTCATCTCACCTCAAGCATAAATAGATTGTAAACTCTGGCAATGAAGTCATATTCTGGCTAAGTGTACAATAAAAGTATAAATGTCTACCATTTTAATTAATTTTACGTATTAGTAACAATAACAAATACATGTTCTAAAACATAATTGCATCAAAGACAGCTATTATAAATAGTTATTTACCTCACGTTGAATAGTCTTGCGACCGTGGAAGTCAGTTGTCTCGTGACTAATGAAGTGAGGGTGTCTCTTCAGGATGCCAGACATCTTCTTAAGGAAACTTGTGTCCGTCGGTTCTCCTGGCCTCAGACACTCCTCATCCTAATACAAACCATCTTGGTCATCTTAGTAGCAATACCATTATATTTTTCAGTACTTTAATTCTGGCTGTCAATGTTCATTTAAAGCAGTTAGTACTTTGGCATATTTTATTGGAAGTTCGTGTATTAAAAAGTATTGTTAGCAGTTTGTTTGCCTCAAATCTGTGCTGGTGCATTCTCATTATGCTTCTGCATTATAGCATAAGATGAATCACTCACAAGCAGGGCTATGATGCCATAGGGCTTGCTCTCAACCAGGTCACAGATAATCTTGTTGTCAAAGTAAGTCACTGGTTCCCACTGCAAGAAAAGAAACTGACTAAGAACTCTGGTACAATCACTGCAGCATCATCTGACATGAGATAGAGTACAAGAGAGATATGAAGAGGGGTAGAGGGGGGACTCTGCCTGGAAAATGCTCTTTGAGAATCTCCTGCTGGTCCCAAGCCCGGAAAAAAGAGGAGGGTTGGGCATTGGGCCAGCGACCCCACCCCGTAAAAACAGCCTAGCTACGGAAACTGAAACAAGATAGAAAACAGCACCGGGCGGTAGGAGAGAAGCAGTACAGGCAACTGGACTTATGAAGGATGGGGACCAAACCCGCAAGGAAGTCTTCACCCCGATGGCGGATCTCCTTACACCCAAAACTTTTATCAACATCGGATGCTGGAATGTGAGAACACTATATTAAACAGGAAGACTGGCACAGGTTCTCCAGGAAACCAATACAAAATCAGCCTTCTAGGTATCATGGAGGCTAGATGGACTGGAGCTGGAAAACAACAACTGGTGACAGGAGACACCATACTGTGGTCAGGCAGAGAGGACAACCAGCATAGACAGAGAGTAGCCCTGATCATCCAGAAGGAGAAATGTAACACTCTTCTTGAATGGAAACCAATAACTGAATGATTTCTTTATGCTAGATTTAAGTCCAGATTTATTAAACTCTCAGTGGTAACCTGTTATGCACCTACAGAGGAAGCAGAAAAAGAAGAAAAAGATAACTTCTATGACAGTCTTCGGTCAATTTGGGAAGACATCCCCAAACATGATGTACTAGTGGTTCTTGGAGATTTTAATGCACGAATTGGGAGCGACAACACTAACAGGGAAAGGATCATGGGCAAACATGGAACAGGTACAATGACTGATAATGGCAGCAGATTGTGTAACATGTGGGGAGAATGACCTCGTGATTGGAGGGACACTCTTCCAACATAAGACAATACATAAGCTGACATGGAGATTCCCAGATGGCAGAACTGAGAGTCAAATAGATCACATCTTTGTAAATGGAAAATAGAGACGCTCTCTACAAGACGTCATAACAAGGAGACTAGCTGATGTTGGCAGCGACCACAACCTGTTGATAGGAAAACTTGCTCTGAAACTGAGAAAGGCAAAGACAGGAGAGAAGAAGAAAGAGTGTTTTGATACCACCAAGCTACAAAACTCAGAAACCAAGCAACAGTTCACAATTGCTCTGAAGAACAGTTTTGGTATTCTGCAGGAGGAAACAGAGATGACTATACACAGTTTCAACATGGCCATGGAGCTAGCAGGGAAAGCAGTGCTAGGCTACAGAAGAGCAAAGAAAGAGCAGTGGATTTCCACATCAACTTTGGACAAAATAGACCAAAGAAAAGGAATAAAGAAAAAGCTGCTCACCACAAAGTCCCCAAGACTTAAAGAAAGACTTTCAAGAGAATACTAAAAAAAAAACAAAGAAGTAAACGGAGTACCAGAGTAGACAAATGCACTTACATTGAAAACCTCGCAGAAGATGCAGAAGCAGCAGCAAGAAGAAAGGATATGAAGTCACTCTACCAAATAAGCAAGAAGCTGAAAGGAGATACAGGTCTAAACCAGAATCTCCCACTGAAAGATGCAGATGGAAAGATAATCACAGTCGAGAAAGAGAAGATAGAGAGATGGAAGGAGCATTTCCAACAGGTTCTCAATCGTGCAGATCCACCCAGACTTGCAGACATCCTGGAGGCAGCAGATGACCTTGAAATCAACCTCGACCAAATCACAGAAGCAGAAGTCAGAGAAGCCATTAAAGCCCAGAAGAATGAAAAAGCACCAGGAAGTGACAGCGTCTGCGCAGAAATGCTGAAAGCAGATGAACAAGAGACACCCAGAATCCTATGCCAGATCTTCCAGAGAATATGGGATGAAGAAGACACACCAGATGATTGGAAGACAGGCACAATTATCAAGCTACCAAAGAAGGGCGACTTGGAGAACTGTAACAACTGGCGGGGCATAACCTTATTATCAATGACATGCAAGATTTTCAGCCACACAATCCTGAAGAGAATATCAGCAGCTACTGAAACAATCCTCTGCCAGGAACAAGCCGGATTTAGAAGAGGAAAGTCATGCATCAACCACATTTTCATGCTACGACAGATTTTGGAACAAAGCACGGAATGGAACAGTACAATCTACATTGCCTTCATTGACTTTGAAAAGGCCTTTGACAGCCTTCACAGAGAACCCTTGTGGAGAATACTACGTCACTACGGGATCCCACAGAAGATGGTAAATGTGATCAAAATACTTTACACAGACGTCCATTGTCAAGTCGCCTGTAACAGTCACATGTCAGACAGCTTTAGCGTAAAATCCGGAGTAAAACAGGGATGCATTCTCTCACTATTTCTTTTCACCCTTGCCATCGACTGGCTGATGATAGAAATCACCAAAAATGGAAACAGAGGCATCAGATGGACACTAACCTCGATCTTGGAAGACCTGGACTATGCAGATGACATTGGACTGCTGTCTAGCAGGCAAAAGGATATGCAAGAAAAGATGGACAAACTCACAACAATGGCACCACAGATTGGGTTAAAGCTCAACACAGCAAAAACCAAACTGATGAGGATCAACTACAAGACAGATAACCCCATCATCATAAACAACATAAACAACAGTGATGCTTTGGAAGACGTTCAGGACTTTGCATACCTGGGAAGCAAAATCACAACTCTGCAAAAGATGCCATGGCTAGGATCAGAAAGGCAAGTCAGACCTTCGCTATGCTTAAGCCCATCTGGAAATCCAAGCAACTGAGATTGGAAACAAAACTGAGACTATACAATAGTAATGTTCTCAGTGTACTTCTCTACAGCTCCGAGTGCTGGAAACTGACAGCCAAGCTAGCACACAAGCATGAGACCTTCCAAAACATGTGTCTACGGAAGATCCTAGGAGTATTTTGGCCCAACACCATCACTAATGAAGAGCTGCACCGCAAAACAGATGCAACATCCCTGGCCACATAGATAAAGAAGAGAAGATGGAGATGGCTTGGACACGTGTGCCAAATGTCACCTGGCGCACTGCCCAATACAGCCTTACAATTTGGACAGCAGATGGAAAAAGGAGACATGGTCACCCAAAAGAAACATGGAGATGAACAGTGGAGAAGGAGATGAAAGAATGCGGCCTGACATGGAACACCATCACCAAATGGGCTGCAGACTGACAGCAGTGGCACTCTCTTGTCGATGCCTTATGTGCCACCGGGCATGAAGAGGACTAAGTAAGTAAGTAAGTAAGTAAGAGGGGGGAGAGAGAGGGAGAGTGGAAGAGAGAGAGGGAGAGAGAGAGAGAGACAGAGGGAGAGGCAGAGAGATGAAGAAGATGGAGGGAGAGAGAGGGAGAAAGAGTGAGAGAGAAAGCAAGGGAGAGAGAGAGTGAGAGAGAGGGAGAGTGAGGGAGAGAGGGAGCTATAAAACCACAATGGATCATATGAATTAATTAACAATGTGTGCAGTCTAATGTTCTGAAACATTAGTTACAGCTAATGCATATCTAAAAATGAGTCACCTTAAAATGGATATATGCTGTGAAAAGAATCTGTTGACAAGAGCGAGTAAAATTAGCAGTTGCTGACCTCGATTCCTTCTTTGAGATATTCCTCTTGTTCTGACCTCAATGTAAGTGAGATGAAGAGTTGTTGTAGCTTCTCATTGCAGTAGTTGATGCAGAACTGCTCAAAGCTGAAACAGAGATGACGCTATGAACATTAGCATCAGTGTTGTCATAGTACTGCTATCTTCATAGTATCCACTGAACAACAAATGGGAATAGATTAACATAGGTTTTTACAGGGTCGGTTTTGAAGGTTTGCATCGGCAAGTTGATGGCACACTATCTGACCACATACCTGCATCAATTCAGATAACCCTGATGCAGGTAGAGACAAAATTACCAGGTCATCAGCATACATAAGATGATTAATATTTGAGTTACCTACAACACACCCTGTATCACATTTGTTTAATGCTATGGTTAAATGATCCATATATATATATATATATATATATATATATATATATATATATATATATATATATATATATATATATATATATATATATATATATATATATATATATATATATATATATATATATGGTGAGAGTATCCTTCCTAGTCTCACACCATTCGTAACACCAAAATGTTAAGAGAAATTGCCTAACCATCTTACACACATAGTCTGATTAGAGTACCAAAATATACGCAGTCTGATAATATATCCAGGTACACTGATCAACTTCTGAAATAGGATTGAATGTTTCACTCTATCAAAGGCCTTTGATGCATCTAAAAAACACATAAACATTGACCCATTTAGACATTTGTGTCTGTCAATAACTTCCTTTAAGACATATATATATATGTTACAGTCAATCTGCGTAATCGAAATTATGAATAAAAATAAAATATTATTATTCGGTTTCACTTTGGATCATATAGAACACCAGGAATTGAAGTTACTCCACATGATTGAAACCACTTATCATAAAATTTATGTTTTTGTTACAAGGTGCAATGCCCCAGTCCCCCAGGTGCGCTTTGTATCATTATACCCAGAGCAAACACAGTGAAGTATCAATTACAATTTGTCTTCTATTGAGTATATTAAATTAACTGTTGGAAATGTTACATACATACTTAAGACATGACAGCACTGTCTTATTGAACAACATATAACTTTATTATGATTCTACAACTTGCAATAGTCTACTGTATCATTGGAAATTATACCAATGCACTACATTTCCACAATATATGTCAAACAAATTATACAATATGCAATATTCTCATAATTATATATATGTATATGGATGAGAGCATATGCCCCGGGGTAGTTGTTTTTAAGCGAAGAATGTTAAATTCATAATATTTTACATCATAGTATTGGTGAAAGCTAATATATAACATATATTACTAAATAATTATTATACTCCCTAGTTATCATGAAAGACATTTGAAGTATACTAGTAGGTATACTTGCCACTGAGAGAAATCATACCCATTACCCAGAAGATATTTATAAAAGACGACAAATCAAATCATATCTGGTCTTAAAAGGAAAATTTACTTTACTAACAACTGGATGATTAGCATGTCATATGGTTCGTTCTCACTTGTTAGGGCAGCTCGGACTGTTGTGACACCGGCTGTCACACATTCGTTTTGCTTTGTAGAACTTGCACCTGTTGCTAGTACATTTTTAAAGAAGACTGCAACAGTCACACCTGACAAAACCAAAAATTGGTATCCAATACAACTGTGGTGGATATTAACTTGGGGCTTCTGACTGAGAAAATCTTTGAAGGGAATTACGTCTGGCTCCAATGTGCAGATCAATGAATGAAGTTGTGAAATTTCATCATTGCCAAATCAAAATGAAACCACATCATGTTATGCAAGCCACCAAAATTGCATGTGTCTGATATTAAGCTTCTTAAAAAATGTTGTGGCAGAAATTCCTTAGATGAGATTTTCACCTGTCTGGCCTGAGGCTGTGGAATAATTTCTATGACATAATTCTGGTATGATGTGATTACTGCATAATTACATGTTAGCTATGGTGCGTTTGGAAGAGTGTTCAACTATATTTCCACCCATACCTCATTTATTATAGGTTAGAATATTTGCATTGATTAAATAGACTACTATTTATCCCTCAAATTGTGAAATGTCTGGTAAATTTCTCACACTTAAAATCAAGAAACAATGTTTAGCATAAGAAACTACAAATAAAAATTGGTTCTTGCTGAGTATGTACTATCCATGGCATATCTTTGAAAGTTCATCAGTTTCTGCAAGCTTGAGTTGTTCTATAGTATTGAAATATTCCACTTTGGGAATTAGATGTTTTTGATATATTTAAAACCTTTTGTAGAGTATTTCCTTAAATTGTACTTCATAATTATCCTGTGTCATTGTGATAGCTATGTCAAGAGGCAAGTGATTAAAACCTACTGATTGTGTTCTTTTTATAGGGACCAGCAATGCCCAATAGCCAATTGAGACAGTCACCATTGTTAGGCATTTAGCATTCCCAGTTGGAGAATGGTTGGGTCATCCATTACCTGTTCTTCAAATCAGAGAGCACCAGTGAGATAGCTGTCAATCAAACTGTCAGGAGGAGGGTTAGAGTCTTGTACCCAGAGAGGGATCAATTATTAGCAAAATATTGCCATTTGCAAATATATAGCAAATATTTATTTGTTTTGTTTATCTACTTGAGTAATGTGAATGTATGAAAGCTGACATTAATGCACAAATAACATTGGAATAATACATAATGAAAAAGTACACACATTGTTATTACACAGTATGACTGAAATGGTAACCAGTCAAACTGTGTAATAATAGTGCCTTAAGTCCAGTCATTTTGCGTAATGCCTAAACTTGTCAGTCATTACACGAAATGACTGATTACACAGATTGACTGTAACATATGCACATGTCATTTCCATGTTTCTTTCTAAAGCCAAATTGATTGCATATAGTAGACAGTACACCCAACATTCTGTCCTACAAAATATGTTCAACAATTTTGGACACAATACTTGCTAATGCAATTGGTTGATAATTATCTTTACTGTTTATTTTGCAACATTTATCTTTGATAATTGGCACCAGCACAACAACTCCACATCCATATCATTTGTATAGGTAACATCATATTTTATTTTTTTAGATTTATATCTCTAATGCAATTAAATAACTGCTCAAACTGTGACTTCCATAACTCAGCAATTTCCTCCTTTCCTGTAATAGCTTCCACACTATTGGGTAGAGGTATGTTACAATTGTTTATCTGTCGTAGGGGAAGGCAGTTGAGCCACTGGGTTAGTTGAGCCACCACCAGGAAACCACCAGGAAACTACAGCAATGACAGTTACATGGTGCCACCCAGTGATTGAACATGTTTTTAGAATATGATTGATGCACAATAAATGCTATTTGTCCCAACAGCCCAAAAATGTGAGTTAAAAGTATGTTTTTTGAAGTTTTTCAAAACTTTAGGTGATTATGATTAGTGTCTACTGGTGTATAAACTATCAATGCATGTGACCAGACTTTATTATCTGTACACTTACAAATGGTTTAACTATGCACAGGGAAGAAGATTAGTTACATCACTTTGCACATTATTGGGAAGTTAACTTAAAATGCTCAGTTGTTGAAATGGGGCTAGTTGAGCCACCCAAGGCTGAAGGGAGGGTTAGCGGAGCAGCGGGTAAAGAATGAAGATGAGTATTCTTTACCCCAAAATACATCAGGAAATTCATTTGTCCGAGCAAATTGGGACATCGGATAGCAACAAGGTAATATATTAGCAGTTAGTTACACTGGTTGCGATTGGCCTTTAAGTCTATATTAATTAAGTGTGTCGACTTATTAATTCACCGTGCAGACTTGTCAGAGATGTGTTGTACCCATTGGATAGATGTGTTGGCTGAGTCGTTATGGAATTTTAGTACAAGGCTTACGTAAATTATACAAATAAAGCATTTACCCAACTTATGCTACACTGTAGCTCAACTTACCCCAAACCAAGTGTTAGTTGAACCAGCTTACCAACCCTATTTGAATTGGCTACACATAATTATCTATTCATACTAGATAATTACCTTGGTATAAAATGATCTACTAATAACCATAGTTTATGTGAGTAAAAAAAATGCTGTCTTATAAATATGATCGTACACTACATATCAAAAAGACTGAAAAAATGGCTCAACTAACACTGTCTTCCTCTATCTCTTTCCAGAACTCTTCTGGCTTACCCTGTGACAGTTTCTTTGCTAAAGAATCTTTCCAGAGTTGACTCTCATGATTTAAAAAAAAAATGCATGGCATATTTAAACCTAGCTGCTGGTTCCCGATGATGTTCCGGGTGGTTTTACTAGGGCTATGGAACCTATCCATATTTAAACCTAGCTGCTGGTTCCCGATTATGTTCCAGGTGGTTTTACTAGGGCTATGGAACCTATCCATATTTAAACCTAGCTGCTGGTTCCCGATGATGTTCCGGGTGGTTTTACTAGGGCTATGGAACCTATCCATATTTAAACCTAGCTGCCGGTTCCCGATGATGTTCTTGGTGGTTTTACTAGGGCTATAGAACCTATCCATCAAATGGATACAATGAATATGGCAGTCATGTCTTGATAACCTGAGGTCCAGTTCGCGGCCAGTCATTTGTGATTCCATTGGCTGTACTTGGGTTG
Source organism: Lamellibrachia satsuma (assembly GCA_033239005.1). Classification (NCBI taxonomy): domain Eukaryota; kingdom Metazoa; phylum Annelida; class Polychaeta; order Sabellida; family Siboglinidae; genus Lamellibrachia; species Lamellibrachia satsuma. The sequence continues at coordinate 6,873,699 of BSQZ01000020.1, read as the reverse complement.
GGGTTTCCTGTTATTTGTCCTGACCAAATGAACAATATTCACCTCTCAAATTTCAGCTGCAGTGCTTTTATCCCACATGCACACACAGGCCCCAAGCAGTGGTAATGCCATCACTGGGTGCACCATGGCAGCAATGTTGCACAGACAGTTACAGTTTGTATTGATAATTGATCACACACATATATATTTGCAGGTCGCAAATGTTAATACCATAAATTACAATTTCTTATCTATTCCACTACAACCATGCTATCTGACTTCAGTCAGATAATCAACTGGGAAATGAGTACTATATATTGGGAGCACCTCCATGTGTTGAAGAGCATAGCCTTTTCCGTTTATGCTATACTATTCATAGTTTATGCTATTCTTTCATAACTGAATATCCTTACTCCATTTATCTTATATTCCATAGACAATTAATCACTAGCCAAAACACCTTTGATCAGCATTCAGGACTTGTGACATCAGGAACATGGAACAAAGATAAATACTAGACCACACTTTTGTCTGATCTTAATTAACAGGACATTAAAATGCAGAAGTTACAGTTAAGTCTTGCTAAAGATTTTAATCAATAAGTTGAAGAAACAAACAGTACATAGACAATGGGTCTATGTCTACATAGCTATAGTCCATGGCTACATCATGGCTGATCAATGTGTTGTCTTGTTGTTGAAATGACTTTCTGACGAATACCATTACAAATAAACCAACAGTGGCCATGTCTAATTATTTTTGGTAATGCTTTCCATACCCTGGCAGAGCTGGGTGTCCAGTGTCCATCTCTCAGGTTCCTTATTTAAAAAGCCTAGGCTGTTACCCACGTCCACATCATAACTAGTCATGATTAAGTCTGATTCTGGGATATCCTCAATAAACAAAGATATTCAATGTCGTTTCTTGAAATATAGTGACTGTCTTCCCTGGCTTGACCTCAAACTCACCTTAGTACCTCTGTGTCCAGAAACTCTCATGCTCTCCAGCCAACCTCCACAGACATATGTACATGGTTTCTCAAAATATATCTGGCTCTACTTTAATGTGTGCACTGGTTACTGTTAAAATGTCAGAAGCTAGAATGCTGTTATGCTTGTTTTAAAAATTAATTTATTCCATAAATTAATTAACCTAAAACACATCAAGCTCATAGACTCATTACACCATTAAAGTCATAAAATGTCTATAATTGTCATAAACATATTTTCATTAATTTATCTTAAGCATTAACAATGCTAAAATGTCATAAGCTATGATTATAATTTCCATCATTTCCATCAATGTTTCCTGCTCACTGTGCATCATTATTTTACGTGAAGTGGCCCAGATGTTTAACTAATTTTCACTGCTGGTTAATTAATACCTGTTCTGCTGGAAGATCTCGAAGCCATAGACATCAAGCAATCCGAGCACGCTGTGCTTTGCCTCCTTGTCTTCACTCACCAGGGCAGCGTTGATTCTCTGCACAACCCAACTGAAGAGGCGCCCATAGATAGCCTTTGCCAGTGCATCACGGGCACTGATGGCATGGTCCCGAGTCAGGGGGGTTCGCACCTATGGATCATTGTGCAATAGTCTCAATTCAGTGGGGTCTGCACCTGTAGATCATTGTACAATGTATTGCCTGGTCTCAAGTCAGGGGGTCTGCACCTATGTACCATTGTACAATGGTCTCAAGTTGGGGGTCTGCACCTACAGATCATTGTACACTGGTCTTGCGTCAGTGTGGATGGTTGTACAACGTATTGTACACTGCATTATCTACATATGGTTTTGAGTTGGGGGTCCTCAACTATGAATCATTGTAGAATGTATTGCCTGGTTTCAAGTCAGGGGTCCTCACCTATGGATCATTGTACAATGGTCTTGAGTCATGGCATCATCACCTATGAATGAGTTAATTATTGTCCAAACTGTATGGAAATTCTGTGTTGTTGTTCAGCAGGTTTGAAAACATTCTGTCTACTTGGTTGGTGTGAGACATGCATGTTAATATATGTATAGTTGTAATAACAAATGTGTTGATGACTTGAAATGAGTAGTTATCAGGTAACACATGCATATGACTGTAGAGTGTAGTCATTGTAAAAACTTGTGTTGATGATTTGAAATGAGTAGTTATTAGGTAGCACATGCATGGCTAGTCTGTAGAGTGTAGTCATTGTAATAACCCATGTTGATGATCTGAAATGTTTGCTGAAAGAGTTTATTGTGTTGATAACATGGCATACAGTAACTGTAGTGCATTGATGATCTTTATTTTGTAGTAATTGTGACAATAAATGTAGTGGATCAACCTTGAATGACTGAATCTGCTATACTGAACAAGAAAAGAAATGCAAATGTTTTAATGTTTTTTTCATGAAACAATAAACTCACCTGACTTTTGTCAATGCACCATGTGGCCAATATATCATGCGTTGTCCTGATTAAGTTCAAAAATTTCATGTGCTATGCATGGTCTAATCCAATTAGTTCAGAGCTTGTTTTAAAGGTTTTATTGTCAAGTCAGCAGCATACTTAATAGTCCTCTGTTCATTGGAATTATGGAACCTATCCATCAGGTAAATGCAATAACAATGGCATTCTTGTTTTGCAGTGATCACCCATGGTCGTCCAGTTTGCGGCCAATCATTTGTGATTCCAGTGGCTGTTGTTACAAGCATAGAAGTGATAACACTTGTGTTGGGGTGGAATGTTATTCGTGTTGACTGAATGAACAATGCTCATCCTTCAAAGTTCTTCTGCGATGAATGCATGTGTATCCCACATGCAGGCATAGGTCCTGAGCTAACTATTCTGGACCGTGCATAGCACTTGCACTCTGCACAAGAATTTAAACTTAATTAAGTCACTACATAGCTGTGTAATGCTGTGTTGACAAAAGTTGGTGAGTTCATTGCGTTGTGACAAAAACTACATGTTTCTTTTGTTGTTCAACACACACACACACACACACATGCCACGCCAGGCCACGCCACGCCATGGCACACCATGCCATGCCAAGCCACGCCACGCCACGCCACGCCACGCCACGCCACGCCAAGCCAAGCCACGCCACACACACACACACACACACACACGCACACACACATATATAGTAAATGAGCATCAGAAATGAATTGCAATGTGAGAGGTGAAGGAAGCTGTACCTCCTCGAGGGCGGCGATGGTCCTCTGGGTGAGGGCATTACACAACTCATCCTCATCACACCCCAGCAGCTGTGCCAAACACAAATGTCATAAAATTAGCCAGTGATATCAATTAAGTTTTTTTAATAATTACATAAGCACTGTGCCTATAGATAATCCAATTGTCTTAAAGGTGATTGAATAAAACAGCTCAGACTTATATTTGTTTTACAACATTCAATGTTAATAATAAAGTTTAATTCAACTAATGGTTAAATAAATGATTGGACATGTTTTCTCTTTTATTTATTTGTTTACACTATTATTTAAAGAATTTAACTTGCTATATGATTTTAGTATAAAAAAACAATAAAATAAATATGACCAAATATATGTATGTATTACGTAGATATTTCAATGGTTATAGAGAATGTGTGGCACAAACTGTTGCTGGTGTCACAGCCATATAATAACCTTTGTAAAATCATACATCATCGACTTGAGGCACTAGCTGAGATTTACATAAACAGGCACAATCACCATATGTGGCACTTACAATAACATGAATAGAACCTTTTTAAACTGTACATCACATTTACTTAACAGGTGGTGTTATTTTGCCACATTCAATAGTTTACTGAGTAGGGGAAGGCAGTGTTAGTTGAGCCACTGGGTTAGTTGAGCCACCTATGTTTCACAGGAAACATGTAAGCTGAAAGTATGTTTTTCTATGTTTTTCGAAACTTTTGGTAAATGTGATTAATGTCTGCTGGTGTGTAAATTATCAATGCATGTGACCAGACTTTATTATCTGTGCACTTACAAACATTTTAACTATGCACAGGGAAGAAGATTATTTACAACACTTCTCACACATGAGAAGTTAATTAACTAAGCTTAATTGTCGAAATGGGGCTAGTTGAGCCATCCAAGGACCAAGGGAGGGTTAGTTGAGCAGCAGTTAAATAACGAAGACGAGTGTTCTTTACCTCACATAGCTACAAGCAACATATTAGCAGTTAGTTACACTGGTTGCGATTGTCCTATAAGCCTGTATTAACTTACTGTGTTGACTTATTAATTAAGCATGTAGACTTGTCAGAGACATGTTATACCCATTGGGTAGATATGTTGGCTATGACATTTGTATACAAGGCCTACAAAAATTAATTAAATAAAGCATTTAAGCACCTTACACTACTCTGTGGCTCAACTTACCCCACACCAAGTATTAGTTGAGCCAACTTACCAACCAAGCCTATTTGAATCAGCTGTTTTATAACTATCTATGCATGCTAGATATATCATCTTGGTATAAAATTATCTACTAATAATCAGAGTTTATGAGTACATGTAAAACAATTCTGTAAAATGTCACCTCCACATTGAACATTAAAGCACATACTGTGTGAAATTCATGAAAATGACATACTTCGTTTCTCATCAAATTAGAGTGTGTGTGTGTGGGAGGGAGGGAGGGAGGGAGGGAGGGAGGGAGGGAGGGAGGGAGGGAGGGAGGGAGGGAGGGAGGGAGGGAGGGAGGGAGGGAGGGAGGGAGGGAGGGAGGGAGGGACGGAGGGAGGGAGGGAGGGAGGGAGGGAGGGAGGGAGGGAGGGAGGGAGGGAGGGAGGGAGGGAGGGAGGGAGGAACTCACCTTGGCAACTACACTAGCTGAGTTGAAGTCATTGATTGTGGCCTCTGAAGCCTCCTCAAGGAAGCCAATGTTGCCCAGATGAAGGATGGCCGCCACAACCTGCAGCAACTCCTGAAGCACCATTGGGCAAGTTGTTCCATCAACCATCACACAAGAAAAAGAATACAGACTGTACCTGCCAATTTATCTCAGGTCAAGCACACTGATACCACACACTTTTTCTTATAACTTAATAACATAGAAATTGGAATTAATGATAAGGAATGCAGTTGAAGCGGGCCAAGAGTCAAGACTGAACGGGGTGGGAAAGAATGTTGTGATTGACCACGGTTGGTTGGCCAGACTGAGTGATACATACAAGGAGGCAATTCTTTTTCAAAAGTTCAATGTGTTCATGTGGTCATTGAGTTTGCCATTTTATGCATCTTTTAGCCACTTTTTTAAAGAAAATGTGGAATTGTTTAAAAAAGAAGTAGATTATTTAAAAAGGAATGAGAAGCAGGAGATGTTACAAAATGGCAGGAAAGAAGAAGAACTCCTTCCCAAAGCAGGAGACGTTGCTCACTATTGGTCAATTTGGAGTACGTAGTTCTACCCAGAATGCAAAGGATGTACTGGGTACTATGGTTAGCTATGGTCAACAAATGTTTTATTTTTCAGATGATTCACATCAACAAGATCAGATACAAGAGCTTATAATTTCATTCAAATGAAAAAGTTTTCATTTAATCAAGAATACATCATTAGTTGTGGTTAAAAATGGTGGCCATGATTGTAAAAACAATATTTTTCAGATGAATCATATCGAGAAGATCAGATGTAAGGTCTAATTAGATCTAATTACTTTAATCATGTTAATATTCTTAAAATATTTAATTTAATTCAAATAGAAAACATGACTGTTTGATCGATGCCAAAGCAGACATCTAGTATGCATTCATATTATAGCCTATCCAACCATTTATTATTTTTGAGTATAACATATTCACAGGTGTCAATATCTGCTCATGGAAAAAACAGGAATCAGCCTCCTCTCAATTTTGGTTGATTTTTTGTAAACATTGCCATTTTAATGTTCTATTCTCGATGGCAGTGGAAGAGAAAATGTGAAATCACTTGAAGCCTTACAAATAACATGTGCATATAATGGTGTGCAGCAAATATATCCATTTTACCATAAAAACTGGAGAGAAAAAAATTACAAAAAAGCAGGACTTTTCATCAAAAAAGCAGGAAAGTGGCACAAAAGAGAAAAACAGTATTTCCCATCTGAAAGCAGTAATGTTGACACCTATGCATAAAATGACCACCATTACCATTAAGTAAGTCACTGTACAAGGATGCCTGATACTGACCAGCTGTTCATCAGTTGAGAAGTCACACACGTCCAGAGCTGCCCGTAGATCAGTGTAATCTGTCGAGTCATCTCTAGTTTTGTCCTCCGCACTTGATACCTACAGCAGTTGTCAGCACATTCTTGGAAACAATTCTATTCTACAGCATACTTTTACAGTCACTATAACTTCAGATATAGTTTTACATGTTGTTAAACAACAGAACTTAATTGTTAAAAACTGGATAACTCTTTGGATGCTAGAATTAAAGTGAATAACTGATCATAGAAAATGTAGATTTTAAAATCATGAGTGCAATACAATAAATATTAATTGTCCTTAAAGGGAATAAAAACAATGATTGCTTGAAATCATATTATATTGTAATTAAGATGTATCTTGTAGTATATTTTCATTTCCACAACACCAAAAAAATCATTAGAATTCAATTAATTAATAATACCAAATAATACTCTGTTTTACAGGCCTGCCTGGGTTACGCATATTTTCCCCTGCGATTATCGTTAAGCTTTGATGTGATGTCACTGATGACAAAGAAGTGCTACAAGACCGGGACTTTCCATTGATTTACCGTACCATTGACAGCAATAGCAGTTGCTTAGAAGAGAGCATCAGAATGATTTACCGTACCATTGACAGCAATAGCAGTTGCTTAGAAGAGAGCATCAGAATGATTTACCATACCATTGACAGCAATAGCAGTTGCTTAGAAGAGAGCATCAGAATGATTTGTTGTGCAGCATCCGATTGTAATAAAAAAGCAAACTTCAAGCCAACAAAGCACAGCTGGCTTTGTTTGCTTTGAGAAAACTTGTTTCAACTGTGATCCAGACCAGATCCTGGTGCTAAAATCTCTCTGAAAGAGGATGTTATGCCAACATTATTCCCAGTAGTGGAAGCGATGTTGATGTCATCAATCTGTAGAACACAGGCAATGACATGGGCGTTGATGACCATGGTCCACATTGGATTGAAACGAGCTGTCAGTGAACTCTCAGTGAGCTGTCACCAATACAGGTGATGTTGGCCCACTGAATTCGGACAGCATTCTTTGGAAACTTTGGTCCATAACTCAGCCTCAGACCACAACGGGCATAGTGATCTCATCCCAAACGATTGTGTACCGAGCACATGAAGCTTACTATGTGTCTTACCATCAATAAAGCATATATTCTCTCATTTGTTAATTAATTTAGTTTCACATTAACCAAAATTGTTTACTTTATGACCACTTTTATAGCTTTCGCTTCCTTTTGCATAAAATACAGTGCTACATTTTATCATTTTAACACATAGTCAGTGAGATGATCATTAGAACTTATACAATTCATTGTATCATTAAAATTCTTATCATATATATATATATATATATATATATATATCTCTCAAATACAGAGCAATGACATTGATAAGCGATTATTGTATTATGAATACAATGGAGCCACTGCATGTATTGTTTTATCTATACAGTGTTTTTTGTCAGATCATTTGAATGTGAAGCATGGTCTTTTATTCACACCTGCTCACTATACGAAACAGACAAAGCATTGTAGTACAACAGTATGTTGTTAAACTTTGATGACAAGTACAGGAATAACAAACCCTTAAAGTGAAGGCTAATCCATTACTAGCTAGAACTGAGTAGATCTTGCATGTCACCTCAGTAACCGAAATCATCAAGCTGAAATAACATCAGTGTAATTCACGCCCCATTCATGACATTATAAAGTGACCAGATTCTTGTACGAGGCAGTTAGGTCAAATTCAAAGAGGGCAGAAATCACCACCACCTGTGAGTGCTACTGATATTGCAATGTTTACTTTCTGACTTAACCATGAAAATGACCGCCTAGAGCCGCCAAACTTCTCATATATATATATATATATATATATATATATATATATATATATATATATATATATATATCATACATATACACATGTCACATGGTCAAACATTACTCTTACTTCCAAGCAACGATAACCAATTAAAAAAACTGGTAGTAGTACCTTCTATGCCTAGCTCCGCAAAGCTTGGCATAGGAGATGGCGAGTTTTTGTTTTTGTAAATTTTTATCTTTACATGGAACTAAGAGTTTTTAAATGTTTTGACCATGTCACATGTAAGAGTAATGTTTTGACCACATCAAATGTGTATGCTTTATGTGGTGGTTTTTATGGTTAGATCAGAAAGTTAATAAGATCGAAGTTAAAGGCAACTAGTGTCACTAATCTGCTCTGAAAGAGCCGAATTCATAGATGATTCTGCGGTATCACTTGCCACTAGCAGTTCGAAATCGTTACATTTACCTTTTTATTCTGGAATATTGACATCGTAACCACTCGCCATAGTAACATGAGCATAGAAATCATTGACTGAATGTAAACCCATGTCATCAGTGATGTCACAAAACCATGTGAATGCTCATTAACTTAATTTTTACGTGTGTTTTGTGAGTTAGATGCATTAAACATCTAATTTTACCTATAAATAAATTTTTATGTTACATTTTTATGTTTGCATATAGTACATGCATTATTAAACTTTGTGTACACAATGAAAAAGCATTTTAGCTACTGCCTTGTTTTTATTCCCTTTAAGGATATGCAGTATACTGGTACCTTGCAACTTTCTTTTTGATTAATGCTACTGATGTTTTATAAATATTTCATATATCAATGATTCAGACTTAAGAGAACATCAGTAATTGTGCAAACCAAGAAATGAGTCACCATGTGGCAGATCTTATTCAGTTTCATTCAAAAATGAAATATAAGGTAGGGCATCACATACTGTAATACGTAGATACAAAATAATATAAATCAAATGTTCTGGTTGAAGGGAGAAGTGTAACAAATATAAAGGGCTAATAATACCAGTAGAAACTAAACCCAAATTAGACTATCACAAACAAGCTTGATGTGTAAAACAGAAGGGCATAGATTAGCAGGAAAGAATACAAAAGAATACCAAAAAAAACTAGTGTACTCTACATGAAGAAACTACATTGGAAATATGACAGTATTCATTTATACAGTGGATGATAAATGATTGCTGTATAAATGCTGGCAGTATGGATATATTGAGCTAAAGCCGTTAACTCCCATACATGATTAAATTTACCTGGCTCATATAGAAATATTTCTCTGTGTTTGGTTGTAGTTCAAGGGCTTGTAATGTTTCTGGGTCTGCCCCTGCCAGTAACTGATAGAACACATGAAAGTTGCATTCTCCTGGTGCCTGCTGGCACAATCGGGACTTCTCCAGTAGGTAGTTCACAATCACACCACCAGTGGGCACTCCCTGCAATGACACATTCAAACCCATGACAAATTACCACCACATGACTGAATAACATATTATGAATCATCAAATTGTCCCTCATTGCTTAGTGGTTATAGACGTTATGTCCTAAAATATGTCCTCTTTATATGTTGTAGACCTGCTGGGAGAAGTTTGCCAACAATAGGTGGATGTTTTCTTGTTTAATGTTATAATACACAAACCTAGCTTGTCTTATGCCTCATTTTACTTGCCTAATTGGGCAAGTAATGTGCACAGCTGGCATGCCCAACTAGACATTCTACTTGCCTTGGGCAGTCGGGTAAATGTTAATGTCAAGCCCTGATTAGTGTTTTTATTATCATACTGCTGATGTACTTATAAACATTTTAAAAAACAAGATGGATACCATGTGCATCCGTGAAGCAAGTGTCATCACTATGATCAAACATTTACACTGGCGTAGCTTCCATCAAAGGAGAACCAACATACACCTTGTCATGTTTTATAAGACCTTGCATGGCATAGTCACCTTGGACCTCCAGCCAATGCAGTTACAGCACCAAGTTTGGAGATTTTCAGACAGAAGATCTCCAGCTTGCCACATTAATTGATATTGCAGTTTTCACACTATCAACTTTTCTTCTCCTTAAATTGCAGCTCTACACGCACACTATCATCTTTTCTCTTTCTTCCAAATATTTTATTACTTTCTCTTACATCACTTTAGCACATGTGCACACACACAGAGTTTATAAATCTTGAAGAGAGGGTTGACTCATACCCGGAAGAAGAAGAATCACTTAGTCGCTACCAGTAAGTCATGTACCAATATTGTCAAACACATGGCAACAGACTGCAATGACATATCCTTGGCCTGTCATGTACCTGACAAGTATTAAAACACAAGGTGACTAGACACTACATGTATGATCATCTAGATGGTCTTAATTAAGGCAGATCAAGTATATTCCATGCACAGGCTAGAAATGAACATATGAAATTCCGTCAACTGGTCAAGAATGTTCTAGCTTCTAGGGCACAATAACATGATCACATGACAGTATTATTTTTGTACTTGTATATGCACAAACATACTTGCACACACATGCATGTGCATGACACAAATTACACAAATAATGGAATTAAATCCAAATTGGAGTTACTATATTGCATGTGGAAAAATGGAAGACATAAACATCATATTACCTTGAAATCAAACTCAATGTCCATGTACTTTCCAAAGCGGCTGGAGTTATCATTTCTATTTGTCTTTGCATTGCCAAAAGCCTGAGGAAAAACAACATTGATATACATGAGAAATAAACATACCCAGTACACAAAGACAATGTGACTAAGTGATTAGACGACATTCTGTGTCTACTTCACCGGTGGTGTCTTACTGCTTCAAGGCACTTGGTAATTGGGACACATTTTGCTCAAGTCACTTTGTAATTGGGACACATTTTGCCCAAGGCACTTGGCAACTGGGACACATTTTGCCCAAGTCACTTTGACCAAGACAGAAGGTAATTGAGTAACTTTTTGTCAAATTCACTCAATAATTGGATCACATTTTGTCAATGCATATGATAATTCAAACAAAAACCATATTTTGAGAAGGATAATCAGACCTCAAGAATAAATAGAATATGAATTATGAAATCTTATTTGCAAATCTAATTTTAGGATGCAGTGTATTTGATATGAAAGCAATTATTTTTGCAAACAAATTAGCTCAAATTATATAGCGGGTATTTACATGAGAAGATGTGACATTTGCCTCATCATATTTTTGGTTTTCCAAGGCTATTTGTGTGCCTAAACTCCAATGTCTCACAACACTGTTACCACATCAATCAAACATTCTACCTCTGTCACTACACTGCTACGAATTAATTGTCAAAATATGCTAAATTTATAATTCATAAATCCATAATCCATAAATTCCCTTACCTATTACATTTTTAATTATACTTCTCTGTGATAAACGTTTTACCTGAGTTACATTATATTAGGAACGAATAAACAATTTCTACATTATAATAATAAATAACAACAATAACAACCTTCGATAGCACATGATTCCGTAGTTTGCATGTGCTTCACATAAAATAAATATTATTAATCTTGTTACAACAAAAACCTTCAGAATAAATGACAATAATCTAAAACAAAAATAATAAATAACAAAAACAAATGATTTAAAAAACTGAGATTAACTTATTTTTACAATGTATTTACAGTACAATTACATTGCAGCCAGAGTCGTCCAATTTTTTCCAGGGAGGGGCAAGAAAGAAGATGGGTCCTCCACCTCTTTCTGTCTGCAGCCTGCTTTGCAGCCCCAGCTTAGGTATATTTGTTTCTGAGTTCTTCTTCTGCAGTTTTCCTCCAGTTTTTTTGGGCCATCCTCATTTTCTTTTACCTTCAGGTGTCCATCTTAGTGCTATCTTTGAGATGTTGTCGTCCTCCTTTCTCAGGACATGCCTTGTGGCAAGTATGGTGTTCATATTGCTTTGTCTGCTTATTCTTAGCAGTTGGTTGTTTGAGATTTTTTGTGGCCAGAATATTCTCATGATATTTCGAAGGCATTTTGTGTGGGAGGTAGAAAGGTGTCTGAGGTCTAGTTTTGTCATATGCCAGTATTCTGACCCATAGAGTAGTGTGGAGAGGACATAGCTTTGGTAGCTCAGCTTTGCTCTTCTAGAATATATTGTTGATCTCCAAACAGGTTTCAGTCTGAAGAAAGCACCTCTGGCCTTGTTCATGCGATTCTTGATGTCAATGTCGGCCCCTCCATTTTTGCCTACTCTGCTTCCTAGATAGATGAATTTGTCTGTGGTTTGCAGTTCTTCATGATCTAGATGCATGAGAGGAGAGCTACATCATCGGCGAAGTCGACGTCCTAAAGAAAAGAAGACAATGTCCATCTTATTCCGCTTTTTTGTCCTTCTGTTGTTTTCTTCATAATCCAGTCTATGACAAGGTTGAAGAGGACTGCTGACATCACGCATCCTTGCCTGACTCCTGACTTTACCTTGAATGCAATCTGATTGTCTTATGTATATTTCTCATAAAAAACTTGATGAGATCCACAAAATATGGCAGAACTCCATATGTACGTAGTATCCTCCAGAGGCTCTTTCTGTGTATGTTATCAAACACTTTTTCAAAGTCTACAAAGTTTATACACAGTTCTCTTTGCCACTCTATGCATTGTTCTATATATATATATATATATATATATATATATATATATATATATATATATATATATATATATATATAGGGGAAGGCCACAGTTGAGATGGGAGAGGGTGGCCAATACAAAACTATGGAAAGAAAGAACAGAGAGAGTGGCTCAACAATACTTTACCTGACCCTCATCCCTCTACAGCAGGGAACACAGGACAGGAGGAAGAGCACACACACATATATTTATATGTGTGTGTGTGTGTGTGTGTGTGTGTGTGTGTGTATATATATATATACATATATATATATATATATATATATATATATATACATATGTTACAGTCAATCTGCGTAATCAGTCATTTTACGTAATGACTGACATGTTTAGGCATTATGCGAAATGACTGTCTTACCCAGGCATTTTGCAAAATGACTGAAAATTTCAGTCATTACGTGAAACGACTGGAAAAGAGGTGCAGTCATTTCGCATAACGACTGAAACAGTGTTTCCCTTGGTACTGACAAGTAATGTGGGCAAACTTGCTGTTTTTTTCATAAACCTAGCCAGCCTAGCCAGAAATTGCCACCTAGCAGCTATCTATTTGTCACACTCAAAAATATTTGTTATATTGTGATGAAATTATGATTTAAAATATTACTATTCGATTTCACTTTGGATCGTATAGAACAACAGGAATTGAAGTTACTCAACATGATTGAAACCACTTATCATAAAATTTATGTTTTTGTTACGAAGTGCAATGCCCCAGTCCCTCTATGTGCGCTTTGTGTCATTATACCCAGAGCAAACACTGCGAAGTATCAATTACAATTTGTCTTCTATTGTGTATCTGAAATTAACTGTTGGAAATGTTACATACATTCTGTCTTATTGAACAACATATAACTTTGTATGATTCTACAACTTGAAATAGTCTACTGTATCATTGGAAATTATTCCAATGCACTAGTAGACTATTTCAAGTTGTATGATTCTACAACTTGAAATAGTCTACTGTATCATTGGAAATTATACCAATGCACTACATTTCCACAATATATGTCAAACAAATTATACAATATGCAATATTCTCATAATTATATATATGTATATGGATGAGAGCATATACTAAATAATTACTAAATAATTATTACACTCACTAGTTATCATGAAAGACATGTGAAGTATACTAGTAGATATACTTGCCACTGAGAGAAATCATACCCATTACCCAGAAGATATTCATAAAAGACGACAAATCAAATCATATCTGGTCTTAAAAGGAAAATTTACTTTACTAACAACTGGATGATTAGCATGTCATATGGTTCGTTCTCACTTGTTAGGGCAGCTCGGACTGTTGTGACACCGGCTGTCACACATTCGTTTTGCTTTGTAGCGCTTGCACCTGTTGCTAGTACATTTTTAAAGAAGACTGCAACAGTCACACCTGACAAAACCAAAAATTGGTATCCAATACAACTGTGGTGGATATTAACTTGGGGCTTCTGACTGAGAAAATCTTTGAAGGGAATTACGTCTGGCTTCAATGTGCAAATCAATGAATGAAGGTGTGAAATTTCATCATTGCCAAATCAAAATGAAACCACATCATGTTATGCAAGCCACCAAAATTGCATGTGTCTGATATTAAGCTTCTTGAAAAATGTTGTGGCAGAAATTCCTTAGATGGGGGTTTTCACTTGGCTGTGGAATTATTTCGTTTGGAAGAGTATTCAATTATATTTCCACCCATACCTGTTTTATCATAGGTTAGAATATTTGCATTGATTAAATGGACTACTATTTATTCCTCAAATTGTGAAATATTTGGTAAATTTCTCACACTTAAAATCAAGAAACAATGTTCAGCTTAAGAAACTACAAATAAAAATTGGTTCTTGCTGAGAATGTACTATCCATGGCATGTCTTCGAAGGTTCATCAGTTGCCGCAAGCTTGAGTTGTTCTATAGTATTGAAATATTCCACTTTGGGAATTAGATGTTTTTGACATATCTGAAACCTTTTGTAGAGCACTTCCTTAAATTGTACTTCGTAATTATCCTGTGTCATTGTGATAGCTATGTCAAGAGGCAAGTGATTCTTCTTCTTCTTCCATATAAGCTCAGGACTCTATGTTAGCCACATATAAATGTGGCTAGAGTATTTTCGAGCTGTCTGATTAAAACCTACTGATTGTGTTCTTTTTATAGGGATCAGCAATGCCCAATAGCCAATTGAGACAGTCACCATTGTTAGGCATTTAGCATTCCCAGTTGGAGAATGGTTGGGTCATCCATTACCTGTTCTTCAAATCAGAGAGCACCAGTGAGATAGCTGTCAATCAAACTGTCAGGAGGAGGGTTAGAGTCTTGTACCCAGAGAGGGATCTATTATTAGCAAAATATTGCCATTTGCAAATATATAGCAAATATTTATTCGTTTTGTTTATCTACTTGAGTAATGTGAATGTCTGAAGAATTATGAAAGCTGACATTAATGCAAAATTAACATTGGAACAATACATAATGAAAAAGTACACAAATTGTTATTACACAGTATGACTGAAATGGTAACCAGTTAAACTGTGTAATAACAGTGCCTTAATTCCAGTCATTTCGCATAATGACTGAAATTTTCAGTCATTTTGCAAAATGCCTGAGTGAAACAGTCATTTCATGTAATGCCTAAACTTGTCAGTCATTACGTGAAATGACTGATTGCACAGATTGACTGTAACATATATATATATATATATATATATATATATATATAAGATGTAAAGTTAACATATACTTTAAGCTCATGCATGAATATACATGCAAAAATAATTCCAGATCCAGATCCAGATCCGGGGGGGCGCAAGTGCAGACACCCATGATTGCAGATATCTTTATGTTACAAAGGTACAAAGTCTGTTTGTTTGCATAGCAAAATTGTGTTACATCGTATAAACTATATATATTATAGTCTAAATCCTTGACAACCTGAATGTGTTTTAATGAACCAATTGAAAAAAATTATTAATATTTGAGCATTTATTTGTTTCTGAATATCAACCTTGCTGTTCAGTACATTCATGAACAGCTGTCAACTACTTTGCAATACCTGTAGACAAAGTTTATTGGGGTCAGGCATTCATGGGATCATGTAATGAGCATATCGTGTACACCTGTAAAATTATGTTCTTGTCTGCATGCAGTGTGAGCATGACAGTCACCCCAAATCATTCAAATTAAACAGTATACTTAAGAAATGTGATTAGATATAGTTTATACTATATTATATAATATGATTTTATGATAAAAATGATCAGACTTTGTACATTTAACTGCTTGTTATACTGACTCTCACCTCAAGGATTGGATTCGACTGCAGCAACCTGTCTTTAACACGTTCTACATCAGATGAGTGTGTAACACAGGTCGACGCAATGTGTTGGAGTATTTGTTTGGATGCCTCTGTTTTTCCTGCACCAGACTCGCCAGCGATAAGGACACATTGGTCTTTGTGTTCCTGCAGCATGGTGCGGTAGGCAGTGTCAGCCACCGCAAAACTAAAACAGAAAAATTGGACAAAATACTTAGAATCTATTAAAAAGGTACTTATCAAGTTAAGCTAATGCACTGGATCACCATTAATAAAATATCGCACTTTATTGAAAAAACAGCCAGTTCTTACAAAAACAATACCTTCATAAAAGCGTTGCTGCTGTGTGAATTTAAGTTAATATTTTGCAACTAATGTTGATAAATAAGTGAAACTCATTTTCTTTTTAATAGAAGTTACTGTAATACAAATGAAACATGTTGTTTATAAATTGAAAAAGGTTCAAGACATAAGTAAGAAAATTATGCATCAGTGAGTTTTACATAAGTAGGATTATCACAAATGTGTATTGACACTACTTTATCAACAGTAGTTGGAAAATTTAACTTTTTGCAAAAGATTTTTTTTAGAAATTAGCTTTTTTCTGATAACTACATTGCCTAGAGACCATAAATATGATGAAAAACAACAAGAGAAAGTCAAAGCTTACAAAAAATAACTGGGTGTGAAGAATTGTGCTCAAGAGTGGATGGTAGAAGGAGAAGATCATGACTGAGATGGTAGAAAGAGAAGATCATGACTGAGATGGTAGAAAGAGAAGACCATGACTGAGATAGTAGAAAGAGAAGACCATGACTGAGATGGTAGAAAGAGAAGACCATGACTGAGATGGTAGAAAGAGAAGATCATGACTGAGATGGTAGAAAGAGAAGATCATGACTGAGATGGTAGAAAGAGAAGACCATGACTGAGATAGTAGAAAGAGAACACCATGACTGAGATAGTAGAAAGAGAACACCATGACTGAGATGGGAGGACTGTGTGAAGATAGATTTGGTGGGAGTGGGGTTGAGTGGAGAACGAGAGCGAGAGA
Organism: Lamellibrachia satsuma; assembly: GCA_033239005.1. Taxonomy (NCBI): domain Eukaryota; kingdom Metazoa; phylum Annelida; class Polychaeta; order Sabellida; family Siboglinidae; genus Lamellibrachia; species Lamellibrachia satsuma. The sequence goes on along the minus strand of BSQZ01000020.1, from coordinate 6,856,653 downwards.
GAGAGTGGGACTGGAGATGGGTAGTGGAGATGGCAGTGAAACGGGATCAATGACACAAGGATAATGAAAACAAACATATAGTGCCAATATCAATGTCAGCCTCACAGCAGACTTAAGGGAAAAAGAGGAGAGCAACACCAACAACATAGAAAAAGATGTCTGATGACATCGCTTCACAATGCAGAAGATCTAGGGTTGGGTGGGGACAGTGGTGTAAACACATGCTACATAAACACAATGTTATACAACTGGGTGGAGATGTTAGTGACTCACACTGGGACTGAGTCACAATTTATATGCTTCACTCAATTCGATTTAAAAATGTTTAACTAGATTGCCATCTAAAGCAACAAGCATCAGATGGATAGTAGACAAGGATGTAATTGGCTTATTGAGAGTCTAATAATGTTTAGCCTATATAAATGTGGCCTGCCCTTCTCAGATATTTGTTAATTCTTTTTATAAACACATTGCTATACCTATCTATCTCTTTTTAAACTCACCGATCTGTAATTTTCTGACTTGTGTCTTGAATCCTTTTTAAAATAATAATAGTGTGATGTTTGCTTCTTTCCATTCTATTAAAACAATATTATTCCCTTTTTAGATGAAAGTTTTTGTGAGTGGTACTATTGTCTCTACTCATTCCTTAAATAATTTTGATCCCATCAACAATAAGTGATTTATTATCCTTCATGTTCTTAACTTTCTTGGGTACTATATCAGGAGTTACAATTAGCAGCATTAAGTTATCTGATTTATACTGCTTCAAATTTGTTAATTGACATTGGTAATGAACTGATATCTTCTCTAACAAACATTGTGCTGAAATACCCATATAGTTCCTTTGTCAATTGAAATCCATATGACATTGTTTTGAGTATTGTTTTTCAATGATCCAACATTATTTTGAATGTTTTGTTTACTCTTGTTGTCATTTTGTAAATTTCAATTAAGTAGCTCTTTGTAATATGTGCTTCAACATTTCTAGTATGGCTATATAGCCTCCACATAATTTACATGCATGTAAGGAGTTTTTCGTATATCCTTTTTGACAGGTGTTTGTTCCTGGACCTTTTCCCCAGTTTTAACAAGGGAACACATCTCTGAATAATGCCCTCAGTATCATTTTTCAAAAGGTTCTGTTGGTGTCTAATGTTAAGTGCACATTGCTAAACCTTTGGTGTGAGTTACGTGATTGCATGACTAGCAGTGATTTTGCATGGCAGTGAAAGTGAAACTTTGCATAGACACAATTTTGCATTCTGTGGTTGTGTGAGTGGGTCAGCATGTCATAGAGGTAATCTCTAATTAATACAATAATGAGGGAGGTACCAATATATAGAACTAACATATAAACTTATTCTGATATTACAATCCAAAGCTTTATTATAAAAAAATCCAATAAATCTCTAACAGTCTTCCCATTACCAAACCGTGCCAATATCTGACATTCTACTAATCCAACCAAGCCTATGGCACCTATGCAGCTAACTAACATACCCAACTCTAAGCTGAGAGGGAAACTCGTGCATGTAACAGTTCAGTTGCAGGAAGGCAGTGAAGTCAGCCTTCACTGCCTTCCTGCAACTGAACTGTTTTTCTCCCTGTCTACAACACTGTATAACATCCAACCCTGGTAGACAAAACACTTACTAACCAATCACTATATCTGATTTTCCTGCCTACAACTACTTAATTTCAACAGACACACTAACATCACATGTTGAACTCTGCATCTAGAAACACATTAAACAACTGGACCGTCTAGACACAATAACAAGGTTTATCCTTATCTATCTGGTAATGAGTGGAGCACCCTTACCAGTGTCCTTTCCAGGAAGTGATTTTGTGCAAGTGTCAACCTCAAGATAAGCACCTGCAGTCATCTTAGCACCTGACTTAGGAGCTTCTTCGGAATGGCTGTGAGTGGTTTGTGGTCACTGCGTATCACAACTTTGCGACCAAACATATATTAGGCAAATTGTTCTAGCCCAAATATGACAGATAGCAGCTCTGTCTTGATGTGTGAACATCTCTGTTCTGTTGGCATGAGGGACCTGGAGGTGAACTCTATCAGCTTCCCATCCTGCACCAGTGCCACATCTAGTCTGTCTTGGCTACTGTCAACTTGTAGCACAAGTTCCTTGTCGGGGTCGAAGTAGGCCAACATTGGCGTGGTGGTTATCTTCTGTTTTACTGTCTTGAATGCCTCTTCACATTGCTTGGACCAGTTCCATACCACACCCTGCCTTGTCAAACCTCGTATGGGTTCCAAATTGGTTGCTGGTTGAGCATAAACCTCACCAGATATTAGATCATGCCACAGAATCGCTTTACCCCATGAATGTCTGTGGGCGGCGGCATTTCCAAAATGGCCTTGACTTTGTTATCTGCTTGAATGCCTTCTGTGGTTATCTTGTGACCCATGAAGATCACACTGTCTTGGTTGTACTCTGCCTTTGCATTGTTCAATTTAATGTTCCTCTCTATGCATCACTCTTGTGTCATGTTCGGCCAACGTGTTTGTGCATCCAGTCTCAATGATGTCATTAGCGATGCAGATCACATCTGCTATGCCTTCAAGTGACTCGTTTAGCTTTTCCTGAAATACCTCACTGCTCACTTTGATCTGGCTGATCGGTATCTGCCACGTTGTTAGCAGGCTAGAATCTGTGTCAAGTTCCACATGCCAGAATGCTTCCTGCACATCCACCTTGCTGAACATCTTGGCAGTGTTCATATTTGGTAATACATCATCAAGTGTTGCCAACTTGTAATGCTCTCTCATGAGTGCTTGGTTCAATGGCTGTGGATCGATGCATAGTCTCAACTTGCCATTCTCCTTACCTACAACCACCATCTGGCTCACCCATTGCATTGGTTCTTCGTCAGGGACCAGAACACTTTATTTTGTTAGAATGTTTGGTTTGGCTTTCACTGGTTGTTGCAGAGCATTTGGTAGTCTCCTACGTGGCAGAATCTTTGGCAAGTCACTGGGGTTGGTTTTAAGCATTGCTATGCCTAAATGGCCTATGTCATTGCTTTGGCTTACTTGGCTGATAAACCGCTCCTCGTGGACTGTCATCAATCCCATGGCTTGTGCCATAACTGATCCAATGAGATACATGAGACCGTTTTCCACAACGACGAAATCAACATCTTCTGTGTTGCCAGTTTTCAGATTTGTAGTCGGCAGTTTAGCGATGCCTTTTGGGGTCATTTTTGTGCTGTTCCACATCACTAGCTTCTCGTTTGTTTTTTCCACTTGTTCTTTGATTACAAATCTTTGGTTGATTGTGTTTACATCTGCTCCGGTATCAAGCTGGAAACGTACGTCGCAGTTATTGACCTGCATCATCGCTGTGACTCGCTGTTGTACCTTGTGACCATTCACTCCAAATGTCAACCCGTGCGCTTGCAACTAATCATCATCGTCTTCCATGTTGTCTTTTGCATTCACGCAGCTCACTCTCTTTTGGCATTTTGCCTTGAAATGATTGGCACCATGACAATAGGAGCATGGCTTTCCCCAGACTGGGCATCTTAGTCTGCTTAGCTCATGCAAATAACCACAATACTGACATTCCTGTCTTGTGGTGACTGTGTTTTTTCTGTCTTGAGGTGTTGTTGTTTTGGGCAGCTTGATGCTGCAACCTTTCTCGATCTGTCAATCCAGATTCATTTCATGGACATGCTTTTGTGTAATTTCAAACATTTTACATAACTCTATGGCTTGTTTTCATGAAGGAGCAATTCTTACAGTTTACCTCATGTTGAGAAAACAATCTTTTTTGTCATTGTTCGGTCCTCATCCTGATATTCACATAATTCTGCCATGACACACAATTCTGTTAAGAAGAAAATATCAAATGGCTCCCTCCACTCTGTGTTCCAAAATCGGAAAGAATTCACAACAATATTTCCTTTGGGGGAGCAATACCCCTGTACTTTTTTCATAACCATAGTAATATATCCTAATAAACTGTGCTCCTGCACAATTGAGGATTATCGCCATCTGGGTGTTTGCTGGCTTTTGAGCTTTTTTCATAGCAGCCATGTACACTTGAAGTTCTCTCTTCCATCATTTGAACGAGTCTGCCAAATTCAGGTCATGAATATCAAGCTTTGGTGGTGGTTGAAATTAACTATTCCCCATTTTGCCAACTGAAATGTCACTTCACACACTCACTTTTTATACCCATTTATGTTAGGCATATAGAGTTTGGTAATGATGTGCTAGGCTGCATATGGTAGACCCAAGACAATATATGTCATAATGCATTTATTACATGAGAACGTAACACTTATCTGACATATGCGATGGTTAGTGTTGCATGCTCTAATGTATGTCCCATTATATAAAGTCCATTCATTAATTCACCCCACTTTGCGTGAGATACTAAACTCCTGTGTTAGCTCAATACTGGGCTGTTTGGAGTATAATTACTAGAGACTTGCAATGTATTGGTCACAGACCATGATCACCAGTAGATGTTTGGCAACAGACCACTATCTCCAGTAGATGTATTAGTCACAGACCACTGTCACCAGGACATGTATTCTCAAGTCTCAAGTCTCAAGTAGTTATACTCCAAACAGCCCAATCTTGAGCTAACGCAGGAGTTTGGACCAACGGCTTTTAGTGTCTCTTCCGAAAGACACAGGCAAAGTGGGGTGAACGAAATTGCCCAAGCTTCGAAACGGCGGAGGTGGAATCGAACCACCGTCCTCTCGATCGACAGGCGGGTGCTCTAACCATTAGACCACCGCTCCCCACTGTATTGAACACAGAACACTTTCCACATTAGATGTATTGAACACAGACCACTGTCACCAGTAGGTGTATTGAACACAGACCACTATCATTACTAATGTGCATTAGCCTCAGACCACTATCACCACCAAAGTGTATTAGCCACAGACCACTATCACCAATACATGTATTGAACACAGACCACTATCAACACTAATGTGTATTAGCCACAGACCACTTTCACTACTATTTGTATTGGCCACAGACTACTACGACCAGTACATTTATTTAATACAGACCGCTATGAACAGTAGATGTATTAAACAAGACCACTATCACCAGTAGATGTATTGGCCACAGACCACTATCACCAGTAGAAGTATTGGCCACAGACCACTATCACCAGTAGATGTATTGAACACAGATCACTATCACCAGTAGATGTATTGAATACAGACCACTATCACCAGGAGATGCATGTATTGAACTAAGACCACTATTACCAGTAGATTTATTGAATGCAGATCGCTATCACCAGTAGATTTATTGAATGCAGACCGTTATCACCAGTAGATGTATTGGACATGGATCACTATCACTACTAATGTGTATTGGCCACAAACCACATTCACCAGTACATGTATTGAACACAGACCACTATCACCACTAATGTGTATTAGCCACACACCACTATCACCACTAATGTGTATTAGCCACAGACCACTATTATTCACAGACCACTATCACCAGTAGATATATTGAACACAGACCACTATCACCAGTAGATGTATTGAACACAGACCACTATCACTAGTAGATGCATTGAACACAGACCACTATCACCAGTAGATGTATTAACCATAGACCACAATCACCAGTAGATGTACTGAACACAGACCACTATCACCACTAATGTGTATTGAACACATACCACTATCATCAGTAGATGGATTGAACACATACCACTATCACCAATAGATGGATTGAACACAGGCTACTATCACCAGTAAATGTATTGAACACAGACCACTATCACCAGTGGATGTATTGAACACAGACCACTATCACCGGTAGATGTAATAAATGCAGACTACTATCACCAGTAGATGCATTGAACACAGACCACTATCACCAGCAGATGTATTAAACACAGACTACTATCACCAGTAGATGTATTGAACACAGACCACTATCACCAGTAGATGTATTAAACAAAGACTACTATCACCAGTAGATGTACTGAACACAGACCACTATCACCAGTAGATGTATTAAACACAGACCACTATCACTACTAATGTGTACTGGCCACAAACCACATTCACTAGTACATGTATTGAACACAGACCACTATCACCACTAGATGTAATGAACACAGACCACTATCACCAGTAGATGTATTAAACATTGACCACTATCACCAGTAGATGTATTAAACACAGACCACTATCACCACTAATGTGTATTGAACACAGACCACTATCACCAGTAGATGCATTGAACGCAGACCACTATCACCACTAATGGGTATTGGCCATATACCACTATCACCAGTAGATATATTGAACACAGACCACTATCACAAGTAGATGTATTGAACACATACTATTATCACCAGTATATGTATTAAACACAGACTACTATCACCAGTAGATGTATTGAACACAGACCACTATCACCAGTAGATTTATTAAACACAGACTACTATCACCAGTAGATGTATTGAACACAGACCACTGTCACCAATAGATGTAAAGAACACAGACCACTAGCACTAGTAGATGGATTGAACACAGACCACTATCACCAGTAGATGTATTGAACACAGTGCACTATCACCAGTAGATGTATTAAACACAGACCACTATCACCAGTAGATGTATTAAACAAAGACTACTATCACCAGTAGATGTATTGAACACAGACCACTATCACCAGTAGATGTATTAAACACAGACCACTATCACTACTAATGTGTACTGGCCACAAACCACATTCACTAGTACATGTATTGAACACAGACCACTATCACCACTAGATGTATTGAACACAGACCACTATCACCAGTAGATGTATTAAACACAGACCACTATCACCAGCAGATGTACTGAAGACAGACCACTATCACCAGTAGATGCATTGAACACAGACCACTATCACCAGTAGATGTATTAAACATTGACCACTATCACCAGTAGATGTATTGAACACAGACCACTATCACCACTAATGTGTATTGAACACATACCACTATCACCAGTAGATGCATTGAACACAGACCACTATCACCAGTAGATGTATTAAACATTGACCACTATCACCAGTAGATGTATTGAACACAGACCACTATCACCACTAATGTGTATTGAACACATACCACTATCACCAGTAGATGCATTGAACACAGACCACTATCACCACTAATGGGTATTGGCCACATACCACTATCACCAGTAGATATATTGAACACAGACCACTATCACAAGTAGATGTATTGAACACATACTACTATCACCAGTATATGTATTAAACACAGACTACTATCACCAGTAGATGTATTGAACACAGACCACTATCACCAGTAGATGTATTAAACACAGACCACTATCACTACTAATGTGTACTGGCCACAAACCACATTCACTAGTACATGTATTGAACACAGACCACTATCACCAGTAGATTTATTAAACACAGACTACTATCACCAGTAGATGTATTGAACACAGACCACTGTCACCAATAGATGTATCGAACACAGACCACTAGCACTAGTAGATGGATTGAACACAGACCACTATCACCAGTAGATGTATTGAACACAGTGCACTATCACCAGTAGATGTATTAAACATAGACCACTATCACCAGTAGATGTATTAAACACATACCATTATCACAACTAATGTGTATCAACATTTCCAAATTGATCATTCACAGGGCTGAGTCAAAACTGCTTGGAGCTGTCAAAGCAGTATGATAGTTTTTTTCTGAATTTGTTTTTTACAAATTTCACGCAGAAAATAAATTACCTGATGCTTAATATGCAGTGAAAGTTGGAAAAATTTTCCAAGGCGCCCCAAAACACTGTTACTTATTTACTGTTTTAATGGCCACCAATGGCCAACCTGCAGTCTCATGCATCCATTTGACAAGAATACTCACATGTGTGGTGGTTCTTCGTAGAAGTTAATGTTTCTGTAGATTTGTGTGACCTGTTCACTGTAGAGATCAGTCATCTTGTAGGGGTTCACGGTCACCAGTACTGGGCCAATGTACGTCTGAAAGATGGAATTCACAATAGAGCAACAAAGAGAGTTAACATTAAGAAGGAATTATTTCAATATTGGACCTGTGAATTTTTCAACCTTTGATCTGGGAGTTGGTTAGTGGGAACTGCCCATTCTAACATTTAATTTATGAAAATAAAATTGCATTAGGCAGACATAAGTATATATCACCCATGAGAGAAACCCACGGCTGACAGAAAACTACAAATGTTTCCGTAATTTGGTCAATATTTGCAGCATTGATACAGGATATGACATTCTTTGCATTTTATACACTGTCAAAGATCTCTGCGGCATATATCACTTAAATATTTTGTAAACCTAAACTGTAGTGCATGTTATTTGAAAGAAGAAGATGTGATTGAAAATGTTCAGTGGAGAGTAACAAATGGGGACAAAGGATTGGTCTGCTATCATATACTGAAAGACTCCAGGTCCTAAAGAGCATGACTAACATTGAAGTAAGCAGCATCTAGTTCACTGATTTTAAAGTCAGTTGACAGTTAGCTAACTGCTTGGATTAAATTAACTAACTACCTGGAGTTGTGAACTAACAGTTAGCTAACTGCTTGGAGCTGTGAGCTAACAGTTAGCTAACTGCTTGGAGAGCTAACTGCTTGGAATAGTGAACTAACAGTTAGCTAACTCCTTGGAGCTGTGAGCTAACATGTCGTTAATTGCTTGGCAGTGTAAACTAACATTTAGCTGACTGCTTGGAGCTGTGACTAACAGTTAGCTAACTGCTTGGATCTGTGAGCTAACATTTTGTTAATTGCTTGGCAGAGTAAGCTAACATTTAGCTTACACATCATAAATTTGTAGTTTACCTCACTGCATGTCAACCAAATTAGTAAATACTGAACTAACTGTTTGCAAATGGTGAACTAAATATTAGCAAGTTGTGAACTAACTGTTAGGAAGTGTCATTATTCTTAAGAAAAAACGCTGTGGCATCTCCATCTGTGAATGCTTTTAAAGTTCAACTAGATGTAAATAGGACATCAATGGTAAACTTGACTTGCCACTGAATTGCAGAAGTAAATTGAAAACTAATGTTAGTCCAACATGTGATTTATCATATTAACCAAAGGTTGGTACTGTATATTGGTGATTGGTCACCAGTATTACATTGGTCCCCAGCAATACATTGGTCCCCAGTTGTACATTGGTCCCCAGTTGGCCAGCCAGTTTACTGTATTATAAAGCCTGCCATACTGACTTTTAGTTGCCAACTGTTTGTCTGCCAACTACCCATTGGCCGACTATTGGTGGATCTCACATGTTCGCTGCATCTCCAAATC